>OAMR01000411.1:888306-934301 GCA_900205405.1 Echinochloa crus-galli
TAACTTAAATCACCTTTTACTATCCTCCTCCAACCTATGTTTCTTTGCTGATCTTATCCCTTTCACAATCTAGAGCTTTCAGTTTAATCCTGTTGATGGGTTTTGTTAGGTCTATTTGTTGAATAAGAGGCTGAATAAAACTCCACCAGAGTTGGTATGTGGCCATACGGGTCAAACCACAAGTTTATCATTTCGTATTGTTTTCCTTACCCTGTAATCCCCTGTGTGGTCTTTCCAGTGTGTTTGTGAAAAGGTAGATTCCTGCCTCCCCTTATGGCACTTGTTTGAATATAGTAGTAAAATGACTCGTCTTTTGTAACATGAAATGCTTTGGTTATATGTGGTTACATCCTTCTATGTTATTGTCCTTTGTTGTCATGTTGCTATCTCAATTTTTTTGGCGTCGATTGAACTTTTATTATGTGCCTGCTAGTTGAACAAAGAGTGGACATGCATCCTAACAGCTTAGACAAGCATGTTCTTTTTAGTTTTCCGTATGGTGGTAAATTTCCGAACCAAATCACTTTTATATGCTTTCTTTCTTTGTTCCCAGGGTCAAAATAACTTGATTTACATAGAAAGTGACCTAACATTAATTTCAAACACGTAGGAAATAACTTATGTTAATATCTGGTTATGTAGGAAGTAACTTATCTATTAATTTATAATAGTAGGAGGTAACTTATCTCTGGTTTTGTCTCATATTTACTTTCTTTTTTTAGTCTATAATATAGTAGCCATCAATGAAGATTGCAAGCTACATGGGTGTATTGCTTTCTATGGTGTGTTTCTCTCTTCACATCTCTTGTCATTTTATACCATATTAATAAGTTTGATGTTTACATAGAAAGTAAACTAGATTTAATTGATAAAAAGTAACTTACAGCTAATTTGGTTCTTTTGCCATTGGATTT
The DNA here is from genome assembly GCA_900205405.1 of Echinochloa crus-galli. Classification (NCBI taxonomy): domain Eukaryota; kingdom Viridiplantae; phylum Streptophyta; class Magnoliopsida; order Poales; family Poaceae; genus Echinochloa; species Echinochloa crus-galli. Next base: position 889,221 of record OAMR01000411.1, read on the forward strand.
TTTTTTCAATAGGCCATGAATCATGTTGATTTGATTTGCCAACTAGTCTAGGACTGAATTGTGCAGTTGATCTCATAGGTGATATCACACCAGGACATCTTGATGTTGTTATATTGTTTGCATCGATTTGAGTCTCTCTTCAATGCTATGCATATGCAAATCTATATTTTTCTTGCTACATGATTTTGTGGGAATCTGTTGAGTAAAACATGAGGTAGCAACTTTGATGATGCGTTGTTTTTTATGCTGAGAACAATGTTTTTCTAATATCAATTAGGAAGTAACTTGTCGCTACATATCTGACTTAGTAAGTAACTTACTGGTATTTTACAAAGATAGAAAGTAACTTTTCACTAATTTGAACTATAAAGAATAATTTTACTGTTGTTGTGCTCCTAGCTATATAGCTCCTGTTTTTCTTAGGAAGTATATGGCTTGTCACTATGGTTTTGAATTTCTGTAAGTGTTGCACTATGTACCTGCATTGTTTGGTCATTTGTTTACTTTATTTTTTTTTGTTCGTGCAGTATCCGGTTAAGTTCTCTATCATTCGCGCCTCTCACAATAGTTATTTGATCTACCTGTGCTTGAAGGTACCATGTTTCGCATTCCCTTCATATTTTGTTGTGTTGAATGTAGTCATGCTATTGCCATGATTGTCCCTTTTGCTGTAGTTTTAGAGCATCTTAAATTGCTGTTGTTTGATCTATGCGATCAGCTGCCCCTGTGGCCTTGTGATTATTGAGTCTATACTTGTGTGACAAAATCTGAGAAATATAACTATATTAATTTTACCGAAGGAACACACAAAATCCGAGAAAGTAGCACATGTGCTCTGTAGGTCAGTATTTGTAAACCCAGTGACAAGTTAGCTCACCCCTTTCTAATGTCAATTAGGAAGTAACTTGTCACTACTTATGTGTCTCTAGGAAGTAACTTACCAGTGTTTTACAAGAGATAGAAAGTAACTTGTCACTGATTTGAACTACAAAGAATAATTTTACTATTGTTGTGCTATTAGTTCATATATGACTATATAGCTCTTGTTTGTCTTAGAAATTAAGAGATGTGACTTGACACTATGGCTTTGAATTTTATGTACGAGTCTTGCACTATGTACCTATATTATTTGGTCATTAGTTTTTACTTTATTTTTTTGTTCATGTAGTATCCGATTTAATCATTAGCGCCTCTCACAATAGCTGTTTGATCTGCTCCTGCTTGAAGGTACCGTGTTTCGCATTCACTTCATATTTCATTGTTCTGAATGTAGTCATGCGACCACCCTGAATGTCCCTTTCGCTGTAGATTTAGAGCATCTTAAATTGATATTGTTTGTTCTATACAATCAGCTATCTATATGTAAGTATATCATCTTTCTTGTTGCACACATAAGCATCCAACTAAAAATAGCTAGTATGTGTGTATGTATTACTTTCTTTTCAGATCGGTATGAAGTACCATCTGTGTGAAGTAACTTATCCTATTTCTTGTTGTTAAATAAGTAACTTTCTTATATTCTTAGTTTGATAATAAGTAAGTTTTTGTAATCACACTTTAATAAAAAAGTAACTTAAATCACCTTTTACTATCCTAATAAAGTAGCTACTCAAGTTTATATTTGAACAGCAAGTAACTTTTCTCGTTTTTTATATACAAATAAGTAACTTTTCTCTTTTTTTCCTTTACGATTACGAATAACTAATATCTAAGGTTGTCCAGACTCTGCATAGTTGATTTTTTGCAACTATATATCTACTTTCTTTTACGCATAATGCAAATTACTTTCTGACTTGTTTTTCAAGTCTAATTTTCAGTATGTTGAGATTGTTCTTACTTTTTATCCTTTTTGTCCTATATTAGATACATATCATAATCTGAGACCTAGGAGAAGGAGAGGGAAGGACCACTTATTTACATGCAGACTCTCAATCTAACTTTGGTCAAAATGGAAAACATGCAAAAAGAAGCATGTATATTGTATTATAAGATATTACTCTAGGATCTGAAATTCTCTGTGGTTAATGCTCTAGTTAAACTTCCTGAATATGCAATCCTTGCTCTTGATTTTTTTTGGATGGATTTGTCTAAGATTAGGGTCAAAATCGATACACATATAGACCTTGGTTGTTCAACCGGCCGTGATTCTTGTATGTGCATGTTATTATCCACACTTCTTCCATTGGCTTTGACTTTTTTTGTCTTGATTCATGATTGTTCCTGCCATCGCCTCTGCAGCAGCGGCGCCTGAAAGGATTTATGATCTTCAGGGTTTCTGTCTCACTGTTTAATTTTGGCCTGGATCCTGTTGTTGCAGCTTCAATGTAAGGCTGGGCCCTTATTTAGTTTTTCTCTGCTACTTGTTTTCCCGCGTTTTTTCTTGTCATCGGTGTCCGCCGAACGTTGTCGCTTGTTTTTGGAACGCCCCCTCACGTGGGCAAGCATGCGGGCACCCAGGTAGCCTATCTTTCCTTTTTTGTTTCCGTCCATACATAGAATTGTCATATTTAGGGGGCTCTCCAGATAGCACTATCTGGAGAGGGCTCTCCATGTAGTCGTGTGTCCTTAGTTTTTTTATTTACCTATATTTAATGTTTCATGCTTGCTGATCAGACCATATACGCGCTTCGGTAATTGGCATGGCATGTACGGATAACGGCATGGTGGCGTCTGCGCTTCTGAAATCCCGGCGAGATATTAACCGATGTGCGCCTCTCTTCTTTAAATTTAAAAAGATGTGTTCCTCCCGTCAGAAAGCTTAGCTATTTTTCTCTGTGAGATGTGCTCATACTTCTTTGTCTTAACCTGCTGCTTTGAATGGTCTTATAGATCTTTCTTCAACGAGCTATACATTGTATAGGCATGTGAGCTATCCAACAACTGTAATTGGATGATGACTGACACAGATGAGTAGCATGCTAACAACTCTTGGACAAGCTAGAGAAAAGTCTTGCATCATCATGCAACTATATGGGGCATAAGCACCCCCGTGGACAATTAGATGATTGTTAGCTGTTGTCCAACTGTAATTGGATTATGACTGGCACAGATGGGCAGCATGCATGCTAACTTCTCTTGGACAAGTATATAATGATGGGAAAAAGGCAATAACCTTTTGTGTCATCGTTAGACAATTACATGGTCTTTAGCTGTTTTGTTCCTTTGTTTTGCCTTTTGTTGGTTTTTCTGATTTTGCTGATGCAAATAGGTTTATGTTCGTTGGATTCCAACTGATCCACTTTCGGTGCAGTTCTTTATGCCGTGCAGTGCTTGTTGTTTTCTAGTTTCAGGACAACTATGCTTGCACTGTACTAGGATGCATCATGGGTCATGCCCGAGCAAGGTTAGCATTTATGGTTGCCTCACCGAGGCTCTCGTAATATGTAAATCCATACGTAAAATTATTTCACCACATTATTGAAAAAATACAAATGCAATATTAATTATTAAGATCTAAACGAAATAAATCATATCATAATAAGAAACTAGCATACAAAACTTCAATATATTACAAACTGTAGGAGACGGTGCTGAAGACGAAAGAGCCCCACTGAGTCCCCCTTCTTCTTCCTCCTTCTTTCTTATTTTTCTTCCTCTTCATCTATGATTAGAAATTGTAGGGGGCTCCATTGGTTGCAGGAGGCTCGAGCCTCCCTGCCAATTTCAAGAGTATAAGATCAAAACGCTGGTGACCAGTGGGCCAAGCGCACAAGAAAATGAATATCCCCCTATACACTTTGCATAAAAAGTTCAGTGATTTTTATGTAGGAATGCAAGTAAAAGCTGACTTTGCTAGCGACATATCCTGTTTACTGATTGGTGGTGCATGTCTCTCATGCAGAGTGACAGTTTCCAGTGAGAAGTTGATGAGCCCAGCCATCTCGCACGCTCACGCGGATGGAGCCGCTCACTACCCGAGTGGGGAGGGCCTTGCTCCTGCTAATCTGTTTTGTGTTTATGCACTGATGCTAGCTTATACAAGTGTCCAGAACACGCGTGGCGATGATCGTGTAGGATCTTGAAAAGCCCAACTTTAGGTGACCTTTATGCCACAAGACGAAAAGTAGTTGCAGTTGAAACTAGTAAAGTAAAAACAAGACGAATCGACCTACAAAGTGAAAAACAAGAAATTAATTCTATGACCTATTGCGTCGTATGTTTGAATCCACTTCGACAGGCAGTTGGGGCGTTGGGCACTGGGCAGGCCATTGGCAGGCCTGTTGGGCTGCGCCTGTGTGCTGCCCTACTGGGCAAATGAATTAAGCCTAACTCTCCATGGTAACTGCTATCTTTTTTTAGCTGATAACTTCGTACGGACTCTTGTATTCTATCTAAAAGGATCCTAAACAACTGAAAACACTTTCTACCAAAAATCCCACCCATACCTGATATATGTATATATGCTGTCTCTTATACACGACCCACCTGTCGGGCTTTGGTGGGAGGGAAAAACTAGAAAGCATCAAAATTTTTGCATGTTCCGGGCGCTTTTATTCATTCTCCGCAAAACTTTTTTCACTCAACGTCCCGCGCGTACCCACCTCCGGCCAGGTAGAGGTAGGCCCCTAACTCCCCACGTGCACACAATTATCCCGTATTGCTAATAGACAAAAGATTGAAGAGTTTTTCTCCATATAAATAAAGACCAACGAACTCGAAAAATAATGTGTCTCTAAATTTGAGAATAGCTAAAGCTTTATATACACACGTGCGTGCGCACGTGCCGCGTTTATAATTACTCCTATGATACAATTCAGATAATGGGCCGACGCCGTCTTTCCCCACGAATAATTCGTTGCGGGCCGGTCTCAGAAGAGCGTGCGCGTGGGTAAAATAGGCTGGGCCGAACTGCTTGCTTTGTTTTGCTTGTCGTGCGGGAACTTGTGACGAACCTGCGTTGAACGGCGGCACGCCGAACGAGCTGGAGAACAGCAACGCGAGATTCAGAGAGATTTCGTGGGGAGGAAGAAGAAGAAGCAAGTGCTCGGCGAGCAGAGAGAGAGATAGATCGAGTCTATTGTTCTTCCTTGTCCCCCACTCGACAAGTCTGGGTGTGTTTATGCCATCACAAGCCGATGGCTTAGCTCCTGGGCCCGGCCCATTACTGCCGACGCACGTTGGCCCAGTTACAAGCCTTTAGGCCCAATAACGATGACACTAGATAAAGATAACACAAGAGTAACACATGAATATACAGGTATCTGACATTATCCCCTCCTTAAGCAGCAGCTCGCCCTCGAGATGTCACCGCTGAACAGGAAGTCTTCAACGATGCCACATTCTCCCAAGTAGTCCAATCAGGTGAAGTAGATGACCAGTGAATCAAAGCATAAGGATGAACAGAATTACCGACTAACTGCAGACGAGTAGATAATACCTTGGTCGGCAGCAGAGTTTCATCTGGTGATAACAGCGACAATTGCTCATCAGAAGCCACTGTTGCTTGTGGAGGTAGAGCCTTTTTAAGCTGAGAAACATGTACCACCGGGTGAATCTTGCTGGCAGCAGGTAATTGCAATTTATATGCCACAGCACCAACACGCTGAAGAATCAGATACGGTCCAAAATACTTGTAACTCAATTTAGCACAAGGTCTACGAGCCACCGATTGCTGAATATGGGGTTGCAATTTCAGATACACCCAATCATTCACCGCAAACTCCCGTTCAGTGCGATGCTTATCAGCTTGAGATTTCATGCGATGTTGAGCTCTAAGCAAATGTTGTTGAACAGAATTTGTCATAGTGTTTCTGTCTTCCAGCCATTGTTTCAGATCAGGAACAGTGCACACATCAGTAGCAGTAATACCAAAAAATGTCGAGGGATGTCCATACAACACCTCAAATGGAGTTTTCCCAAGAGCTGAATGGTAAGTTGTATTGTACCAAACTCAGCTAATGACAACCACTGAGACCATTTAGTAGGATACTCATGAATCATGCAGCGCAGGTAAGTTTCCAGGCACTGGTTTAAGCGTTCTGTTTGGCCATCGGTTTGGGGATGATATGAGGAGCTCATATTTAGTGTTGTTTCAGAGAGTTTGAACAATTCTTGCCAAATTGCACTAGTAAAGACTCGGTCTCTATCAGAGATAATAAGCTTGGGAAGGCCATGCAATTTGTATATGTTATGGAAATATGCTTGTGCTACAGAGAGAGCAGTGTACGGATGGGACATGGGTATGAAATGGGCATATTTGGAGAACTTATCAATGACAACCAAAATGGTGTCAAATGACTTGGATTTTGGTAAGCCCTCAATGAAATCTAAACTGACAGTGTGCCAGGACTGATCAGGTATGGGCAGAGGCTGAAGAAGACCAGGAAGTCTAGAGTGTTCAGATTTGGCTTGAGCACATACCTCACAATCAGCAATAAACTTCTGAATATCTGCTTTCATAAGAGGCCAAGAAAACAAGGCTTTGATCTTGTTGTAAGTAGGAGTGACTCCACTGTGGCCTCCCAGTCCACTGGAGTGAAGAGCCAACATAATTGCCTGATGAGCTTCACTGTGGGAACCCAACCAAATTCTGCCCTTGTGCTTGATAATGCCATCCACCAGAGCATAGCCTTTATCATTAGACCCCGTAAGACTGAGTTCAGCTATTAATTGTTGAGCTTGAGGATCCTGAGAATACCCTTCAATAACCACTTCCAGCCATTTTGGTGTACATACAGAGATAGCATTAATTTCATTGGGTTGAATTCTAGATAAAGCATCAGCTGCTTTATTCTCTAACCCTTTCTTGTACTGAATTTTGTACTGCAAGCCCAATAATTTGACAAAAGCCTTCTGTTGCATGCCTTGGTGTAATTTTTGCTCTCCCAGATGGACCAAACTCTTATGATCAGTAGATATGGTAAACTGCTTATGCTGCAAGTATGGTCTCCATTTAGTAACAGCCAATATGACAGCTAAACATTCTTTCTCATAAGTAGATAAGGATTGGGCTTGTTTACTCAGGGCTTTGCTAATGTAGGCAATGGGGTGGCCCTGCTGCATGAGGACCGCACCAATGCCTGTACCAGATGCATCTGTTTCAACCACAAATTCCTTGCTGAAGTCAGGTAAGGCCAGCACTGGTGAAGACATTAAAGCTTGTTTCAATGCATCAAAACACTGCTGTAATGGTGGAGTCCAAAGGAATGTTGTGTTCCTTTTTAGCAAATCATTGAGAGGTCGGCTGATAAGACTATAATTCTTGATAAATTTGCGATAATAACCCGAGAGGCCAAGAAAACCCCGCAATTGTTTCACATCAGTTGGAACAGGCCATTGGCTGACTGCCTGGATCTTGGCTGGGTCGGTGGACACTCCTTTGCTACTGATTATGTGGCCTAGATATTCTAAACTTTCTTGTGCAAATGAGCATTTGGATCTTTTGAGCAGTAGTTGGTGTTGGTGAAGAATATCAAATACCTGCTGTAAATGCTGAGCATGTTCCTCAAGGGACTTGCTGTAAATGAGGATATCGTCCACAAACACCAAAACACATTTGCGAAGCAATGGCTGAAATATTGTGTTCATGACGGCTTGGAATGTTGCTGGTGCATTGGTTAGTCCGAATGGCATCACTTTGAATTCCCAATGACCGTGATGTGTACGGAAGGCTGTTTTTGATTCATCTTCAGGCAGCAAACGAATCTGATGATAACCGGAACGCATATCCAATTTGGTGAACCAAGCAGCTCCATGCAACTCATCTAACAATTCATCCACAATTGGAAGAGGGTACTTGTTTTTTATTGTAATGGTATTCAGCTGTCGATAATCAATGCAAAACCTCCATGATCCATCTTTCTTTTTGACCAATAGAACTGGTGATGCAAATGGACTAGTACTTGGCTGAATGACGCCATTGATCAACATTTCTTTTACTTGGCGTTCAATCTCATCCTTTTGTGTCACATCCTGAGTAGGTAATTGCAGCTGATCAACCAACCTTGAACTGATGAAAGTGGAAGAACTGCCAGAATCTATGAGAATAAGAATATCCTGATTCTGAATTTTGCCTTGTAGTCTAATTGTCTTCTTGCCTTGCACTCCATTTGCAGCACAAAGAGATAAAGACAGTAATTCATCCTCACTGCCAGAGGCAACTTCACTGTCAGATACAACATCTGTCCCAAATTCCACTTGCATGACATCCAAAACTTCTTCCATGACCTGAAGGGGAATGTGAGTTGGGCATTTGTGACCTCTATTCCACTTATCACCACATTTCATACATAAACCCAATTTCCTTCTTTGAGTCATCAATGCTTGTAACTTGTCATCAGATTTGGGCTTGGATATAGTCTTGGTGTCTGCTGCTGGTGCTGCTCCCAACACACCTGATACTGCAGTAGCAGAGGCAGTGCTTGGCCTATCTGGTACCTTTGTATATGGCTTGGACAATTTAGTGTAATAGCGTTTCTGATGAGCTTCCAACACTTCAGCCTGCATAACAGCAAGAGATGCAGCAGCATCAACAGTTCGAGGGCGATACAACATGATTGCCGCTCGAATATCAGGTCTTAGCCCATCAATGAATCGATTAACAAACAGAACATCATCATAATGATCATTATGGAGCAACACACAATGCCTGGTGTTTTCAAACCTCTCAATGTAATCTTCTACTGACCCAGTCTGAGATAAATTCAACAGCTCCCGCATGAACTGATGATGAAGGTCTTTGCCAAACCTCTGTTCAATTGCCACACACAATTCTACCCAACTGATGTTGCTATGGTTGGCTTCATAAGTTTTTAACCACAGTGAAGCATTCCCTTTAAAATTGATTGTGGCAAAAGGAACCCAAAGGTGAACAGGAACCCGATACAAGGCAAAATACTTCTCACTTTTTTCTCTCCAGACACTAGGGTGTTCTCCATTAAATGTGGGAAAATCAATTCTAGGAAGGCGTGGCTCTTTCTGATGATAACAGCCTGAAGTGTGCTCATGCTCATAGTTCTCACGAAAGGAAGTATGCAGGTTAGAGTGAGGATTTGTCTGCGTACCCTTGGCCAAGGCAGGATGGATGGTCAGGGACCTCACATCTTCACCCTGGTGATGTTGGTGGGCATCTCGATGGCCGTGAGCCCGCCCCTCGTCCTCACCCGATGGAGCTTGCTGTGGAGCGGCTGATGTGAGTGCCTCCAGCGCCGAGATGCGCGATGTGAGCTCCGTCACCTCCTTGGACATATCGGTCGCTATCTTGTCCGCGCCTATGCTCCATTTGCTGAGCCCTTCAACCGCGGACGCAATCTTCACCTGGCCTGATTGGAGGGACTTGACCTCCGTAACCAGAAGATCCAGCTTCTCTTCGACAGTCGCCATACGCACAGTAAGAGTTGGTGGTTTGGACCTCGCCGTTCTCGACGAAACTGGAAGTGCGGGGACGGCGACGGGAATTGGATCGGTGGTGGTTGTGATGGTGGTGTCGACGATGGAAACTGGATTGGTGGACGCCAGGATCCAAGCGGTCGCAGAGGCCAATCGAGACCCGAATTCACAAAATCAGAGAATCCCCCAAACTACAACCTAAGCGGCGCGAATGGTATGTGGGCGACGGCGCCGGAATGGCTAACCGGCGGTATGCGGTGGCCGCCGTCGACTGGGTGTCGGTGGGCGGGGCGTGGACGGCGAGATCAAAAAAAAATTGCGGGCCGGTCTCAGAAGAGCGTGCGCGTGGGTAAAATAGGCTGGGCCGAACTGCTTGCTTTGTTTTGCTTGTCGTGCGGGAACTTGTGACGAACCTGCGTTGAACGGCGGCACGCCGAACGAGCTGGAGAACAGCAACGCGAGATTCAGAGAGATTTCGTGGGGAGGAAGAAGAAGAAGCAAGTGCTCGGCGAGCAGAGAGAGAGAGATAGATCGAGTCTATTGTTCTTCCTTGTCCCCCACTCGACAAGTCTGGGTGTGTTTATGCCATCACAAGCCGATGGCTTAGCTCCTGGGCCCGGCCCATTACTGCCGACGCACGTTGGCCCAGTTATAAGCCTTTAGGCCCAATAACGATGACACTAGATAAAGATAAAACAAGAGTAACACATGAATATACAGGTATCTGACAGAACAACACGCATGCAACTCGTGGGGAGGAGTGAGGATTGAGGAACCAAGGAAACAACTTGGCGAGGAGAAGGGAGGGAGGGGATCCAATCCAACAACAGCTGGAGCGTGAGCATCATGAACCAGCAAGGTTCTCTTTCACTTGCTGCTACGCTTGGCCATACAGTGACAGCAGGTGCGCGAGCCTCCCACCGTTCCGACCCAGGAATAGAAGTTGCCAAGCAGGGCAAAAAAAAAAGGACCACAAAATATGGGTGCAGTCATCTACTCCCGCCCTCCCCTCACTGGCACAGCATCCGCGCTCACGGAGTTACATTTACCCAGCAGTTAGTAGAACTTATACAGGTTGAAAAAAAAATGTGCACATGTCACTGGAGTAGCTAACTACTACCACGGAGTACTCCTAGTCTTTTCTTTGGCAGTACTGTAATAAGATAGACGGATCAGTCGTTTAACACACACTCTAGACTGTCACTGTCTCACCGACGTACTAGAGAAAAGGCGTGCGGATGTCATGCATGCAGATCGAGTGGCCCTGTTGGTACCAAATCATGAGCGTATCCGTGTGCCAACGACGCGTTCGTTCGATCGATCACGCGCTGAGATCCAGCCTCGCTCTCGGGATGGATTCGGATCGGAGCACCCGCCGGCTCGATCGGCACACGCATCGCCAAAACGTATGATCTCGGCCGGGATGCATGTCATCACATCAGCGAGAGATAGCTAGGTAGCTGTGGATCGGATCCACCTGATCTCGGTGAATCTTTCTCGAAGCTCCAACTGCGCGCCCAACCTTTCCAGGTGGTCCTGCACTCCTGCCTGCCTGCCTGCCTGCCTGCCTGCGCGCGCGCCATGACTAGCTCACCGGCCCGCTCCCGCCCGGCCGGCCGGCCGTGTCCTCTCGTCTATCCACCGGCGGCTAAATCGCCCCACCGCTCGCCGGAGAAGGACGGCCACGCCCCCACACGATGTTGCCGCGAACCTTCAAGATCGCCGGGGGGACCGGACCGTCCGTGCGAGTGATCCGGCCTCACCCTCCTCGCCGTCGGATATGATGGGGTTTGGTTTGAGAGGATCGTCGTCGAGGAAGGGCCATGGACCATGGTCTAGCTAGGCGCGTGCTAGGCTGCTAGCTGGGAACGAAGGAGCAGTGTGATCTTTCCCTCTTATGGCCGGTGGACACGAGAAAGATATGGTTGTTAGATATACGGTGACACGGGAGATTGAGCTGCCATCTCCCAAAAGATCGTTGGATCGAGTTACCTTAGAGCAACTCCAACAGATTGAGAAAAACCTATTCCCCTATAAGTGGTTAAGGGGATTGAGAAAACATCATTTTAATTTACTGGGGACAAGTGCTCCAGCAGATCTCCTTCTCCCTTTCCCCTTTCTCCATATCCTGACAAGCGGGTCCCACGTGTAAGTGACTAAACTAATTTTCCTCTTCTCCTCTATCTCCTACACGGTTCCCACTCAGTGCGGCATGGGAGGCAGCACCCGCCCGGTGCCCGCGTGGCCGGCCGCGCCCGAGCTCGAAGGGCGGCGGAGCTCGCTCGGTCAGCCGCGCCGACGGTGAGGCGGCGGTGTGGCGGCGGCGACCGGACGGCGGCGCGGCGGCAGGGGCGGCAACGAAGCGGCGCGGCGCGCGGCCGGCGGAGGGGCGAGGCGGCACGTGACCGGTGGCGCAAGGCGGTGGCCGGCGGCCGGCGGAGCGGCGAGGCGACGCGTCGGGGCAAGCGAGCGCACCCGGGAAGGAGAAAAGGAGGAGAAAAAAATGGAAAGGAGATAGAGAAAAAATGGATGGTGAATTGAGAAAAGAAAGGGGAGAGGGGAAGGATTAAAAGGAATTGAGAAAAAATTATAGGGAAAGGGGAATAGAAAGGAGATATGTTGCAGACATGTTTTTTCCTCCTAATCTCCTTTAATCAGAAATATAGAGAAAGGGAATTGGTATTGGGGAACTGTTGGAGTTGCTCTTACCTCGCCGCCTGGACTGCTTGCTTTGCTTCCATCGTAGAACTACTCTCATCTTACTGACCAAGTATAGTCTAGGTACCTAGAATGGCTTTATCTTGTTGGCCATGGCACTGCACTGGCCACATGACTTTGGGTTAATTTGGGACCTCGATCTTGCTTGCTGACTCAACCTTAATTTGGGAGGTAATTGGTATGACATATAGGGATGGTAGCGTCTAGCTACTTGAATTGGTTCTCGATCAAATGGTAGGCTCACGCTGAAATCCCGGCGAGATCTTAACCGATGTGCGCCTCTCGTGATAAAGGTTAGCTGCTTTTTCCGTGAGGGTCATGCTTCTTTGTCTGAACTTGCTGCTTATAGAATGGTCTTTAGACCAATGAGCGTGGTTGAGCTGTGCAGATTCGCTACCGCGCGCTGTCCAAAACATCATCCGCCGGCATATGGATTGTGATACATCGACGAGCTATATATACATCGGCATGTGAGCTTTCCAAAATCCATTTCGTCGCCCAGTAGCTAAGTGTGATTGGATGACTGACAAAGATGGCCAACATGCTAACAACTCCTAGACAAACCACCTTAGATGGTCGTTGGTTGTTTTTGGTCTTTTGCAAATCACAACTCTAATGTCCTATGGCACGGCCTATCACGCTTGTTATTTGGTCATCCCTTCCATAGAAACATGTACTTACATATGTCATGTGCCAGAAATAACTTTGTCCATGATTCCAGGTACACTCACACAAGCCTCCCAAACGCATTGCATTTCCTATTTCCACCGCGTTTGCATTTCTCCAATCCAAGGGTTTCAGCGCTGATCCACTGTCCCGTTTGCATCAACCACTAGCTCACTAGATTCAGAGAACACGCACAACAGAAACGAAGCCAAGATGCATGCATACATACATGATACATATATGTCCCGTGCCTCCCAGTTGTTCATGATCTACCCTGCAGCCATCTTGCGGCCCCCTGATGAATCGAGGTAGGTCACTCACATGGACCTCGTGCAGTGAATGGGATTCAAGGATCCTCTGAACCCATGGCTGCAAGTGGTTGCAGGAGGGAGCTGAGATAGAGAGGGTCTCCTGAAAGAGGGGGCAGAAAGGAGCTGCGCGCGTTGCCAATCCGAGAGAGATGCCCAAAACGAGGTGGTAAAGAGCTTGGGAGATCAGGACGAGATCGTGTTGGGAGCACGTCCAAATCATCGAAGTCGCCGAGGGGTTGGGGGTCTTGGGGATTCGCGGATTCCTGCGAAAGCTCGTGCGCTTTGTCCTCGCTTGCTGAGATTGTTTTGGTCGGCCCCGGCCTCACTACCCAGATTGGGAAACGTTCATTGGGAGTCTATTATTGTGGCCTCTGAATAGAAACTACCTTTGGCAGGACAGGCAGGGGACCTCCTTTGCTTCTTGTTGATCAGTGAACTGAACACGGTGTTCTCCTGTGACTTTTGGCGATTTTGAACTGAACACGGTGTTCTCTTGTGATTCTTTTGGCGATTTTGCATGTGGAGGAGTTTCTTTGCTGATGCAAATGGGGTCAGTGGTGGCAACCGGACAATGACAGAAGAAGGGAATATCATCCCTATACATGCTGCATGTAAATTCAGTGATTATTTTTTGAAAATGCAGTGATTATTTTTTGCATGTAGGGATGGAACAAAAGCATCAGTAGATCACCTGGCCTGAGACCTATCCATCCATGATGTGTTTACTGATTGGTGGTGCATGTCCCTCATGCAGACTGACAGTTTCCAACTAGAAGTTCAGTCCAGCCATCTCGCATGCTCACGCAGCTGCAGCCGCTCGCTACCCTCCTCGCCGGACCCGGCAGTGCCTTGCTTGCTCCTGCATGCTACTCCTGCAACCTCGGAGGAGACAGCCCGTCTGATTCGAGAGAACCGGGAGGCAAAGTGGAGCGAGGATCAGGGCGGCGGATTAGCCGGCCGGGGCGCCAATCCCAACGGCGGAGAGGAACAAGATTCGATCCACCACGCCCTGCGCTACGCGCCCTGTGTTCTCGCTCTAGATCTCCCGGGACTCCCGGGCCTGCTGCCAGTGCCCGGCCGGCCGGCTCACACCACACCACCACTCGCGGGCACTACTCCTGACTGCTAGCTCCCAAGTCCCACTTATAAATACGCCCTGCTCATGGTGCTCTCCAGCCACATGTCCTCGATTTGGTAGCCTGCAAGCGCTCTGCTGCGAGCCCGTGTTTCATTGATTCCTTCCTCTTCTCTGAGATCCTGCAGGCTCGCTCGTGGCGCTTGCCTGGAGGGAATCGATTGCTGTTCTTCACTGCTGGTTTGTTCCTCGCCCCCAGTCTTTGATCGAGCGGTTGCTGGAATAATCTGCTCCTGTTCTTGTTCCTTCCCTTTTCATCTCTTCCTTGATGCATTTCTCGTTCTTGGTCTCGTAGAGGTATCATCTCTTCTGTCCACACCAAAGAACACAGCTGATCTTGCATGGGGTTCTGACCTGTTGTTCATTGTTTTGTTTTGTGTGGTCACTCTTCAATCTCTTGAGTTCAATTTCCAACACCACGCAAATCCCAGTCTCTGCATTTACTTGTTCAATCCGTTGCTCCTTGTGTGACGGAAGAAGAAGATCATCGAAGACGCTCGGTTGGTTACATGCAAAGATAGAGATGGTGCATGAGCAGAGCGGCGCCGGCCACCACCATCCGCAGCTGCCGAGGTACGGCGCCGGCGCGGCCACCGGCGTGGCGCGGGCGTCGAAGAAGAACAAGCCCAAGAAGATCCCGCAGCGCGGCCTCGGCGTGGCGCAGCTGGAGAAGCTCCGGATCGAGGAGCAGAAAAAGATGGAGGGAGCCGCCGCCGTGCCGGGGGGCGCGCACCCGCACCCGCACGCCCTCGGCGCCGGCACCGGCGCCGCCAGCCTCGGCCACCTCCTCTCGATGCACCCTCCTCCGCCGCCGACGCCGCTCTCGCTGAGCGCCCTGCCGAGGCCGGCCGCCGACGGCGGCGTGCACTGCGGCTTGCCGCCGGTGCTCTGGGACCCCGCGGCGGACCCCATGAGACACCCGTACAAGAGAAGTCTTTGCCCGCCGCCTCCACTACCAACGGTACGTGCCTTTCTTCTCTTCTCCGGACGCCATGCCGGCAAGCTTCAGAGGTTTCAGACCTCAGTGCCATGGAAATCTTTCGCTGGGCAGGTGAGCACGGGCCTGTCGCTGACGGCGTCGTCGAGCCACCCATCGGAGCCCCCTTCAAACCAAATGTACAGCAGCAGCAGCGTTAGCAGGAGCAGCGCGGCGGCGCCGGCGCCGGCCGGGGAGGGCAGGGTACGCAGGTTCTCACAATTACTGTGATGTGAACTTTTTTTTTTGGTGCTTGGGATCGCTGCTAAGTGTGGATTTGGCCAGAGTGCAGGACGCGGCCTGGCCCTTCATGTTCGAGGGCATGAACGCGGCAACCTTCAGGACGGCGGGCAAAGCGCCGTTCGCCACCAGGACTACGAGAGAGGCAGGGCTGCCTGATGCCTGTCCTGACCTGAGCAGATACGAGTTCAGAGCAACGAATTATTTCAGGTAAATGCTGTAAAGCCTAATTCACATGTTCAATGTGGACCTGTCACGTACTTGTGGTTTTAGATTCTTGCATAAAGCAAATTGTTGCCAAGAATCAAGATAGACCGTGCGTAGATTCTAGGACTTTTCAGTTTTTCAATTATTGCATTATTCTCACAACATTCAGAAGTAACTCAGAAGCCAATGCAGAGAAATCGGGAGGAAACACGATGTTACTTACATTTCTTTCTGCAATCGATCTGAGTATCCTAAACATTTAGGACGCATGATCTGATTTCAGTTTGATCTCTGTTGTCCAGCACAAATGCGAACTATTCAGACTGGGCATCAGAGTTTGCTCACTGCAAGAGCAGCAAGGAGAACGGCTGCTCCGGAGAGCCCACCGCCTACCTCACCTTGAACGCACAGCCTCCTCCCCTCATCAAGCAGCCTCATGTGATCCCGTCCATTCACCTCCCGGAGTACGGTGACTTCGGCGTAATGCCGTCTCAGGCAAGTGAAGTTCTGTTGCCATCTTCTGATGAACTGACTTCTTGTGGCATTCTGATGGACTGACTAACCTAATCGGTGACCTTCTGATGGACTGAACATAACTGGTGACCTTTGTTAACAGCAGGGGAGTGTTTCAGCGTCATCGTCATCATCGCGGCCATTCTACAGCGTCATGCCGGTCAGCCCAGTTCGCTGTGAGAGACCCCTGAACGAGATCAAGGCTGACGTGTCTGACGGCGTCGACCTGGAACTGAAGCTGTAAAAAAGAGCTCACCAGTGGACTCCTGCCCCTGTTCCTTCCTGATGAACATGGCACCAAATCTGCAATGGAAAAGAAAAATCGATCGTAGCGCCGTAGTCGTGTGTTTAGTTTGTTTAGCCTGAAGCATGATGAATCGAGGTTAGCGTTTTGGAGATGGTTTTTACTTCAAATAAATATGGCTACTCTAGCTAATCCTTCCTCTGGTCGTTTCAAGCACAGCAGAGTTTGTGCATGATCGAAACATGAAGCATTTCCACATGGTTCCGAAAAGCTGTCGCCAAATGTAGCTGAGGCTCAACAAAAGCCGATGTGTAGGGGGCTTTCACGGCGCCCAGCCCCCGAGCATGCGAGGGTCTTGGCCTGGTTCCTTTGGAACGCGCCGGGTCCTTTCACGGCGCCCAGCCCCCGAGCATGCGAGGGTCTTGGCCTGGTTCCTTTGGAACGCGCCGGGTCCTTTCACGGCGCCCAGCCCCCGAGCATGCGAGGGTCTTGGCCTGGTTCCTTTGGAACGCGCCGGGTCCTTTCACGGCGCCCAGCCCCCGAGCATGCGAGGGTCTTGGCCTGGTTCCTTTGGAACGCGCCGGGTCCTTTCACGGCGCCCAGCCCCCGAGCATGCGAGGGTCTTGGCCTGGTTCCTTTGGAACGCGCCGGGTCCTTTCACGGCGCCCAGCCCCCGAGCATGCGAGGGTCTTGGCCTGGTTCCTTTGGAACGCGCCGGGTCCTTTCACGGCGCCCAGCCCCCGAGCATGCGAGGGTCTTGGCCTGGTTCCTTTGGAACGCGCCGGGTCCTTTCACGGCGCCCAGCCCCCGAGCATGCGAGGGTCTTGGCCTGGTTCCTTTGGAACGCGCCGGGTCCTTTCACGGCGCCCAGCCCCCGAGCATGCGAGGGTCTTGGCCTGGTTCCTTTGGAACGCGCCGGGTCCTTTCACGGCGCCCAGCCCCCGAGCATGCGAGGGTCTTGGCCTGGTTCCTTTGGAACGCGCCGGGTCCTTTCACGGCGCCCAGCCCCCGAGCATGCGAGGGTCTTGGCCTGGTTCCTTTGGAACGCGCCGGGTCCTTTCACGGCGCCCAGCCCCCGAGCATGCGAGGGTCTTGGCCTGGTTCCTTTGGAACGCGCCGGGTCCTTTCACGGCGCCCAGCCCCCGAGCATGCGAGGGTCTTGGCCTGGTTCCTTTGGAACGCGCCGGGTCCTTTCACGGCGCCCAGCCCCCGAGCATGCGAGGGTCTTGGCCTGGTTCCTTTGGAACGCGCCGGGTCCTTTCACGGCGCCCAGCCCCCGAGCATGCGAGGGTCTTGGCCTGGTTCCTTTGGAACGCGCCGGGTCCTTTCACGGCGCCCAGCCCCCGAGCATGCGAGGGTCTTGGCCTGGTTCCTTTGGAACGCGCCGGGTCCTTTCACGGCGCCCAGCCCCCAAACATGCGAGGGTCTTGGCCTGGTTCCTTTGGAACGCGCCGGGTCCTTTCACGGCGCCCAGCCCCCAAACATGCGAGGGTCTTGGCCTGGTTCCTTTGGAACGCGCCGGGTCCTTTCACGGCGCCCAGCCCCCAAACATGCGAGGGTCTTGGCCTGGTTCCTTTGGAACGCGCCGGGTCCTTTCACGGCGCCCAGCCCCCAAACATGCGAGGGTCTTGGCCTGGTTCCTTTGGAACGCGCCGGGTCCTTTCACGGCGCCCAGCCCCCAAACATGCGAGGGTCTTGGCCTGGTTCCTTTGGAACGCGCCGGGTCCTTTCACGGCGCCCAGCCCCCAAACATGCGAGGGTCTTGGCCTGGTTCCTTTGGAACGCGCCGGGTCCTTTCACGGCGCCCAGCCCCCAAACATGCGAGGGTCTTGGCCTGGTTCCTTTGGAACGCGCCGGGTCCTTTCACGGCGCCCAGCCCCCAAACATGCGAGGGTCTTGGCCTGGTTCCTTTGGAACGCGCCGGGTCCTTTCACGGCGCCCAGCCCCCAAACATGCGAGGGTCTTGGCCTGGTTCCTTTGGAACGCGCCGGGTCCTTTCACGGCGCCCAGCCCCCGAGCATGCGAGGGTCTTGGCCTGGTTCCTTTGGAACGCGCCGGGTCCTTTCACGGCGCCCAGCCCCCGAGCATGCGAGGGTCTTGGCCTGGTTCCTTTGGAACGCGCCGGGTCCTTTCACGGCGCCCAGCCCCCGAGCATGCGAGGGTCTTGGCCTGGTTCCTTTGGAACGCGCCGGGTCCTTTCACGGCGCCCAGCCCCCGAGCATGCGAGGGTCTTGGCCTGGTTCCTTTGGAACGCGCCGGGTCCTTTCACGGCGCCCAGCCCCCGAGCATGCGAGGGTCTTGGCCTGGTTCCTTTGGAACGCGCCGGGTCCTTTCACGGCGCCCAGCCCCCGAGCATGCGAGGGTCTTGGCCTGGTTCCTTTGGAACGCGCCGGGTCCTTTCACGGCGCCCAGCCCCCGAGCATGCGAGGGTCTTGGCCTGGTTCCTTTGGAACGCGCCGGGTCCTTTCACGGCGCCCAGCCCCCGAGCATGCGAGGGTCTTGGCCTGGTTCCTTTGGAACGCGCCGGGTCCTTTCACGGCGCCCAGCCCCCGAGCATGCGAGGGTCTTGGCCTGGTTCCTTTGGAACGCGCCGGGTCCTTTCACGGCGCCCAGCCCCCGAGCATGCGAGGGTCTTGGCCTGGTTCCTTTGGAACGCGCCGGGTCCTTTCACGGCGCCCAGCCCCCGAGCATGCGAGGGTCTTGGCCTGGTTCCTTTGGAACGCGCCGGGTCCTTTCACGGCGCCCAGCCCCCGAGCATGCGAGGGTCTTGGCCTGGTTCCTTTGGAACGCGCCGGGTCCTTTCACGGCGCCCAGCCCCCGAGCATGCGAGGGTCTTGGCCTGGTTCCTTTGGAACGCGCCGGGTCCTTTCACGGCGCCCAGCCCCCGAGCATGCGAGGGTCTTGGCCTGGTTCCTTTGGAACGCGCCGGGTCCTTTCACGGCGCCCAGCCCCCGAGCATGCGAGGGTCTTGGCCTGGTTCCTTTGGAACGCGCCGGGTCCTTTCACGGCGCCCAGCCCCCGAGCATGCGAGGGTCTTGGCCTGGTTCCTTTGGAACGCGCCGGGTCCTTTCACGGCGCCCAGCCCCCGAGCATGCGAGGGTCTTGGCCTGGTTCCTTTGGAACGCGCCGGGTCCTTTCACGGCGCCCAGCCCCCGAGCATGCGAGGGTCTTGGCCTGGTTCCTTTGGAACGCGCCGGGTCCTTTCACGGCGCCCAGCCCCCGAGCATGCGAGGGTCTTGGCCTGGTTCCTTTGGAACGCGCCGGGTCCTTTCACGGCGCCCAGCCCCCAAACATGCGAGGGTCTTGGCCTGGTTCCTTTGGAACGCGCCGGGTCCTTTCACGGCGCCCAGCCCCCAAACATGCGAGGGTCTTGGCCTGGTTCCTTTGGAACGCGCCGGGTCCTTTCACGGCGCCCAGCCCCCAAACATGCGAGGGTCTTGGCCTGGTTCCTTTGGAACGCGCCGGGTCCTTTCACGGCGCCCAGCCCCCAAACATGCGAGGGTCTTGGCCTGGTTCCTTTGGAACGCGCCGGGTCCTTTCACGGCGCCCAGCCCCCAAACATGCGAGGGTCTTGGCCTGGTTCCTTTGGAACGCGCCGGGTCCTTTCACGGCGCCCAGCCCCCAAACATGCGAGGGTCTTGGCCTGGTTCCTTTGGAACGCGCCGGGTCCTTTCACGGCGCCCAGCCCCCAAACATGCGAGGGTCTTGGCCTGGTTCCTTTGGAACGCGCCGGGTCCTTTCACGGCGCCCAGCCCCCAAACATGCGAGGGTCTTGGCCTGGTTCCTTTGGAACGCGCCGGGTCCTTTCACGGCGCCCAGCCCCCAAACATGCGAGGGTCTTGGCCTGGTTCCTTTGGAACGCGCCGGGTCCTTTCACGGCGCCCAGCCCCCAAACATGCGAGGGTCTTGGCCTGGTTCCTTTGGAACGCGCCGGGTCCTTTCACGGCGCCCAGCCCCCAAACATGCGAGGGTCTTGGCCTGGTTCCTTTGGAACGCGCCGGGTCCTTTCACGGCGCCCAGCCCCCAAACATGCGAGGGTCTTGGCCTGGTTCCTTTGGAACGCGCCGGGTCCTTTCACGGCGCCCAGCCCCCAAACATGCGAGGGTCTTGGCCTGGTTCCTTTGGAACGCGCCGGGTCCTTTCACGGCGCCCAGCCCCCAAACATGCGAGGGTCTTGGCCTGGTTCCTTTGGAACGCGCCGGGTCCTTTCACGGCGCCCAGCCCCCAAACATGCGAGGGTCTTGGCCTGGTTCCTTTGGAACGCGCCGGGTCCTTTCACGGCGCCCAGCCCCCAAACATGCGAGGGTCTTGGCCTGGTTCCTTTGGAACGCGCCGGGTCCTTTCACGGCGCCCAGCCCCCAAACATGCGAGGGTCTTGGCCTGGTTCCTTTGGAACGCGCCGGGTCCTTTCACGGCGCCCAGCCCCCAAACATGCGAGGGTCTTGGCCTGGTTCCTTTGGAACGCGCCGGGTCCTTTCACGGCGCCCAGCCCCCAAACATGCGAGGGTCTTGGCCTGGTTCCTTTGGAACGCGCCGGGTCCTTTCACGGCGCCCAGCCCCCAAACATGCGAGGGTCTTGGCCTGGTTCCTTTGGAACGCGCCGGGTCCTTTCACGGCGCCCAGCCCCCAAGCATGGGAGGGTCTTGGCCTGGTTCCTTTGGAACGCGCCGGGTCCTTTCACGGCGCCCAGCCCCCAAGCTTGGGAGGGTCTTGGCCTGGTTCCTTTGGAACGTGCCGGGTCCTTTCACGGCGCCCAGCCCCCGAGCATGCGAGGGACTTGGTGTCACACCCGGATTTTCGCAGAAACCCGAATGTGGCCATGTGTGTGCCCAGGATGTCCACAGACACATATAGCAAACAAGTATAGTAAAATCAGAGTGCAATACTGTATTATTCTCGATAAATTGTACCGGATACATCAGAGTGCTTTAAAATGGAATACATGGAAAGCGGAAGTCTACTACATCAATCTAGTGCAGCCGCAATCCCTCAGGGACTCTGACTGGGAGAACGCCAACTCAGTAGTACGGCAGATCCTCCGGGAACTCCACCTCGTAGTCAGCCTGACTCCTGTCTCTTATACACATCTAGATGTGTATAAGAGACAGAGTCAGAGTCCCTGTGGGATTGCGGCTGCACTAGATTGATGTATTAGACTTCCGCTTTCCATGTATTTCATTTTTAAAGCACTCTGATGTATCCGGTACGATTTGTTGAGAATAATACAGTATTGCACTCTGATTTTACTATACTTGTTTGCTATATGTGTCTGTGGACATCCTGGGCACACATATGGCCACATTCGGGTTTCTGCGAAAATCCGGGTGTGACAGGGTAGATGGTGTTGCGAGTGAGCATGTGCAGGATGGGCATTACTGGCTTGTGGGGTCTTTTATGTATATAGGTTTATTATAAAAAATCATGGTTTTTGTTTGTGATGCGAATGTAGTGTAACGTGCATGGAATTACAATATTTCCATTTTCTTTGGAATTCATGTTTTATTCGGCATTATTGATACCTTTCTAAATAGGGCCTGACCAATTACCCAACTTTTTTTTTGCGGGTAACCAATTGCCTAACTAAATTTGGGCTATTTAGATAGTACCGCCTACTACTGTACCTAGATGAGTGTCGATGGCGTGATTCTCAAAAAAAAAAAAGTGTCGATGGCGTAGCCGCCGGCCAGACCACCCAAACTTTGGAAAATTGGTCCCTGCGGTCCTGCGTTTTGTTTTTTTAAAAGAACTTTTTAACTTACCTTATTATGCTAATAAATCAATACATTAGAATACAACATCAAATTTCAAAGTCTAAGAAGCCCAACAAAATTTAACAAAAAGATAGAGAAACATGTTTCTAGATCAAATAAGGGTCCGGATCCTTCATTCGTGCAAACTATGCAAACCAACGTGCATGGGGACGTGCACGGGAAGTGGGAGGGGGGATTTGCAAAATCACAGTGAAAGTGGGAGGGGAGATTGGTAAAATCAACATGCATGGGGACATGCATGTGAGGTGGGAGGCCTAATGGATCAACATCGTGTGGATCACATCGTGGTTTCCAAAGTTTGCACGAAGGTGTTGGTTTGCACCTGACACGTTGCCATCAAATGATACTCTATACTCTTATTCTACCTTTCTGGATCCTATGCAAACCAACCCATCCGTGCAAACTTTAAAAACCAACGTGCATGGGAGGTGGGAGGGGGATTTGCAAAATCATAGGGAAAGGTGGGAGGGGGGATTGGCAAAATCAACATGCATGGGGACATGCATGGGAGGTGGGAGGCCCATTGGATCAACATCGTGTGGATTACATCGTGGTTTCCAAAGTTTGCACGAAGGTGTTGGTTTGCACCTGACACGTTGCCATCAAATAATACTCTATACTCTTATTCTACCTTTCTGGATCCTATGCAAACCAATCCATCCATGCAAACTATGCAAACCAACGTGCATGGAGACATGCACGGAAAGTGGGAGGGGGGATTTGCAAAATCACAGGGGAAAGGTGGGAGGGGGATTCGCAAAATCAACATGCATGAGAACATGCATGGGAGGTGGGAGGCCCATTGGATCAACATTGTGTGGATCACATCGTGGTTTTCAAAGTTTGCACGGAGGTATTGGTTTTCACCTGATACGTTGCCCTTATATAAACCCTTCTCAACCCAGTACCATCCCCATGCCCATTGTTCCATAAATTAAGTACTCCAAAAAATTTAGAAATTAGGCATGAGCAAAAAAATTTAATGACTCAATGTTGACTGGACTAAATCTTGACGGTCAATTTGCCATGCAAGTTAGGATATGGTTATCAAAATGGACTTCATCTGTTTTCAGTTATGCTCCGTAGTCTTTATTTTTAATCTGTTAGGCCCTCCACAATATCTGATTGGAATGGTGTCTCAAATGGAGAGAGAGCATTTGAGTGCCATTCCTACACTGCAGCCGCTGATGCCTGTGGTTAAGAAATTGGGAGTGGCACAACTACATATGATGCTCAATCAATAATGAAATATTTTGCTTATTTAGACCTGCACAAATATTACCCATGACATGATATATTTTTACTCGATGCCAAAATCATACCTTTTGCTATCTCCACTTCAACATTTTTGAGGGCCTTGAAATCTCAACGGTTGAACTATTATAGAATAGAAAAAAAGGAAAAAAGAAAGGAAAAGAAAAATAATATATCAAAGTAAAATAAAAAATACTGAATAATACCAAAAGTACCCCTCCATGCACACTCTACTCCCTTCAAGCCAAATCCATCCATCATCTCCCCACTCTTGTTGAAGACACAATAGACCTATCGACACCGTCTTGCTACATCTCTAGCCGGTATATTGTCCGTTCACTCTCGAAGGAAGTGTTGAGCCATCCATCAATGTCTCCTCTCCAAGCATGCACTCCTCAATGCCTACTTCCATCAAAGCAACGTACTAAATCCAGCTCTCTTCCATGCCTCCTTCAACCAAACCACAATACCCATACACCTCAGAGGAAATCGTCCCCGCTACTAATTCCTCCACTTGCTGTCATCTTTTGGGCTATCATGTAGTTTAGATCTATCCCGAGTAGCGCTGATTTCTATGGAATCCCTAGCTTGCTTAGTGCACCCAAATTGTTTTTCTTAGGAATTGTTACTCTAGTCCGATCTTTTTTCGCTGATTTGTTCATTGTATAGCGGGGTACTAGTATTAGGTGTATCTGAGTTCAACTAAATCCCTATCCTCCAAATATACTATGTCATATAAAGAGAAAACAAAGTGACACATAAATCATAATCAAACAAAATCGGAGTCCCATGTTGAGAAACAGGTAACCATATATGAAAACATACATGCTAAATTGTCATTACCCAAACTACCTTTCATTTTCTTCATAACTTTGACCCCATATATTATCATGAAGAGCATTAGTGCCTCCACAAGGAAAAATGCCATCTAGTGGAATCAGGGAGGACAGGTTTTTGAGGAAGTGGTTGAGAGTAACCCCATTCATTAGAAGGGGGTTGAAAAATACTGTTTCCTAAGCACTTTCCTCCATAGAGACGTATGGTTCACTTTGATGAATTTTAAATCTTGTGTCTCTAATTTGGTTTGCTTCACTTTGTTCATGTTTAACAAGTATTAGTCTTACACTTTGATCATTGTGGTTGTGCTAACTTGTCTTGTGGGCAAAGCAAACTTGTTGAAAAACATTTACAATAGCATATCTTCAAGTTTGGTTTGTGCTATCTATTCTATATTTGTTGGTTTTCTTTGTGCAAAACCGATCTGACTAGTTGGAATTGAGTTTTGTCATGTATTACTGTATTAGCCTATTAAGGGTCTTTTCAATAAATCATTAGCAATTCATTTTGTTTGGATCTAACATCAAAACTATGATAGATTTAAAATAAAAATTCTTACTAAAAGCTACATTTGATTTTTTTCACCTAAGTTTTTCATCAAGAAGTAAGATAAAGATCTTTTCTAAAAATTATGAATTTTTTTGAGTATATGCCATAAAATAATGGGGACACATTTTTTAATAAATTTGACATTATAACAATTATAGATTTAAAATAAAATTTCTTCTTAAAATATATAGTTTACTTGTTAGTACAATTGCTTACCCTCGAGATGATTTTCAAAACTCAGGTAGAAAATACATAAATTCATGATATTAGTAGTAGTATTTTAATAAATTAACTTCTAGTATAAATTATATGGCATTGATTGTGTGTATAAATTAATTCTAGTATAAATTAACTTCTAGTATAAATTATATGTACATGATCACACAAATTTCATCTAATTAAATACTTGTGATATGACCATTTTAATCTAAAATTATGCAACTTTATATACGGAAGTGTAAACTATATGTTTGTTGTATGTAGTATATACAATATTTTTGTTTTGTTCTATGGCCTCTAGATTTGTTTTAATGTTGAACACCTAAAATTTACTACATATCAACACTTTTTGATAGATAATTTCTTATGAAACTCTTCGTGCTGATGTATCCAGCAATTTATTATCATAAAAGTCCTCACAACCCTCTAGATTGACTACAAACTATCAAAAGATATAAATAAATACTAATATATATTAGGTTTTAATTTTTATTATGTTTTCCTAGACGTAGTTTATCAAAGCATGCTTCACACGATTCACCTTTTTCCCTCGATTATGCCCAGATCTTAACTCATGATTGGATACAGTATAGAAAATGAAAAATAAGAGGAGACTAAAAAAGAAAAATAAGGAATAGATATCTTAGAGCATCTTTAAGAAACTCTTTATATCTTTTCAAACCTACAAAAATAGAAATTTTAGAAAAAAAAAACACTCCACATTCGTTTCAATTGAATACCCAAATATCTCTATTTCAGATTTTTCTCTAGCTAAAGATGTAGAGCGAGATGACTCTCTAGACTGCGAATGAGATATAGAAAAGTTGTTAAAAAGTATTAAGATATAACAAATAATTTTTACACAAATGACTCTCTAAATAATTATTTAGAGATAGATTTTTGGATATGCTCTTAGTAATTAGGGAATCGAATATGAGGCTGGATATAAATAGGAGGGTCAGGCATATGGATACAGAGATCGGTTTCTTTTGTTGGTTTTGGATAGAGAATGCAGTGTGAGTGTGTGACCAAAAAATAAAAATCAACAAAGTCTTTTCTCTCCCACATCTACCATCATCTCCGCTCGGTCCGCTAGCTCTCTCCCATCTCTGCCCCGTCGGCGGCGGCGTTGTTCGAGGCGTGGACGCGGACGAAGCGAGCAGCGGCTCCGGCGGCCCGCGCGTGAGACGGGCGGCTCCTCCATCAGCCACCGCGGGAGACGAGCAGCTCCTCCGTCGGCCGTCGCGCGAGACGCGACCCCCGCGGGCGAGACGAGGGGCGGCTCCGGCGACCCCGCGGGCGACGATTGGGGGAGCGTTGCTGGCGGCGGCCTTCTTCTCCCGGACCTTTGCCGGCGACGAGCCTGCACTAGGTATGCCGCCCCTTCTCTTCCCTTCCTGCTGTGCAAAACGGACCACGCCAAACCCTCCCGTGTCACCGTGTGGCGTGTTTGTTTCGGATCTACTAACTTCGATTTTGTTTTCAAATTGCAAAGTTATCGGCCTATGCTGGGTCCACGCTGCCCAGTTACAATATGTTACCTACTAATTCGATTTTGTTTGCAAAAATTATCGGATCTACATGTGTACACCCATGCCCTACGCTCGGTCCGCCCCTGATACATTGCATAGCATAGCATGCTAAGTTTTCTACTGTGCCAGTGTAGCCAAAGGTATCATCAGCATAGAATGTATGGCAAATGATACCAAACTATGCTGAAATCACACTTTTTTTAATAAAACATTGAAGTCGCACTTGTTCAAAGTTCAGAGAATAGAATGTTGTACTCTAAGGGAATTGCAAATATATTGTATTATAGGCTGCTTACTGCTGATTTCTGGCAGAGGTGATGTTGCAGAGGGATGCCTTTTCTTGTCTAATCTTTTTGTTTCAGGCGGCTTTGCCCCCAAATCCATTAGCAAACTGATAATGTTGCATACTGAAAAAACTGAAAAACAGGGCATTGGGTTGCAATATACACTCCAACACAAAGCTGATTGCCTTAACTGATTTAATAACCAACTGCAGAGGCAGGCCATTAATCTAGTTTCTGTTCCCTGCATGAATTATCAGTAGACATTTGTTCCTGTATGGAATTAAATCGTCCTTTGTTGCTTAATGCCAAATTACTTGTGTTGATGCTGTGCAGGTCAGCGTTTCTGCATCTAGAGGGAAAATTCGCCTTTGTTGCTATCAAGTTATCAGTGAGTTTTCTATGATTCAGACAAGCAGATTGTTTTCAGCTAGTGGCTCTGCTCATTGATGGAAGACGACCAGATTTTGGTTCAGCCAGAGCAGAACCTTATACCTGAGTAAAAGTATGTTAGTTTACAAACTAATGGTGCAACAAAAAATATATAGGTAAAATAAATCAAAAGAAGTGCCGTCGACTCACAAAAGTGTTTGTGCTACACTTGGGTCATTGCTCGTTGGTTGGGTGGCTAGGTCTGTTGAGGCAAGGCTCAGGGATAACCCACAGATTAAGCCAAAGGAGATATTGCAGGATATTAGGGAGCAGCATGGGGTCGCTGTATCCTATATGCAGGCATGGCGTGGAAAGGAGAGGAGCATGGCTGCTGTTAACGGCACACTTGAGGATGGATACCGCCTTCTTCCTGCATATTGTGAACAGATTGGGAAGACGAATCCTGGTAGCATTGCAACATATAGAGGGATCGGACCAGGGAATGCCTTCCAGCGACTGTTTGTCTCATTTCATGCATCCATTTATGGTTTCTTAAATGGGTGCAGGCCCCTTCTGGAAATTGATAAGGCTGACCTGAAGGGAAAGTATCTTGGGACATTGCTGTGTGCTTCAGCTGTTGATGCTGATCACATGATGTTCCCTCTAGCATTTGGTGTTGTTGATTCTGAGAGTGATGAAAACTGGTTTTGGTTTGTGTCAGAATTGAGGAAAATGCTTGGAGTCAACACAGATAAGATGCCTGTCTTGACAATAATATCTGAGAGGAAACCGCAAGTGGTTCGAGCTGTTGAAAGCAACTTCCCCACTGCTTTTCATGGATTTTGCTTGAGATACGTGAGTGAGAATTTCCGTGATGAGTTCAAGAATCCTAAACTACTTAACCTTTTCTGGAGTGCTGTTTATGCTCTCACGGCAGCAGAATTCGATGCAAAGGTAAATGAAATGATGCAGGTTCAAGATGTCATGCCATGGTTACAGCGTTTTCCACCAAACCTGTGGGCAGTTGCTTTCTTTAAGGGTATCCGTTATGGCCATTTTAGTCTTGGGATAACTGAGATATTATATAACCTGTCCCTTGAGTGTCATGAGCTTCCCATTGTTCAAACAATTGAGCAGATCAGGCACCAACTGACCTGCTGGTTTTCTGAACGTCAAAGCCTGGCACTATCATACAGCACGGTTCTTGTTCCGTCAGCTGAGAAACTTATTTCTGAAGCTATTGCTGACTCACGATGTTATCAAGTCCTCCGAGCAAACAAGGTGGAGTTTGAGATTGTGTCATCAGAGAGAACAAACATTGTTGACACCCAAGCTAGGATTTGTTCATGCCATCGATGGCAAATTTACGGCATTCCATGTGCACATGCTTCTGCTGCACTGCTTTCATGTGGGGAAGACCCTCGTCTCTACGCTCATGACTGCTTCAGTGTAATGAAGTACCGAGAAACCTATTCCCAGCCAATCTATCCGATTCCAGACAGGAGCCACTGGAACAGTTCTTCTTCCGGGATACAAGGTGTAGTTAGCAAAGCAGATGTTATGCTTAGCCCACCTAATATCCGGAGGCCTCCTGGCCGTCCCAAGATGAAGATTCTTAAAATGGAGAGCCTGAAACGACCAAAACGGATTGTTCAATGTGGTCGATGTCATCTTCTTGGGCATTCGCAAAAGAAGTGCTCACTGCGAAGCTGACATTTCCCAATTGATGTACATTGAGCTTTCTTTTATTGGCAAGATAGAATTTTATGCTTGTTTGTGTTTATCCATATTCCAATCTTATGCAGTTAGTCTAAATAGTTCGCTTATGCAAATACTTCTGTTCAAGTTACCTCCATGTAGGAACTAGAAGATAGAAGAGCGTATGAACGTTTCTTGGTGGCGTTGGCCACGAGATGTTGGATGACATAGGCTCATGACTTAGTTGGTTGAGTCCTAATCAAAAGCTTCCATGTTTCCCTTTGTGTATGTCCTGAGTTCGTGATGGTACGAAATTAAAACATTCATTTTCCGAAAGTCATCTCCATGTTAACCGCTCTATATAGCAGTGGAAGTGATCCGAAAGTCATCTCCATGTTAACCGCTCTATATAGCAGTGGAAGTGACATGCGATCAACAATCTGATGTCGTTTTACACCAGTAATGACTATTTTGTATTTTTCTTATTTTAGAAAAACTACGCAACCCTTAGGTTGCCTGAACTTTTATTGCCATTGGTAAACAATCTATATGTTACAAGATATAGGAAGATAAATACAGAGCAAAGAGCCCAGAGGGCACACTAATGATCAACAAGTCCCAGGGGAAGAAAAACTTAGAACAGAACTATGGAAGGTTAACAGAAAACAAATCGCTACACGCAACAAGCTTATTTTAAATGGATCAGTACATCTGTGAGAGCAGTCTTTGAAATCTGAAGATTAGGAAAAAAACATTTATGATCTAGGGACTTCTATCTGATTTAGAGTTTGTGATTTTCACAACATTTTTCAAATGGCAGTACTGTGTCGAGCTCAAGAATGCAGCTAAGCAGCTGGCAAAGATCTGACTTTATTTAAAATTTGCGTGACATTTACAGAATTACAGCCTTGGCACCGGAGCGTGTAGCTCATGAACGCAGCGGTGGTTAGAATGTGAAGAAGTTGGTGGTTTGGATACACAAGTGGGATATCGAAAGGAGAGCGTGAAACGAGTCTGGACATAGCTCACAGCAGTCAAAATTACATGATCAAACCGACGGTGCCCGCCCAAAAAAACAGGCATGTACTCGAGGATCCAGTGCGCCTATGACCAGCCGAAGACATAGTCGAGGATGTAGACGATGACCAGCGACAGCGGGTACAGCATGTAGGCGACGAGGCAGGTCCAGAGCGGGAACGTGGTCCGGAAGCTGGTGAAGAGGGCCATGACGACGCAGACGAGCAGGATGATGAGCACCTCAGACGAGAAGTCCCACGTCAGGTTCCGGAAGTAGATGAGCGCCAGGAACACGCCCAGGCACAGCGTGTTGTTCATCGTCACGCCGCCGTACACCTGGGAACCAAAAGGCACCATATAATCAGATAAGATGTTTGTTGCCAATGCAAAGAGCTTTCATGAAAGGCTATTGTGTGCAGTGTCAGTCAGTGGTGTAGGAGCGACACGCACCTCCGAGAAGGTGAGGGAGCAGGTCCTCTGCTTCCTCCTGCTGGCGAAGATGATGGCGGAGACGGCCTCGCTGGAGTTGGTCGCCAGCGGGAGGGCGATGAAGGAGATGAAGAAGGACGGGATGTGCGTGGCGTTGGAGAAGTTGTGGACGGCGTCCACGAGCGGGTCCGCGAACGCGGCGGCGATGGCGGCGCCGAGGAGGAGGAGCGCCACGGCCTTGGTGATGCACCACCCGGGGTTCTCCACGCTCTCCACAGCCTCGTCGGACCTGTCGATCAGCTGGTCGTGCTCCTGCCTCGTCCTCTGCACAGTTTCACTCAGCTCGTGTCAGGTTTTTTTTTCTTTTTTCTGGCGTGCAAGATTCCATTACTGAGCTACTGGAGGCTCCATCCAGGGCGAGCAGAGATTACCTCGTGGAAGTCGTTGATGAACTTGTTGGAGAAGGCGCCGCTCACCGGCACGCTGCGCTTGGCCTCGTTGAGCCATTTCTTCATCCCCTGCACGAACTCCTCCTCCTCCACGGCGTCGTTGCGGGACGTGTCGAAGTCGTCCATGACCTTGTCGACCGCGTCCATCTTGTCGAAGTCAACCTCCTCGAAGTTGATCCCGACGATGAGCGCGTGCAGCTCAGCCCGGGACAGGGTGCTGCTGTCGTCCATGTCAATCTTGTGGAACAACCTGCGTGCCAACACAAGACAAGGTTCATAACATTTCCATGAGACAGGTTCTCCTGCCGTATCAAGAATGTTCACAGAGCATCGCACTTTCTGATGACGTCTTCATTGGGCGTGCCGTCATCGTTGAGCAGACGGCCGAGTGCCTGCATTTGGGCATGCCTCAGGATCCCGGAGATCACATGTTTGTGCTTCGCGTATGCGAGCTTCCTCCTCTGAATCCATGGCTGGAAAACCTGATGCAAAATGGTGGATTCAATTTCACTGTCAAAGTTGATTCTTGTGGTCCAGATCTGTCAACCTTGTTAAGGTTTCATGAGGCTGAAGTTTTTTTTTCTCGAATACGCAGGAGAGCTGCGCATCATTGCATTAAGAAGAAGCGGAAATGGGTTTTCCAATTTACAACTCCGGTGGAGCAGACTCACACCCACACCTGCCTAGCAGAATCAACCGTGCCGAAAGAGGCTGAAGTGCTCGTCGGACCTGTCGATCAGCTGGTCGTGCTCCTGCCTCGTCCTCTGCACAGTTTCACTCAACCCGTGTCAGTTTTCTTTTTTTTTCTGACGTGTTAGTGCACCATTACTGAGCTACTGGAGGCTCCATGCATCCAGGGCGAGCAGAGATTACCTCGTGGAAGTCGTTGATGAACTTGTTGGAGAAGGCGCCGCTCACCGGCACGCTGCGCTTGGCCTCGTTGAGCCATTTCTTCATCCCCTGCACGAACTCCTCCATCTCTACGGCGTCGTTGCGGGACGTGTCGAAGTCGTCCATGACCTTGTCGACCGCGTCCATCTTGTCGAAGTCAACCTCCTCGAAGTTGATCCCGACGATGAGCGCGTGCAGCTCAGCCCGGGACAGGGTGCTGCTGTCGTCCATGTCAATCTTGTGGAACAACCTGCGTGCCAACACAAGACAAGGTTCATAACATTTCCATGAGACAGGTTCTCCTGCCGTATCAAGAATGTTCACAGAGTACCGCACTTTCTGATGACGTCTTCATTGGGCGTCCCGTCATCATTGAGCAGACGGCCGAGTGCCTGCATTTGGGCATGCCTCAGGATCCCGGAGATCACATGTTTGTGCTTCGCGTACGCGAGCTTCCTCCTCTGAATCCATGGCTGGAAAACCTGATGCAAGATGGTGGATTCAATTTCACTGTCAAAGATGATTCTTGTGGTCCAGATCTGTCAAGCTTGTTAACGTTTCATGAGGCTGAAGTGCTTGAACACAAATCTGATTCGTTACCTGATACAGGCAGTAGGAAAGCACGAGCAAGAATGACACGATAAGGGCCAACAAGACAGCCAGGCGCTGCCCATGGTGGGTCTTCAACATCTTGGGAAACTGAGCAATGATAAAGGGGACAATAGATATCCCCATGATCCGTGCTGCGTAGCTGGTCTGCACATCAGTTGTGATACCAGTGCCTGCCACAAATAAACCAGTCCAGTAAAAAAGGAAGGCGGACTAAACACATATAGTTTGGTAGTTATCAAGTGTTTGAAATTATTCTGCCTAGTTGTTAGATTGGTAGGATCCTATCAACCGTACTACCACATTTTCACCACTTCTCGATATAAACAACTGAAACTTTTGTGATTCACCGCATACTTCAGAATTACTGGATAACCAAACATCAGATTGTCTCCATTAGCAACACTTTACATAAGACAAAGCAACATACCAGTCAAGCTGAAGCCCTTGGTGTTCGTTAGATCAACTGCCTCACCATTTGGCCCAAGGTCACACTTGCCAACAACGACACAGGTTCCCCAAAGCAGGGTGAGAAGGAAGACGGTGGAACCAGCTAGCAGCCCCATTCCGATCAGGACCTGACTTTGTGCTGTCTCTTTACTCCCGGAGAGGCCAGATACTGTAAAGATTAAACAGATCAGAATTGTAGCTCTACTTGTAAGCATTAAGATGAATATTCAGTAAGATAAAGCTAATTTCATCCTTCTAGTATACGGACAAAGAGAAATGTGTTTGATCAATTGTCAACAATCCTGAATTTTACATCACACTATCACAGAAACATGTGCTCTTGCCTGTAAACCAAGGAAACATAAGCACAGAATTCACAAACAATTTCTCATAGTCCATTGAATTTTTTTTGAAGTGCAGAAGTAGTATAAATATTTTGTTAAGAGTAGGATAAAAACAAATCTAACGA
Source organism: Echinochloa crus-galli (assembly GCA_900205405.1). Taxonomy (NCBI): domain Eukaryota; kingdom Viridiplantae; phylum Streptophyta; class Magnoliopsida; order Poales; family Poaceae; genus Echinochloa; species Echinochloa crus-galli. The sequence goes on from OAMR01000411.1 coordinate 922,385, forward strand.
GGAGGTTGTAGGTTACTTTGGTGTTCAGACTAGAATAATGATCTGATCAGTTGTGGTTGTTGCATAACACAATTAAGGAGCTCCGTCAGAGTCCATAATTAAGTCCCTGTAGCACTGCCGTAAGCAGATCACAACAAGATCTATACAGTAAATTTGGCAACCCCACTATGTTATGATAACACGAGAATCTGCACCCCGACTGTAGCAACATACTCCGTTCTGAGTACATAAACTTCACTAGAGATTTCACAGGATGCCTATGATCTGGTAAAAAACTTCTAAGCTTGGCTTATACTATGAATTGTCAAACAGGAATTACCAACCAATCCTACGCGGTTCACAAATGAAAAACCAGAGAGCCAATTATGCAAGACCAAAGGCAAAGAAAAGGTTTAAAGGTCAAAAGGCTTTGATGGAACTTTAGAAAGCTAACAAACTGAATTTCAGAAAAAAGCAGAGCACATACTGCATATCAAATATTTGCACATGCTTTTGTCCTGGAATAACCAGGGGCTCCATAAAACGAATAACCGAATTCTCTGATCCAGTAACAAACCAAAGTAAACTGCTAGAGACTTCAGATCTGAAGCGGACAAATAATAGAGACGTGAAAAAAAAATTGAAGAAAGGTTTCGAACTTCATAACTCCGATCACTTTTACCCTCCTAATCCCAAGAGAAATTACGCGATCCTTTCTATTCTACCCTGACCCTGAGGTGCTCTACCCTGAAGTGAGAAGTAAGCAAGCTTTGTGCGAAGCTCCTACCGCGCTCGAAGCCGCGGACCATGAACTAGGCGACGGAGCAGCTAGGCAACGAATGCTTGTTGGCAATCCATGGAAGCAAAGCACAAAATGAGGAGCGAGGGGAGGAAACAAGCAAGCGAGGGCGAGGAGAGCAGCTGACCGAGCACGAGGAGCGCGTCGGGGAGGGCTCCGAGGATGGGGAGGAGGAGGCCGCCGACGAGGCCGGGCCCCATGATCTCGAGCAGCAGCTCGCTGCCCCCCGACAGGTACGTGGCGGCCTTGAACATGAGGAACCCGTAGACGAGGACGAGGAATAGGTTCCCCAGCACCGTGGTGGTGCAGGGGAGGAACCCGTACGACTGCTCGCACTTCTCCTCCGCCGGCGCCGGCGCGGCGAGGCGGATCACCGAGACGAGGGGCGCGGACGGGGAGCCGCCGTCGGAGAGGAGGCGGCCGTACGCGGCGCAGGCGAGGAGCGAGAGCAGGAGCGGGACCAGCGGGAACGCCCGGCGGTGCTGCCGGCGGTGGGTCGCCATTGCCGCCGCCGGTGGTGGTGGTGGTGAGCCGAAGCCGAGATGGGTTGGTGTTGGTGGCAGAAGACGAAGAGAGAGGCCTCGGGTGCGCGTAGCTTTATACGCCGGGCGTCCTCCCTCGGGATCTTCTGCGTCGGCTGGGTGCGTTGCCTTTGCCTTTTTTGAATTGCGCGTTTCCTTTGTGGGGGATCCAACGGTGGGGAGTTGGAGTTGGAGGGGGCGGTTGGGTTGGGGAAGGGGTGGGATGAATCAAGGAAGCTACTCTATCAAAGGCCCCGTTTAGTTCCTTTCAACTTGTCAAATTCTCTCTCTAAACTTTACTATTCACCTATCATATCAAATCTCTCTCCTCATATATGGAATACTAAACGTGGGTAAATAAAAAAACTAGTTGCATGGTTTTGATGTACACGACGAGACGAATCTTTTGAGTCTAGTTAGGTCATGGTAGGACAATGTTTACCACAAACAAACGAAAAGTGCTACAGTGTCCGATGTGACATTTTCCCTCCGCTTTTCACCTTTTCACCTCAACTAAACACCCCCAAAGAAGCGGACGCGACGCGTAACATTCTTTACGTGGCGTGGCGTGCTACAGCTCCCTGTACGCTTTCCATTTGGCACTTTCGGTATTACAGTAGATTTTTAAAATCCAAGAGGGCGTGGAAGAGATTGGTAGGGAGAGCCAAGCGACTCCGGATGTATAGAAGATGATGGCAATTATTGGCAACTAAAATATCCTGGAGTGTATGTATGTACTACATGTGGGTGGCTGTGTGTTCATTTTGGGTTTTTAGTTTTTTCTCTGTTGCTCTAACTAGTTTTGTGGTTGAATTGCTTGGAATTATTGGTTCATCGTGCAAGAAATACTACTAGCCTGTAGGATATTCTTGTCCGAGAAATAATTTTCGCATCCAAACTCAATGATCCTACCAGTACGTGCAAGAGACAAAATCTTCATGAACAACTTACGTTGAGGAGTTGTCTCTTCCCAAATTTGAGAGTGCTATAATTGCGTGGATTTTCAGTGCATGGCCATATGCCCATATGGGGTGCCTCCCCAACCTCCCGGACTTGATCAATAGGACGTTTGATATAAATGCCGAGCTCAAGTAGTAATAGAAAATCATGTACAGTGCATACATAATAAGTATATGCACCCCATCATCCATCCATCTCATGGAGACATTTTCAGCTTACAATTAAACTAGTGCAAATTACAATTTTTTTTAAAATAAAAGCTGTACAAATTACAGTTTGAAAACGCTAATCGATCCGTTAGATCGTGCAGGCTACCAACCAGCTCGCACGCGACATGTCAAACACGGGGGGCAAAAAAATCGAGCTGCGACAGCAACACCCTGAGGAGACACGCTAGAGGTTGCCAGGTCGCCGACATCGTGGCGGATGGGAACGCTGCACCCGATTGGTCCAACGCTCCTGCCTGGGCCCAGGAGATCAGCTCTCACTCTCGCTGCTGCACGTAGTGACCTGTGAGCCTGTGATCCGGATAAGTACAAGCAGCTCGAGCTTACTATTGGCCAACGGTGCAGCTAGCTCTTGGCAGCCGTACGGCACCGTCGGTACCGAGTGGTACGCGGCGCTCCCACTTGCATGCCAAGTGGGCCCACCCCCGGTCCCACCTGCCTGTCTCAGGAACAAAGAAGGGCCCACCCCCACTCCATGGCTGGGGTTTATCATTATTCGTAGGCCTCCGCATCTGAGATCTTATCCTGTGCCACGAATTAAGGGCGATCGATCAAGAAAGCTAGCATCCCGGCCACGTGGATAGCATCACGCCACGCCACTGGGCCCATGTTCCATGTTCACGCATGAGAGATTGAGAACGCCTTATTTTATTTTAGGGGCAAATGATTGATAAGGAGTCGGTGATCGATCCATCACGGTAGAGGTTACTGGGTTTGTCTGCTAAAAAAGATTCAATCTCAGTTTCGTTTGAAAACACCTATAAAGGCTTGAGCATTTTGACAGCAATTTGACACGAACGAACGTACGATGCTGTTGTCGTACGTATTCTACAAAAAAAAGGTAACCTGAGCGGTTACAAGAAACTAACCAAATTCAGTAGCCCATGCTGGTTCACTGTCACTGACTGGCCAGATTAGGACACGCAAGCACACTTTGACCAGCATGGCTAACTAACCACCACTAATCGCCAATCAAGTCCACACCTGCCAATTTTAAAAAGAAAACAACCGGTCGCTTTCTGTCATCACCGGTCTTCACCGCCTTTTCTATATCACAACGATATACATAGATCGAACCGAGTCACTGATAATCCGTTTATCTCTGACCAAAGGATAACACGGTGGGCGCGGATTAAGAGTAAGACAGACAGATGGGGGCTTGCGCAAAAGGCTGACAGGCTTTCGAAGCAATTAAAACTAGCATGTCGCTCGCAGCTTTGATCGGATCGGAAAAGATCAGAGAAGCCACATTCAGAAAAAGAAAAGGCCCTCCCGGATTATATATTTATATTAACATACGCTAACCAGTGTTGGATCCGCGGAATGGCCGCGTTGCGCGAATAAACAAAGAACCCCATGTTATCGTGCTGGCACCTTGTTTTTTACTACTAGTATATGATAATATGGCCAGTCTCAGTGGAGTTTTATAAAAGTTTTATGTCATCAAATGGGATGATGTGACAGAGGAGAGAGTGAATAGTTTCATGAGATGTGAGAGGAGTTTCATCACTATGAAACTCATCTGACACAGTTACCTAGTTTCTGGTCTAGGTAACCGTGTGATGAAATCTTGCACTAAGACTGGTCTAAGTAGTGTCCGTAAGTCCAGATGTCATGTGTGGAAAGAAGATATGGATCGTGCCAAGGGTAGCCAACCGATCGATGGTCAGAGTGATAGTGGCATCCATATGATGTATGGTTAAATGTTTTTTAGTACTGTAGATTTCAACAAGCAATAGCTGCATGCTAATCAAATGGGTTTACATACGATTTTTTCGTAAAGGCCTGAACATGTGATTTCCCTTTTTTTTATGGACCTTGTGGCGTGTCCGAAGAATGCTATATCTCGGTAAGGCTAGTCTTATTCGGGTTCTATAGAGAGTTGTATGATGTTAAATTTATTGGATGTAGCATATAAGAGAAGAAAGAGTTTTATGGCATATGAGAGTTTCATCCCCATGAAACTTATCTAGTGCGATTATCTAGTTTTTAGTCTGAATAACTTTCTAATGAAACTGCGTCTAATACTTGTACCCTAAGCATTTCTCCAAGCACCTTTTATCGTGAAATATTCTCTAAGATAGCAAAATGACAGAGGAAAAACAAGGAATCAAGTCTATACGTGTCTTTTTACATCAACAAGGACTAGCTAACCTTTATTTCTCTCCTATCCACTAACTGCCACTTGCCACAAATGAACGGCACGGCGAGGAAGCTAGGGATCCAGCGTTAATAACGCGGGCACACGGTGGCAGTGGCACGTCGCTTTTTGATATGATCAGCATGATACCAATTTCTCCCATTTATATTTCTTCAGCCAATTGTTATAAAAAAAATTCTTCAGCTAACTTCCGCAAAGTGCAGCGCGGCAGGTCGTAAAATTCTGAATTCACACGACGCAACTCGCAAGTGGGCGATCGGCAATCCACACCGGCTTTTTTTTTTAACAAGCACACTGCACACCGGCTTGAAAGAAGAAGAAAAAGGCTAGCTTTGGCGCCGCGGCTGTTTAACCGTCGCTGTAGGGACAATGTCACTGGTGTTTCTGCTTTGCTTTGTCGGCAGTGACTTGTGCCGATTCATGGAACTGTGCCATAGCCATGCGCTGTTTGGGAACGCGAACACCACTGGGCGTCTGGGCCGGTGACACCGCACGCGGGATGGCCGCGGCGTGATAGGACAGGTACAGTGGACAGGTGATATGACAGGTGGGGGCTACTACCACCTGACACCTGTCGCCGGATGCACGGAAAACTCAAACCCCTTGGTCGCAGGCGCATCATTCTCTGTGTGCAGGAACCTTCAAAAACCTCAACCTTAATCATCGCATCATATCATTCTCCGCCAATTCATAGTACTAACTAGCTCACATTTCCAACCGCCGAAAGGGTAGCTAAACTGTGTAAAAAGGGGAGCATCAGCAGTGAGGGATAGCAGGACTGGGATCAGCAGTGAGGGATAGCAGGACTGTGTAATAAGGCAACGCAACCTGTTTAGATCCAGAATTTCTACTCCCAAATTTACTATGCAAAAAGAAGATTCCCATCACATCAAAATGTCATAACATGCATGGAGTACTAAATGTAGATAAAATCAAAAACTAATTACACGGTTTTATTGTACTCTGCGAAACGAACATTTTGAGCCTAATTAATAAATTTTTGGACAATTTTTCGCACATACAAACGAAATGCTACAGTGTCGCAATGATTACGATGTGACATCATACTCCCAAATTCACCCACCCAAAACCAACATCTAAACACGGCCTTAATCATCGCATCATATCACTCTCCGCCAATTCATAGTACTAACTAGCTCACATTTCCAACCGCCGAAAGGGTAGCTAAACTGTGTAAAAAGGGGAGCATCAGCAGTGAGGGATAGCAGGACTGGGATCCGAATCGATAAGATTTGAGATGCTCCATTACCAAGTACAGAGCCAATACAAAGCAAAATCAAATTAGAAGCAACCTCGCAACACAGATGACAGATGATCCAGCTGGTGCAAATCGAGATTCCATGTTACCGACCAGTACCTAAAATGCTGTGGGCGGAGTGTTCTTTCACAATCGAAGAAACATTATAATATACGTATATCAGAAGAGCACTGGATACCATGCGGACTGCTGACTCTTTAGGTTCAGAGGATCTAGCAAATCTAACTTGTTCTTTACCTTGTGCTCAAGACAATCTCCGGATGTCGAGCGTGTCGGATTCTCCACCTGTCAGAACAGGTAGAAGAAGGCTTACGAAAAGGCGAACATTTCGTTTGTTTAAGGTATAGGTATGGGGGCCCACGGGCCTCTTTTCTTCCCTTTCTTGATACCACCAGTCCCTCAGACCCTCCTCGAGTTCTCGGCAATTTGCTTCTCTAAAACGAATAGCGCTAGCAAGGTCAAAATGGACTAGAGCTGTAATCAGAAGCAGGCTATAATTTTATACTCCCTCTTCCAAATTACTATTCACCATCTCACAACGTTTGTAAAAATTTTAAGATTGTCAACGAATAATAATTTAGAATAATAATTTAGAATGGAGGTAGTATGCTATATCAATAGTAAAATTTCAGGCACCGTACAAGAAGCTGCTCTAATCAGAAACTTCTTGTAACCATCTGCATAGACCTGGAAAGAAGCATTCACGTTAATCTAACAGATACTGCCATCTTCAGGGATATGTGAAGCTAAAGCCTGTGTAAAGTGTATAATAACTGATTTTTGAAATATCTACCCATTATTCAGTAAATCCAGGAGTTGCTGCCGAACCATTTCCTATTCAATCAATCAGTCATCTGATTTTGTTTTCCACTCACTTCTCTTCCATGTCTTTCAGTGATTTTTTTTCAACATTCAATATCTAATGTCAAGTCAACAGGGAAACCGATATGCATGATTCTAACAAGGCATGCTTTACCTTAACAATGTCCCATAATAACTGGAGTAGGATAACATCACAAGTGTTGAGCATATACAACTATTGGCAATCCTTTCAATTAGTAAAATTGCGCCGCTAATAAACTAAAGCTCTAAGAAAAGAAAAGAAAGTGTAGCACTGCTCTATAAATTAGCATCAGGCACAGATCAGCCAGTAATCAAACAAATACTTAGTCTGTCACACAATACACTCTGGACCCCCAAGGCCCAAATTGATTACTGTTAAAGCAACTGCTTTTAATAAAGCAAGCTATTCTGATCTACATAAAAGCACCCAGCTAAACTAACTAAAGCTGTGTCTTTGTATTGGATCCAACCTTGAACAGATAAGCCAACTGGGAAAAAAGTGTGTAAACACCTTTAGTCTTGCCATTAAGTCATTGTTAAAACTTCACAGCATTATTGGGTGTATTGCAAAGGCAATTGAGTAACCAAAAGACATTACCAAAGTAAATTTAGTGGAGAGCTGGATTGGGCGTTCGGAACTGATAAAAATGTGGTGCAGCTTCTGTAAGCCATGACGGTTCAATGGCAATAACATTCCTCATATAGTGCTTTTCAGTTGAAACAAGCGACTGGTAGACAACCCACTTTGGATTGACCCTAAAATGCGATGATCATGTCATGAAGGGTATAGATTGAAAAAAAAAAGGTTCATTAAATATAAGAAATTATCAATGAGCTCACCTGAAGAGAACTGAAGATGGATGAATGTAAACTTCTTGTGATGTCCTAATCGTTTTGTACATTCCATTTTGGCTGTATTCCTGTATAGCAGAGAATGGGAGAGCCATTAGAGTCATGGAAAATTAAGTGTGAGGCTACTTAGCCGCATGCTAGTTAATAGTTACTGCTCTCTGGGATAAAGGAAGCATAAATAGTTACTGCTCTCGAGTAAGTATAATTCATATATTTTGCATTGTGCCAAAAACAGCAGCTAGCTAATTTTGGTAACAGAATAAAGGATACATGAACCTTCCAAAATCTCAACACTTCATCTACAACGTAAAACCAGCATACACACGTCGTGCAGATAAGAAAGATACTTTCAAGGTATCAGATAGAAAGGGAAACGTTAAACTTCTTGTCCAGGCTATGGTAAGGAACCAAGAAATAAGCAACCAAGGAGGCTGGGTTTGAATCAGACTCCTTGCAATATGCAAGAGCAAGGCTGCCTAGAAATTTCCTTCGCAAAAATCACCTTGTGTTGGAGCTTTCAGCACCAGGTGCCGTACGCCCTTTTTTTTTTTATGGTAAGCAACCAAGAAGGTGAAAGTCTAACCAGAAAAATGTGTTGACCCATATACATGTATATCACTACAAAAGCCAGATATTAAGACAAACACAACCCAGATGGAGGAGAAAAAGAATTACAAACATAGGATAGTGATATGGTGTGGGCGCAAGTGGCAAACTGAAGAAATTCAGGGTTAAACATGAGCTGGGTTAGCTAGGTGGGCCTGTTCAAACAAACCACAGATGGCTCAGGGAAGTTCATTCCCAATTATTAGGCCTATCTACACTGACCTAATCTCCTTTTGGATGATTTCCTAGTGAGCTGCCGTCAGCTTGCCAACACATCAATAAAAGTTTACAGGCCCAAGCCCAAACCATACATTAGATGTTTATGGGTATAGATAAACTAAACCCTGGCCACATGTAAAAAAAATATATACAAGAGACCATCCAATCAATTCTGTAATGAAATACTCCCTGTTTTCCAAAATGTATGTCATTTTAGTTTTGCCCTAAGTCAAATTTCTCTCGACAAAGTTTATAGAAAAACATACATCTATACCAAATAAATGTATTATCAAGACATATTTCATGTTAGATTTAATGAAACTAGTTCGATGGTGTAGATGTTAGTGCATTTTTCTATAAATTTGGTCAAAGTATGAGAAGTTTAACTTTGGACAGAACTAAAATGGCCTACCATTTTGGAACAGAGGGAGTAGATAAGACCTATTAAATAAATAGAGCAAATACCTCCAGATGACATGCGTTGGCAAATGAACCGGCAATAATGGCCTTTCTAACTGCCTGCAGAATACCAGGATAGCAATGCAGTAAGCACAAGCAGCATGGGTATTTTGGTAGCTCATAGGAAGTCCATTAGGACACAATTTAAACCACTTTCAGAAGCATAACAGTAGAAAAGTATGTGTAGAAAGTTGATGCCAAAATTTAACCAGTTATAAAATATAAAATATACAAAAATGCCTAACATGGAGCAAAGTGGTACTGGGTGGGAGGAATCAGACCCTAACATGCACAAAATAATGGTGCAAAAATTAGTTTAAGGCTCAAAGACCCTACCTGCATATCTCTGTCACATGATTTAAGTGGTATTCCAAAACCCTTCACTATCCTGAGAAGCTGCCCCCTAATGTCAACAACTTTCTTCTACGGCAAGAACAAAGGATGTAAGAAAAATTAGTGTGTGCATGTACGCACTAATGGGAGAACAACGTAGCTTTTGAGAACAACGTAGCTTTGGATATGTACAGATTACTAATTTCAAAGGATCATGACCTTATGTAGTGGATACATACCAATGCTTGGTAATTCAAAAAGTTCTTGTAGCACCATTGACTAGATTTTCCAGACTGGTGAAATCCTTTGTAGATATTCAGGAATGTTACATGATCTCCCTGTGGTATGATATATAATCAAGACATTAGAAAATATGAATAACCAATCACGACCAAGTACAGACAAAACACATCTGACGGCATGCATGTGAGGAAGTGCTCTAAAGTATGGATCTGCTGGTTATGTGCATTTCCAGGGTGCAAGTCGCAGCTTTTGTTCAGCTAATGACAACGACACTAATCTGTGCTAGAGGAATAATATCAGTGTCAATTGGCTTATCCAAATTCTTATGTGAAAACAGAAACCACTATCACCAGTGTCAGCTTGCTGATCCCATGTTATCAGCGCAAAAGCAGCACCAGAAAAATCAAGGCATGCTTTCAAGCAGGGTAATCTACTAAGGAGTTTGCTCAAATGTCAAAACAAAGGCACCTCTGAAATTTAAAAACGCAATCAGGGAAAGGGAGAGCTTATGGCCGACATATTTTATGATGCATTGTTCCTTTACTGTGATCAATGTGTTCCCATGGTAATTGACCGCACTAAGCAGAAAGTACCAACACAACATAAATGTGTTAACACTTAGTAACATGGCAACCCGATCTCGGACGAAGTGCAAGTCAATCTCGACATGCTTCGTCCGCTGATGCTGAACCGGGTTGGTGGAGAGGTACACGGCGCTGACGTTGTCGCAGTAGACGAACGTGCTCTTGGGGAGCGGGCTGTGAAGCTCCGCCAAGAGCTGTCGAAGTCAGGACGCCTCAGCCACGCCGTTAGCGACAGCCCGGTACTCCGCCTCAGCACTGGAGCGGGAGACGACCGGTTGCCGCTTGGACGACCAGGAGACAATGTTGCCGCCTAAGAAGACGGCATACCCTGATGTAGAGCGGCGAGTGTCCGGGCATCCAGCCCAGTCAGCGTCGGTGTAGACAACCAGCTCAGCAGCAGGAGACCGGTGGAGAACCAGTCCGAAGTCAACAGTGCCACGGATATACCGAAGAAGGCGCTTCAATGCTGTAAGGTGAGACTCCCGGGAGTCATGCATGTGGAGGCACACCTGCTGAACAGCATAAGCAATGTCCGGCCTGGTGAACGTGAGATACTGCAAGGCCCCCGCAAGGCTCCGGAAGGCAGTAGGATCAGCCACAGGAGCACCCGAATCTGCAGACAGCTTCGACTGAGTATCAACAGGAGTAGAACAGGGCTTACAATCGGACATGCCAGCCCGCTCCAGAATATCAAGAGCATACTGTCTCTGGTGAAGAAAGAGGCCAGAAGAGCGGGTCTCCACAGTGACCCCCAAGAAGTGGTGGAGCTGACCCAAATCCTTCATAGCAAACTCCTGCTGCAGAGAGGCAATGATGCGCCGAAGCAACTGCTGACTGGAGGCAGTGAGAACAATGTCATCAACATAGAGCAGCAGATATGCAGTCTCATCACTATGTCGATAGACAAACAGAGAAGTATCGGACTTGGCCTCCGTGAACCCCAATGTCACCAAGAATGTGGCAAACCGAGAATACCAAGCCCGAGGAGCCTGCTTCAGACCATACAGAGACTTGTTGAGCCGGCAGACCAGGTCCGGACGACTGGAGTCCACGAACCCTGCTGGCTGGCTACAGTAGACAGTCTCGGACAGAGTGCCATGGAGGAAGGCATTCTTGACGTCGAGCTGGTGCACAAGCCACGAACGAGAGAGAGCAATCGAGAGGACCGTGCGCACTGTAGCAGGCTTCACCACTGGACTGAATGTCTCATCATAATCAACTCCAGGCCGCTGAGTGAAACCCCGGAGAACCCAACGAGCCTTGTAGCGCTCGAGAGTACCATCAGCCCGACGCTTGTGCGTCCAGATCCACTTGCCCGTCACCACATTGCAACCAGACGGACGCGGTACGAGGTCCCACGTCTGGTTGGCAAGGAGCGCCTCGTACTCCTCTTCCATCGCGCGACGCCAGTTGGGATCCGCCAGGGCGTCGCGGACAGAGGAGGGCACCGGGGAGATCTGCGGCTCACTCTCGGTGACAGAGAGAGCCGCGGGTCGGAGAACACCAGCCGCCTGCCGAGTCACCATGGGGTGCACATGGCGAGGGTCCCGATGGAGAATCGGCGGGTGGTACACGGGCGGCTCGACACGGGAGTGGGGCGGCGGTGGTGGCGGTGGTGGAGGCGAAGGTGACGGCCCCGGTGGAGGTGTCGGTGGAGACGGGGCCGTCGGACGACGCTCGAAGACGCGCACAGGGTGCGCGTATCGAGCAGGAGCCTCCGAGCCCGGAGCCGGAGGACCGGGCGCCGGTCCTAGTACCGAGCGACGCTGGTACACTCGGACCGGCTCGGCGAAGCACGCCGGGGCTCCGGGGCCCGGAGCCGGAGAGCCGGGCGCCGGTCCCAGTACCGAGC
>OAMR01000411.1:950828-968213 GCA_900205405.1 Echinochloa crus-galli
GAACTGTGTGGACACCCAGGCAAAGAAGTGGAGGAGGGTGGGGAAAGTGTCAGACTTCGCACGCAAAGGGAAAGTCCAAGAGTAGTGAGAGAAGTCATCGACTATCACCAGGTAGTATCTATAGCCTGAAATGCTATGAACAGGAGAAGTCCACAGATCGCAGTGAACAAGATCGAAGGCACGCGTCGCATGCGAGGAAGAAGAAGAAAAAGGAAGGCGAGCATGGCGACCACACTGGCATGCATGGCAGAGATGCTCATCAGGAGCCGAGTGCAAGGAAGGTGAGCACTGCGACTCAGCCGAGCCATCGCGTCGCGGCCAGGGTGCCGAGCCGACGGTGCCATGTAGTGGAAGAGGGAGTCGCGGTGAAAGCAGCGGACACAGGGGACACAGAGGGTGGAGCAGAGGAAGAAGGAAACCGGAGGGTGTAGAGGGGTCCCGTGCTGTCGCAACGGAGAAGGGGCCGGCGGGAGGCCAGGTCCCTCACAGTGAGCCCAGAGGGATCAAAGTCGACAGAACAGGAGTTATCGGTGGTGAATTGACGAATGGAGAGGAGGTTATGAACCATCTGAGGAGCAACAAGAATAGTGGAGAGACGGAACGGACCAGAAGCAGAGCCTACAGAGGTGACAGGTATAGTCGATCCATTACCAACCATGATAGAGGAAGGATAAGCAGGATGTAGGGGATGGATAGACGAGAGGACACCCGCATTGGGTGTGGTGTGGAGTGAGGGCGCCCGAGTCGGCAATCCAGTCGGCGCTGACTGGCGGTGCTGGCCACATGGTACTGAAGGTCTGCGCCGGCATAGCCGGAACCTGGGAAGCGGCAGCAGCGAGCATGGACACGGCCGCCGGCTGAACCTGAGGGCTTAGGACCACCCCCCCGGACGGGGCCGTCGGACGACGCTCGAAGACGCGCACAGGGTGCGCATATCGAGCAGGAGCCTCCGAGCCCGGAGCCGGAGGACCGGGCGCCGGTCCTGGTACCGAGCGACGCTGGTACACCCGGACCGGCTCGGCGAAGCGCGCCGGGGCTCCGGGGCCCGGAGCAAGGGGGCCGGGCGCCAGTCCCTGTACCGAGCGTCGCTGGTTACCCGGACCGGCGCGGCGAAGCGTGCCGGAGCCTCGGGCCGCGCGTGGCGGCGCGGCGGAGGCACCGGGCGGCACCGGGGCCGCGCACGGCGGCGCGGCGGGGCACCGGCGCACGCACGGCGGCGCGGCGGGGCACCGGGCCACGCACGGCGGCGCGGCGGGGGCACCGGGCCACGCACGGTGGCGCGGCAGAAGGTGCCGGTGCGGCGCCACGAAGACCTGCAGGTGACGGACAAAAGGGAACAGGTGGCTGAACCACGGGTCAGAAAACATAGACTCCAACTCAGGCTCAGGAGAAGGTGAAGTGGAGGTGGAGTAGGGGGAAATCCGACTCGTTGAAGACAACGTGTCGGGAGATAATGACCCGGATGAGATGGTAGGGTCATGAGCAGCAGGCCGGCGGCGGCGGCGGCGCTAGGAGAGGGAGGGGAAGAGAGGGAAGGAAACCCTAGCTGATACCATGCTAGAGGAATAATATCAGTGTCTATTCCTCCAACCCTAGAAGGGTGGGTTATATGGTGATGTACATGGGCCTCAATGGGCCTAGTATACATGGGCCCTATGGGCTATATACAACATACTCTAACAATCTGAAATCCAAGTTCCGCAGCAAACAAAATTGGCTTATCCAAATTCTTATGTGAAAACAGAAACCACTATCACCAGTGTCAGCTTGCTGATCCCATGTTATCAGCGCAAAAGCAGCACCAGAAAAATCAAGGCATGCTTTCAAGCAGGGTAATCTACTAAGGAGTTTGCTCAAATGTCAAAACAAAGGCACCTCTGAAATTTAAAAACGCAATCAGGGAAAGGGAGAGCTTATGGCCGACATATTTTATGATGCATTGTTCCTTTACTGTGATCAATGTGTTCCCATGGTAATTGACCGCACTAAGCAGAAAGTACCAACACAACATAAATGTGTTAACACTTAGTAACATCAGGGTTCCTGACTAAATACTAGAAATGCAGCAAGTTGATTCTGCAAACCTCAGCAGCAGCAAATCGAAGCTTGGCTTCATCAAATTCCTTCTTCACTCCCCTCATGGAAACCCACACAGACTGTATAAACCAATAGGTGTCAAAACAATTGAAAGGTTAAAATAGCACAAGAAAAGGAAAAGAGTATCTGAGGTACAAATTCTCACTTGAACAGAGAGAAATGATGCAATGGTCAATATCTCATCAGAGCATCCAAAATCATTCGCTGACAAGATCATTTTTGAAATCATGGGGTCCTGCAAGAAATTAATGTCACTGACTCACTGTACATATTAATATCTCAACTTGGGCAGAGAATGTTGTTCAACACAATTCTAAGAATAAAACAGCATAAAGAAAAGGGCAACTTAAAATAACCAGCATGACTGGCACAAGTTTCAGCTGCATTCGGAGCCTTGTCAGACGCAAGTAACATTGTATGCCACATGTGAAGGGTAAGTAAAAAAAATTAAAACATTCCAAGTGTCCTCCGGAAAACAAAGCATACAGCAATAATTGCTCCAAAAGCTTAGCCACAAAGTAAAGAATGTCATTATGGGTTGCATGCCTACCTCACATACTTTGCAGTTTGCACTTCATAGAAATCTCAGTTAATACATAATAGAGCTTAACTTGCAGCCTGCCAGGCAAAAATATTATGCAGAAATAGTAATTGCAACAGCAATCCATTTCCTGTTTTTGTTATTATTATCTGCAATTCAGTAGTTCGGAATGACGTTAATTTTAGTATAGCCCTTTATCCTTTGCAATCTTTCGTTCCTGACTAAAGGGTTTCAGATAACACACAGCTGTTCATCACGTTTAGTAAATTTATTCTGTGAGAGCTAACAGCAATCTGAATATTTCCTATGAGGTTTTAATTAAACCTATAATACTGTAGCGTCTGTTTAACAGCCAGATTAGACTTTGTTGACCAAATTCTTGTGCCACTGTTACAGCCATCAAGACATAGTTGGAATCTCCAAGAGGGGACTGTCAGATAAAAGTTTAACCCCTCTAGAGCTCTGAGAATCTGACTTCAACCACAACTTGATTGGCTTTTGGGCATTCCTTCCAGGAGGTTTATGTCTTGTGTTTTTTTTTCTTCTTCTATAAATACATGAGTAATTCTGAAACTCAAAGATTAGTAGGTGGCAGAAGTGCCTAAACTCGCTAAATCCAAACCCCAAGAGCATATTATGGGTCCATAACATTCCATAATTAATGTAATTATCAGCGGAGAAGTATCAAGCTGCACATACGACATACCAGAGGGATCTCAGCAACTTGGAAACCAATGGGCACTGTTAATTTGGCATCTTCATCAAGGATTCCTAGGGAGAATAGAACTTCTAGAGCCCGAATCATTGCCTCTGGAGATGGAGAAGCTGGCCAATCAAAGCCCAGAATGTTGTCTATGCCTAGGGCTTTCAACTGCCACAACGAAAAATAGATCAGCAATGCATTATATTTGTGAATTTCAGAGAACATATACAAGAGAGTTGGATTACATGGACATAATGGACCAAGTTAGCTATATCACCTATATGCTCAAATATATTATGTTCTGCGCAAAAGAAATCAACAGAAGTTTTATGATTTTCATCATAAATGCCAGAACACTAAGAGAATTTAATCATAAACTAAAGCGTGTGCTTCAATCCAGACTTTTCAAACAAATTGTGACAGATTCTCCTTGGCGTGCATTACATTCTTGTTGGAATTTTCTTGGCTATATGACTCAGCAGGCCAAAACATAATCTTTCTGTAATAGCATATTGGCATATTTGTACAAAAGAAATGAAACAATACTACATGCAATCCATGTCTTTAGATCCACATATAAGACCACATAAGTAATGAAAGGTAAGGACTAAGGATGCACAAAAACATCAGCGTACAGTAGTATATAATAACACATACACTGCTAAAAGAATTAGGAAACAGACCAACCAAGGTACCTGTATTATGCAGGAGACCAGATTAGACCTTTGCATTTCTGGAATTCCTTCCGATTGCATTTCATTAAGATAATATTCCTCTGTATAGAGCCTGCAGGAGATATCGCCAAATGAAATTACGTGATGTACAAAGAAAGTGATGAATTAAACTCCGAGGAGTGAAATGCAGCACACTACATACCCTATTGTAGGAATTAAATTTATTTTCAAGATATTTAATATAATTTGTAATGTTCTATAATAAAAAAAATGTGTCAAAATAAGTTATGGTGAAAATACACCAGCATATGGTTGCCAGCAGAAGAGGAGGAACATAAATTAACATCGTGGCTTGTATTATCAAAACGAAATACAATGCTGCAATAACAACTGCCAACCTACCTAAAGCATTTCCCAGGTCGCACCCTTCCAGCTCTGCCTGCACGTTGCCTTGCAGATGCCTTGGATATTGGTGCCACAACTAAACTCTCGATGTCAGAAATCTAAGCCAAAAAAATTGATGCAGTGTTATGACACATGGAAAAGAAGACAACAAGAAGCAATTTAATCTCAGTTTCTAATTGTCCGACCCTCAAAATAGGTGGAGAGGAAATGCTGAGAGTAAGCAACCCAAAGGTACATGATAGATTGATTTTTAGATATGAAAGGTGTTTTTCCCTTTGATATTAAGTTGATCCTATCTTACTACATGTTGATGTGGTTAAGATCTACCCAACTCCTATTGAAGGGTGAATCATAGAAGTATTTATGAACAGCACTACAGTCTCTTATTACAAACAAAACTGTAATTCTAGCAAAAAGACAAGGGACTACAAATGCAATGCCTTTACAGATATTGATTAGCTACTGGATTTGAAATCCAAGGATTCTTATGCTTGCATACAAAGTAAATTTGTACAGACAAGTCAATATTTGAAGGTGATTGCACTGTTGGTTATCAAATGTTTACTTCAGATATTCTATTGAAAAGGAACAGAAAATAAAGCTTTAGCTAAGGCAAATAGCAGTGCTTAGGCTAAGTTGAGAAGAAAAGGACTATTTGTCACAGAAAACAGAAATGTATAAGTACCGGATTATAACACTTCTGCTTGGAAAATCCACTATCAACAACATATACCACACCCTGCAAAACACTCACAGAATCAGCAACAAATTTGTGATCAGCATGGTATTCGTTATCCTAACCATGCAGTACCTCCAGAGTCAATGACGTCTCAGCAATGTTGGTTGATAACACAACTTTCCTTTTCCCTTTTGAAGTAGGAGCGAAAATGAGATCCTAGAAAAAACAAAGAGCAACAGACAGTGTCAACTTGGAAATAGGGTGGCACCATTTGCAACATAGTAATTACTAACACTAATGCAGATTGCTTACTTGATCTCCCCGCGGAAGGCCAGAGTATAAGGGCAAAATCAGTAAATCTGAAAAATGAAGCAATCTGAATGCATTAGAAATCACAACTTACAACTGTATGCAGATCAATTTGACAAGTAGTTTTGCCATGTGGGAACTCAAATACCAGTGACAGGCTGGGACTGGGTTTGGAACAGGGCATACATGGTCTGAATAGGCTACACAGAGGGGTCTGGCATGAAAAGTTTAGTTGCTGTGCCCTAGTCTTTAATTCAGCTAGTTTGGTGGCTTGCTTCATGGTCATATTAGCTGTCTTCTTAGTGGCTGGTTCCTAAAGAATCAGTTTGTTAGCCTCATCTGTTGGGCCCATCCTATCAAGGTATCAGATCCATTTGCTTAATCAAGGAATAGCAAGTCTGATATCTAAATTCATTATCTCTCGTTCTCAGCCCCCTCCTGCTTGTGTGAAATTCCCAGCATCATGTCCAAACTCCAAACCATGTGGGAGGTAGCTGGATGGAAACAGGTCTGGCACCTCCCTCTTACAAACAACAATAACCGTCCCTGGTACGTAAGAATGTACCACATTCATTCCAGAATATAGTCCCCTGGAAATGACTAGTAGAATTGACCTAGTTTAGTTCACTATTTTATATGCACAGAGAGAAGAGATTACCCAAATAGTGTCTTCCAAGATGTTGAATTTCTTCATTCAGTAACTTAACAGCAGCGTCTATGTCATCCTGACCAGTTAAGAATACCAAGATATCCCCTGGTGATTCCTGAAGGGGGGAAAAATAAGGGCAAAATCAGTAAATCTGAAAAATGAAGCAATCTGAATGCATTAGAAATCACAACTTACAACTGTATGTAGATCAATTTGACAAGTAGTTTTGCCATGTGGGGACTCAAATACCAGTGACAGACTGGGACGGCTGGGACTGGGTTTGGAACAGGGCATACATGGTCTGAATAGGCTACACAGAGGGGTCTGGCATGAAAAGTTTAGTTGCTGTGCCCTAGTCTTTAATTCAGCTAGTTTGGTGGCTTGCTTCATGGTCATATTAGCTGTCTTCTTAGTGGCTGGTTCCTAAAGAATCAGTTTGTTAGCCTCATCTGTTGGGCCCATCCTATCAAGGTATCAGATCCATTTGCTTAATCAAGGAATAGCAAGTCTGATATCTAAATTCATTATCTCTCGTTCTCAGCCCCCTCCTGCTTGTGTGAAATTCCCAGCATCATGTCCAAACTCCAAACCATGTGGGAGGTAGCTGGATGGAAACAGGTCTGGCACCTCCCTCTTACAAACAACAATAACCGTCCCTGGTACGTAAGAATGTACCACATTCATTCCAGAATATAGTCCCCTGGAAATGACTAGTAGAATTGACCTAGTTTAGTTCACTATTTTATATGCACGGAGAGAAGAAATTACCCAAATAGTGTCTTCCAAGGTGTTGAATTTCTTCATTCAGCAACTTAACAGCAGCGTCTATGTCATCCTGACCAGTTAAGAATACCAAGATATCCCCTGGGGATTCCTGCAGGGAAAATATCAGTAAGTGAAGACAAAGCTATGCTATTCAATCAATCAGAGAGCTATGTGCACACTCTACTGTAATACTACAAGATGAAAGATAGCATTTCCATATATACTTAGGAAACTATAACAATGTAAAAATGAATCAGGAAACCACGCCAGTTTTTCTGAATTATGATGAGATCACTTTAGAGTTCTTAACTACTTGCCTAACATTGTAACCTCATAGTCATAGATGGTGAGAGGCTGGCTGCCCATATTTAGTATGTTAGTTGAATATTTAAATATACAGATTTCTTTGTGGAAATATTTCGAGAAGCTATCTCTTGATCGCAAGCAGTGTTTCACTTTTGATGTTTACATTTATGAACCTTTTTGTGGGATTCTATGTTTATTACAGCGGCCAAGTTATAACTTGAGTACCAATGCTTCAAGACTAAGCATGTGATGGCGCATAATACTTTTACTGGTCAGATATTAGTAATGGCGGTTCACAAACACTAATCCAAATCACTCGTAAGTGGTAACCACTAATCCAAATCACTGGTAAAGTTTATGTTAGCTTCGGAGCTTCACCTAAGATCTGAAACAGTAATTTGAATAAGCATAATGTTTGTTTGTTTTTTAAGTTGAAAAAACGGCCTAACAGAAGTAAAGAACGCAGCAAACGAATAAAATCCCATCTAAGATATAAAAGGAAACTTAAGTCACAAATCGTTAGAAGTCTCACACTAGGAAGCATAATAGGCCACATTACATCTAAATTTTGAGTAAGAAAGGGAAATAACCTTCTCATGAATAAGAAGCACAGTATTCACAGCAGCCTGTAAGTAGTCTGAGACAGGTTCTTCAACATAATGAATTTCCACAGTATATCCTTTACCCTGTAGAGCCAAATTATTTTTTTTATCAATAAAAGGGATTATGGCATTCTCCCACGCGTATCTTATCTCAAAAGGAGAACCTACTTCAACAGAAAGTATAGCAGGTTCTGGGTTCGGCAAATCAGAAGACCCAAGTAAGGAATTTTTCCGCCTGTGTGTGAAATAAAATACAAAGATCAGGACAGCTCAGTAACTTGTTAGCAGAAATGGAGAGCAGCAGTCCCTGTGACGGATGTAGATAATATTTCAACACCAGTCACCACGGCATGCATCGGAGTTAGCAATTGGATCAGTTGATATGGATTATCGGTGCATGCACCATGGCAAAACTCATATCTTGTTCGTTAAAAGATACAAGCATTGAAGGAAGGCATGTTGCATGAGATTCTTACTGATACCAATATGCTTAGATTTATCATTTATCCCATGTCTCCTGGTTACCAAGAATTGAGAATTCTAGCACCATGGCAATTATTGATAAAACCTTCTTATGAATTCCAATGACTCTTATAGGCAATGCACTTATTTCGGTTGGCAAGGTCATAGGCAAAAGGCAATAACATGCAGCCAGGAAAGGAAACAAAATTTCTTGTTACAGATAGCGATTGACCTAATGTTGAAGAAGGTTGACATTGATCTTGCTTCAATTGTTGCAGAGGAGATGATCAGACGCAACTCGGGCCGCCGACGTTGAATCTGACTTATTCATGTAAAGATTGCAGGTGTTGCAGGAAATTAAAATACTATTACACAATAACATTAAGAGAGCCAACTCCGATATTCAAGATGCTAACCTTTTTCAAGAGTCCTAGCAACATGTCAGTTGAGATGGATCTTTCATGAGCTTCATCCACCATAATTACACTAACACAACAGAAATTTGTGAATAAATCCAACATGACAAATTACATAATTATTAATGGATTTTCTCCCAAAATAGAAAACAAGTTGTACTCCATTACGAACAACTGAATACCAGCCAATATATAAATAGTGCATCAGAGAGAATCACTTGTACAATTGGATCAAACATGGTTGAGTAATCATGACAAAGCCAAGCAAGCTATTTGGACTTCAAGCTTATGACATACCTATATTTGCTAAGAAGAGGATCTTCCATCATTTCTCTAATCAATACCCCATCTGTGAGAAATTTTATCATGGTCATACCCTGAGAAACCAGATGAGCATAAGAATATTAATAGGACAAGAAAAAGGGAAATTTGAGTATTCTGCTTTGATACTCAAATTAGCACTTGAATCATAAATGAAATGTGTAGATATGTTAACGTGTTTCATTTTGTCGGATTCATATAAAGAAAACAGGTGTAAGGAGTAAAACTTGATCGTACCGGATTCGTTTGATCTTCAAATCGTATTGTATAACCAACTTCATCTCCAAGTTTGACACCTACTTCTTCAGCTACTCTTGATGCCACTGTCTGTTCAAATTACTAAGATGAGTTAAAAAAGCAGTGAATTGTGTCAAACCAGTAAAATGTGCAGTTATCTAGCATAATGCAAGTCAAGCAAAATGCTCTATCCACTGATTGCTCTAGAATAAGATCTAAGGAAAATAGGACCACATGAATATTTTTTTAGCAGAGTACTTCCCAGCGATGAATTTGTACATAAGAGTAATTTTTTCAACAGAGATCATTTGACCAGGATAAGTAAATAATGTCTGAGGGAAACTACTATTGGTGAGTAGAAGTTTCAGGCGTTCGCTACTAAAATATTGGAAAAGTCCAAATCACTACCCTGAAGTATGAGCAAAGTTTACATAACCCCCTAAACTATAAAACCGTTTATTTAACCCCTTCACCGCGAACCGCTCCAGCTCCGACACCGCCGCACCACCGCAAACCGCTCCAGCTCCGACACGGCTGCCGTACGGCCGTCGGGGACGAGCTGCGCAGCCTCTACTCAGAGCGCCGCCGCGCCCAGTAGGCCGAGGCCGATGCGGACGCCGAGGCCGAGGCTGAGGGCGCCGCGCAGGTGAGCACGCATCTCCCCTCGTCCGCGGCGGTGGACCGCGGCAGTGATGGTTGTTCGCGCGGCATCCAGCTCCACGGGAGGGCGCGCGTGCTTCTGCAGCTCAAGCTTTACCTCCACGAGTGCTTATCCAAGGCGTGGCGGCTGCGACGGCGCGGAACAACGGCGAGGCCTAGGTGGCGGCGATGGCGAGCGGCGGCGGTGTGCATGCAGCCATGGTGGCTCGATTTGGGTGCGCTGAGGGGTGGAGCAGGTAGTGGCGGTGGTGCGGCAGTTGGTGCGGCGGTAGGGTGAGTAGCGGGGCGACGGTGAGCGGCGACGAGAGAGCAGAGCGAGGAAGCGAGCCGGCGGCGAGAGAGCAGAGCGAGGGAGACCTGCTGGCTATGTGGCGAGCTATATCTCCCAGCTATATATGACGTGGATCATTAATCAGCCAAAACCACCACCACATAAGCAAAACCGGTTTTGATTTGGGATAAAATGTGTATTATGCACCGGTTTTGGAAACCGGAGGGGTTAAATAAACGGTTTTATAGTTTAGGGGGTTATGTGAACTTTGCTCATACTTCAGGGTAGTGATTTGGACTTTTTCCTAAAATATTTATCCAGGCCATATATGACGTTGCAGAATCAGGACATGCTGAACCTGAACTCAAAATTTAATGCTCAAGAGGTATATTAAATGGAAACATCACAACACAGTTGGAACTTGGAAGTATTAGCCCTCCAAAACATCTAAATGGAGCATAACCGTGGCATCATATAAGATCAAAATGGAATTCTTTGTGTACGCCCAAAGACAATAACATTCCACATGCTAATTAGATTATCAAACAGAATTAGTTCTGAATAAAATATGGAGTAGTTCACAAGCACAACTAATGGGAGATTTAAAGCACTTGATACCTGCACAGCCAATCGTCTGGGCTGAGTGCATCCTATAAGTCGACCACCATCAGCCCAACCAGCTTCCTTAAGGTACTGATCAAAACACAATTAAGTTAGAAATGAAAGTTAGCCAGAAAGACAGCTATAAATTACATGCAGATTACGGTTTCGACTTTTGATAAGCTTATACTTCAGACTTTTTCTCGTCTTGCTGATACATTTTTGCACCTCTTTTCCACCTTTTTAGCTTATCATTGATCATTTAGCTGATTTTAACTATAAGATCCAGCTTTGATGTCAATCTATACCTACATCATGGGCACTACTAGTATAACACCAACAGTTTGCATCGATGGCCAGTGGTAGCTGTGGTAAACATCGCCCGGGTAGCTAAATCAATTGCAGAATGGAGGAGTCCTAACTACATATCGAATTCCTGTCCAAGTTGTCAACATAGTTGTCACAAACATGTTGGACCTCATAATTTAAAAACAAACCTTAAAAAGGCTCCTACATCAAGTAGCATATATGATGAACACTTGTGAGGGTAAGCGGTAAAAATGCCCACCAGTTGTTCGACCAAATGCCTATTGACAGAGCACAGCACGCAAAATCCTACATAGCTCTAGGAGCTCCGAGGCGTTCGATGAAGAGCGTATAAGCGCTTACAGACGTACCTGAGGAATCTGCGTGGACTTGCCGCTGCCGGTCTCGCCGACGACGATGGTGGTGGCGTGCCGCTCCACCAGGTAGAGAATGGCCTTACGGTACCTGTACACCGGCAGCCGCTGCCGCTGCCTCTCCAAGCTCGCATACCCAAACCTACCGCCGAACACGGCCAGAGCAACAGCAGAGCACCCAGTATCAGTCAGAATTTGAAATGCCGAGCAGCGAATGGGAGGACCGAGGACGAGGGGGGACGGGACAGTGGAGGGTTTAGGGTTTGGGAGCGCACCCGGAGGAGGATGCGGAGCTGGTGGAGGAGGGGAGGAAGACGACCCCGCCCTCCTCGTCGTCGACGAGCAGGGTGCTCGGCTTCTCCGACCCAGGCCTCCAGAACCTGGACATGGCCGCCAATTCTTCCCGATGTCTGGCGAATGGCGATGGCGTGGTTGTTCCGGCACTTGGCAGATGGAGAAGAGGGGAGGAACGCACGGCCCAGTTGTCCCCTCTCACGGGCCTTTGGCGCAGCCCACTACAGGTAGTGTTTTTCTTTTCTTTCCTTATTCGACTATTCACTACTCAGCATGAACTAATTAAGTAATTGCGAAGAATTAATTAAGTAAGGTTTTTATAGTAATATATCTTACAAGTTACTGTATTAAAGCAAATTTGAGTTGTAAACTCAGCACATGCATCTGAATTTTTTTAAAAAAATTTAACGACGTTACTCTTTTGATATAGGTGACGACTTCATTAATTTCAAAGATATATAAGTTTAGTCTCTTGAAGGTGTTCCTTGAGATGAACTATTTGGTTCCGTTGAAGCTAAGATGAATTTAAGTAGCTTAGCCAATAATCTTAGCTTCCGCCTGGAGTTGCTGGCTGGTTTTCAAAAACAGTACTAGGTAGATACTATTTGGTTGGGAGAACTCCTGTTGTAATTTCGCTACCACTTGAAAATGAAGCTCGGATTTGTCCGTTATGGGAAAAAATAGGTGTGTATGGGGTGTACAGCGACACATGTGGTTGTGTGCAATGTCTTTTTCAAATATAAAATAAAGGCCTCGATCGGTATCGATTTTTTCTTTTCAAAAAAATCTAAAAATGTATGGAGCCTTATTTCTTAGCTCCATATATTTGTGCAATCACTAGCTGGAGTTAATTGGCGAGCGCGCACGTCTTGACATCTATCAATCGATGCATCATGCATGGAAGGGACGTGTTAAAAGGCCGACGTGACCCAGCAATTGATGAATTTGCGATGGATTCTCCGATTTCCATGCATATGCACATCGCCCTCATCGTTTGCTTCCGTGAGGTTGTTGCACGGCAAAAAGCCGACCCAAATTGAAAACGATGATATGTGTCTGTGTATGCCTGGGATCCGGTCCTTGTCGATGGATGGAGACACGGAGCTAGCTAGCTAGCTAGTATAGCGCCCGCTTCGGTGCTCCACAGTCCACAGTGACAATGGTACACACTGGTACGGATGTTTTTAAAAGGGTTCTTGGTGATTTAATTTGCTTGCTTGATCTCTTTGGCGCGCCTTGGAGTAAAAACAAAATCAAGCGAGACACTGCAACGTAGCATAAATAGATGTCGTGTTATCGTGCCCGGCGCGCGCGCATGGTATAGTTAATTTCTTGTCAGCCTGGCGGCTTCGATCGAGCCTGCTGCTTCGAGGACGTCGATGTACTACTGATGCAGTCAGGGCACGAACGTACTACGCCGCAGGGCTGTAAAAAGAACCGGTGTGTGGGCCTAGAGATTAATTATTTATTAGCTACTATTGCCATTGACGACATTGTAGAAGCCGTGCCGTACGTGCATCATATGCAGATGGCAGCTAACCGCCGTGTGCATGCAGTGGCCGGCGGCCTCGTCAATCGATCGATGGATGGAATCGATTGATTTGCATGATGATATGATATGTGTACATGTGCCATTGCTTTTCGTCCAAAGCTCCTCTCTCGCTCCTCCCCTCCGCCGATCCGCAGAAAATCATCTCCACAAATGCATGCTGCTCTCTGTACGTACGTGCCGTTTCTCTCCTCTCGATCGATCGATTACCTCTGCGTCGCCGTCCGATGAATGATGATGAGTACTCCTAGCCGTTTTTACCACGGCACCCCAAGTTATATTCAGGCGCTCTGATCGGAGGGATTGATCAAAGAAGATCGAGTGGCCGATCGAGGACAGGTACACATTCAGATTTGAATTGAATGAACACTCTGTAATTTTTGCTTGGCTAGTAGCTCTCAAGGCAAATGGACTGTACATATGTATGTGTGCAAATTAACGGCAAACAGAAACAGTACGCGACCCGACGACACTGTACGTACGTATGTGACGTGCCTAGTCGGATGTACGTACTGTGCATGTGTCTGTGTTGTATACGTACTACTTGGGCGGTCTGACAGCAAGCCGGGCGGCCGGGTGGTCGTGCACGCACGCCGTGCACGAGTGCTTGCTGCATG
Organism: Echinochloa crus-galli; assembly: GCA_900205405.1. Lineage (NCBI taxonomy): Eukaryota > Viridiplantae > Streptophyta > Magnoliopsida > Poales > Poaceae > Echinochloa > Echinochloa crus-galli. Next base: position 964,666 of record OAMR01000411.1, read on the forward strand.
CAGCAGTACGTGAGCTGTATGTGCCTGTACGTCATCGGGGCGGAACGGCCGGGGCGGCCGTGTTAGGTGCGGCAGCATGATGGCTAAGCAGCAAAAGGTACGGGAACACGGGACGGCCGGCTGGCCGGACTCATGGTTACGTGGTCGATCGATGGATCGATCTCATGATCAGGCCGGCCGGCCGGCCGCCACGTGCAGCAAGCAATGCGGCAATGCCTCCCCACCTCGACCCGCCTCCTTGTCTAGCTAGCAAGCAAGCAGAGCAGCAAAGGCCGGGGTCGGCCGGTGCGATCATGGCTGGTTGGTGGCGGGCACGTGGGAGGGGAGGCCTTGCGCGCCTCGCCGTGACAGCCGCTGGCCCAATTGGCCAATTCAATCATCAATTCCCCGTGCAGATCCGGCTGCTGTGTGTGAGTGTGTCGTCTATTATTCATTCAGCTAGCCGCATTGCGTTTGTATAAGCCGCTCTCGAAAGCGTGCCAAGCCAGCACCTTTCATGCGCATATGCATAAGCGCCGCCGATTGAATTCGGCGTCGCTAGCTGCGATCGATCGCTTTCCGACCGTCTAATTTCCTTCAATAATCAATTGTGTGCGCGCGCGGTATGCATGCGATCGTAATGCTCATCACTCGCACCACATGATGATGATGACGACGACGCAGCGCGAGCGCATGCACTCTCGCCTCCGATCTCCATCGACGTACTGACTACTAACGCGTACTTACACGCACATCATGCATGCTGCACTAGCTTCTGCGTGTGCCTGCACGCGCGCGCGCACCGCTGCCTTTTCGAGCGAGCTCGATCGTCGTCGATCTATCCGAGCTCCGATGATATCTATCCACGCCCAACAACCTACTGGAGGCGGCAGCCAAAATCCGGCCGGGGCGCGCGACGAGCTGGAGCTGGACGTACGCGTCGATAAATCCATGGATCCGGATCCAGGGCCCGCAAGTTGCCGCCTGCCACCACGGATCGTATCAATGCGTGCTGCCGCTGCTGCAGTTAATTTCGATTGCCTCTGCGGCCATCTATCTATTATCTTATTACAATAGAAGCAAAAGAAGCCACCAGATTCGCCGAGAGGGTCTAGAAAATCACACGTTAATCTAAAAAAAGAGAAGAATATATACCGTCGGATTTTATGAACATCTAACAGTTCATGTTATTCCGTTAATTCAAAAAAGAAAAAAATATATACCGTCGGATTTTACAAAGATCTAACGATCCACATTAATCCAATAAATCTAGAACAATATGATTAATAGATAGATAAATAAAAATAAATAACATGAGATATATTATTTCGCAGCCACCCCTCCGCACGGGAGCCCTGCCACCACCGTGCGGCCGTAAGAGGCCACCGCGGGAGACCTCCACCGCCGTCGCGCGGCCGTTCGTGGGCGCTGCGGGAGTCCTCGCAGAGGCCGGGCATGCGATCGTTCGCCGCCGTCGCCGTCACGGGAGTTGCTCGCGCGCCTTCGACTTCCGGGTCCGTCCGCTCCGCGCGCAGCCAAAGGCCTTCAGCGCAGCCGCCGCGGGAGCCCTCCGCCGTCGTCGTGCGGCCGTCAGAGACCACCGTGGGAGACCATCACTGCCGCCACGGCCGCCGCCGGAGCCCTCCACTGTCGCAGCCCGGCCGTCCGTGGCCGCCGTGGGAGTCCTCGCAGTCGCCGCGTGATCGTCCGCCACCGTCGCCGCCGCCCGCCGCGAGAGCCCTCCACCGCCACCGCGCGGCCATCCGTGATCGCCATGGGAGTCCTCGCAGTCGCCGCGTGATCGTCCGCCACCGTCGCCGCCGCCCGCCGCGAGAGCCCTCCACCGCCACCGCGCGGCCATCCGTGATCGCCATGGGAGTCCTCGCAGTCGCCGCGTGATCGTCCGCCACCGTCGCCGCCGCCCGCCGCGAGAGCCCTCCACCGCCACCGCGCGGCCATCCGTGATCGCCATGGGAGTCCTCGCAGTCGCCGCGTGATCGTCCGCCACCGTCGCCGCCGCCCGCCGCGAGAGCCCTCCACCGCCACCGCGCGGCCATCCGTGATCGCCATGGGAGTCCTCGCAGTCGCCGCGTGATCGTCCGCCACCGTCGCCGCCGCCCGCCGCGAGAGCCCTCCACCGCCACCGCGCGGCCATCCGTGATCGCCATGGGAGTCCTCGCAGTCGCCGCGTGATCGTCCGCCACCGTCGCCGCCGCCCGCCGCGAGAGCCCTCCACCGCCACCGCGCGGCCATCCGTGATCGCCATGGGAGTCCTCGCAGTCACCTCGGGAGTCCTAGCAGTCGCCGTGCGATCGTCCATCCCCGTCGGCGTCGCAGGAGCCGCTCGCGTGCCTTCGGAGTTCGGCGTTTGTCTGCTGCGCGCGTAGCGAGAGACCTTCGATGCTGAAGGCTGCCGGCCGAGGAGCGAGACTGGCACCTCTCGCCACCACCACCACCACTAGAGAAAGGGGGGAGATAAAGGGAGAGAGATAGAGTTGTGGGGGGAGTGATGGCGCCAGTGCAAGAAAGGGATAAAAAGAGATGGGAGGGCTCACGTGTTGATAGTTGGTATAGACTATGAGATATATAGAATAATGGGTGCGCAAGAAATTGATATAGAGGGGAGAATCTTAATGACTGGATAAGAATATTTATTTTAGAGGATGATAATAGAGTACGACGAGTGGCGACAGACTGAAACCCTATGTGCCCTACCACGTTCCGCTATGTAATAGGCAACGTTCAACAATGAGCGGAGGACAACACGTCGATCTGCACGTGTACCTGATGAGAGGTGCCCGGACTTAGGGCGTTCAACAAGGTTGTGAGCACAGCAGGAGAGAACAATTCTCCCTATCCGAAGCAAGCGAATCGTTGCCGGGATTGAGCACCATGGCCACAATCGGCACTCGGTGTCTTTGCTTACGCAAGTAGAAGATTATCAAATTATTTGCCCACACTCAAACCCATTTGTGGTCTTCGTTAACGAGTTAGTGTAAGAAGGAGGAGATTCAGGAAAAAACAAAGTGAAGAAACTCAGGTGTCGTACAACTTTGATGATGGACGCGCTTGCCATGCACATGTGTTGACATGGAAGTTAAGTAACAACAGGCTGGGCAAAGAAATGCTTCTCTTAATGTCTGATATAGTCATGCAACTTTAAATCATTCACTAGATCGGGCATCAACCATGTCTATATATTACTCAATCTTTTACCCGAGGCGGAGAAAGGCAAAAGATTAATCCATGACCGTGATAGGCACCTATTGGTTACTGCAACCTAAGTTCTTATTGCATAACTAGCAAAATAGCATTATTTTCTCATAATATTTTTCTCGGATAATATTTTCCTGGTGTGATTAATTACCCTCTAGATTTGATTTTCTCCGTCCTTAAGCTTTCCTTTATGCTATGGCATTCTGATCATTGATTTGTGCAGCAAGCTAGGCTACCAATCATACCGCTGATTTGTGGAGGGAGTCGATCCAAACAACATTATATTTTGTGGAAGGTTTCTACTTTAATCCAATCATACCGTGTTACGCTATTGCAAGTTCATCAAGATAGTT
>OAMR01000411.1:968312-987332 GCA_900205405.1 Echinochloa crus-galli
AAGTAACATTTTGTATATGTAAAGTTATATGAATTATGTTATTCACTTACCCACGATCACTACCTCAATGTTAGATCACACAATCCATTATCTTAGAGCAACTTCATCAGACCAAACAAGCCCCTATCTAAAGTTTAGATAGTCTAAAAAAAAGTTGTACTCCAGCAAACCCAACAAGCGTCTGTCCCAAGTTTAGAGGGTCTAAGAAAAGTGCACTCCAGCAGACCCAACAAGCCCCTATCCCGAATTTAGAGGGTCCATAAAAAAGTTAAACTCCACCAGGCCTCTACTTGACCCCCCAGGCTTCCAGGTCTATAGAAAGCCCTATATTTATGAAGGCTATTGCCAAGGCCGGAGGCAGGACCCGTGCTGGGCGTGCTGCAGCACGGGTCGAGCCAACATATCTCAAGCTAATATATGTAATTTATTAGTTAAAAGTATCATAGTTAGACTCTAATTAACCAGCTTAATATCTGTCCATGGGTCTTCAGCCCGGGATGCAAGCCATTTCCGGCTCCGTCACTGGCTATTGTTAGAGTTGTGGCATTTTTGTGGCCTTTAAAAAAATAAAGGTAGCCTCCATTTAGTATTTGGAGAGTCTGTTTTTTTACCGAAGTTAGCAGTGGAAGTCCCTACCTATTTTTAAAATTTTTAACATTTGGAGAGTCTGTTTTGAGAGGTATTGGTGAAGTTAATCTTAATAATATAATCTTATTACAATATTAATTGAAATAAAAATAATGCACACCATTTTTTTAAGATCTAACAATCTATATTAACCCTTAAAATTTCATTGGTTAGAGTAAATAAGTATTTAAATTCTAAATTAAATAAATAAGAAAATTATAAGTTGATCAAAGAATTAATGTCAAATATTGTTTCATATCACGTGGCACATACATGATGATAAAAAAATAATATGTTAGTTTGGGCACACTTGGACAAATCGTATTGACAATATAACAACGGATATTTAAATAAAATTGTATTTAAGTTTAAAAAAACTAAAAATTTACTATAAAAAACTAGCTATCCGCGTAAATTTACGCGGGTCACCTTGCTAGTTGAATCGAAAAGGGGCCGGCAATCCGTGATTACGAAACGAGGGTCTGAAAGTTGGGAGACTATCCACCGTCATCATCGATCCAGACCAAATCAACAAAAGGGCGTGCGTGCATGCAAGAGAAAGAAAGAAAGAAATTAAAGAGACGGGCATGCACAGTGGTGGTATGTCGTAGCATATACGGAGTATGCATGCATGTGTGGTGCATGTGGCGTGGATCATGGCTTGGCGGGGACCAAAAACTAACAGGCAAGGACAGGGGAGGATGGAGAGGCGATCCAGTCCACCATGCAGGATATATTGCATTTGGAGAGTTTTGCCATCGACCGAACTTTTTTTTACCTCCACGCCATTCCGTCCATAGTCTGTTAGACTGTTGCATCTGACATGTGGGCCCCATGTAGTAAAAAGACCATTTTACCCCTGTGTCTTTACATCTCCCTGCGACTGACACATGGGACCCACTTGTCATATTCTTCTTCCTCCTCTCATCTTCTCAGGTGCAGGTGCCGCCGGCGAGCTCCGCCTGGCGCGCCGCCGCGGGCTGGCTCCACCGTGGCCGGCCACCGCGGCCGGAGCTCCGCGCCTCCGTCTCGCGCGCCGCCGCTGCTGGAGCGCCGCCGCGGCCGGAGCTCGCCGGGGAGAAGGGGAGGAGCTCGCCGGGGAGAAGGAGAAGGGGAGGAGGAAGAAGACTGGTGGGGCCCACAGGGGGTAAAATGGTCATCTCACCCTCCAGTTTGACACCGTTAGCTCACAAAGTGGACGGAATGGCACACAGGTAATCGAAAGTTCGGTCGATGGCATACAGATGTCTACGAACTTTTTAGTGGCACACAGGTAACCAGCAACTTTCTTAATGGTATACAGGTAAAAGCCTCCGAGAATGACACCACGCGCAAATCTGTCCTAGTGTAGCTGCCCCTCAAGGTGAACTTCTTTAGCCTAGGGGCGACGATGTCAATGCCGCTGAGTACCACGCCGTCCACATCAAGGCTCTCAATGGTCGGGAGTGCACCGTGATGGTGCCGATTCTGTCACTATGCCTCGCCTCCAGCTGGCGTAGCCGGGGCATCGCGGGACCAGGGCGCCGAAGCTGATGCCGAAGCCGTCGATGGACAGCCTCTCAACCACCGGGAACGCGCCGCCGCCCTGCTCAGGGAGGGTTAGGACAAGGTTCCACACGCCCAGCTTGACCGACGCTGCGCGGTGGAAGCACGGCACCTCCACGGCGGTAGCGCGATCCTGGAATAGCCCCCAGACTACCAATCGGAGGTCCGCCGGCGCCAGGCGCGCCGCGGTGCGGAGCAGCGAGCCGACGCGGGCGGGGGACAGCTGGTGGCGCTCGGGACGTCGATGTCGAGGAGGGACAGCTCCGCGCGGGCGACCTGGGCGAGGGCGCGCGTCGAGGGCGCCCGGCGAGATCTCGCGGAAGGACTATTAAGTCTGTCTCTTATACACATCTAGATGTGTATAAGAGACAGGTCTACGCCTCGCGCGCCGCCGCGGGCGAGCGCTGTCTTGCGCGCCGCCGCGGCCGGAGCTCGCCGGGGAGAAGGTGAGGAGCTCGCCGGGGAGAAGGGGAAGGGGAGGAGGAAGAAGACTGGTGGGGCCCACAGGGGGTAAAATGGTCATTTCACCCTCCAGTTTGACACCGTTGGCTAACAAAGTGGACGGAATGGCACACAGGTAATCGAAAGTTCGGTCGATGGCATACAGGTGTCTACGAACTTTTAGTGGCACACAGGTAACCAGCAACTTTCTTAATGGTATACAGGTAAAAGCCTCTTGCATTTGCGTTGCATCGGCGTGTATGTGTGCGCAACCACAACCACAAAGAAAGGCGCGCTGGGCGGCACATGCAGATGGAGTACCCTCCTTGTCAAGCTAGCTGCCGGCGCTCGCGCGCATCCTGTGTTGATATTTCTTCCTCTCTCCATCCATTATTAGTCGCTATGCACAAAACTAGCAGTTAGTGTAGGATTTTGTTAGTAGTACGTTGAGCATAATATGCCAAGTGATAAATGGTCAGGAGGTCTGTGCTTCGCATTGCAAAAAAAGTACTCTGGTGCTTATATATATGTTGAGGTCTTATTACATCCCTGAAACATTATGCGGATTGACATTGCTACATTTTTCCTAAAAATATTTTGATATTGTATAGCTCTTTTCATTTAAGATCGATAATATATATGTTTCTTACGGATGCTTCTAGTTAAAGCAATCATATTAATTGAAGACCGTGTGTGGATGCTCCAAGTAGACTTACTTCCTCCATTATGAATTATAATTCGTTTGCCTTTTATTTGCTCTTCTTATTCAAAAAATTTGTGTAAATATAGTCAATTTAAGATTTTTTTTTAAAAAATTATTAATAAAACAAGCCACCACAAAAAATAGATAATTTACACAAAATTTTGAGTAAGACTAGCGGGGTCAAAAAAAAATTAAATAAACTATAATTTCAAATAGAAGAAGTACATTCCTTCGGAGTATGTAGTAGCTAAAATTTGAATTGCATAGCGTTACATTTGGATGTGTAGGACATGATAGTAGCACTCTCTTCTAAAACATAATATAGTGGAGGACCAGTTTTTTTCCTCAGAAAATAACGGACGCTGAATTTTCTGCATGGTACTTGCAGGCCTTCCAGATTCCAGTACAGTACGTACGTGCGAATCGAACACTTGACTACTTTATCCAGCTCCAGGCTCCAGCAGCGAGTCAGTGACGAACAGTATACTCGTCAAGCTGGGCCGTAGCGTAGTGGGCATATGTGCATGCCAACAAGAAGACAGTAGCGGTAGATCCGGGAGGACGTACCTGCCGGCCGGAGCTACAGACAAGTCGATCCATGATCCATCCCAAAACACGGTGGATCGATCTCGTGCATTTGCGTGTGTAGGGACGGCGACGATCGACTACTCAAGTATTGCGTCGTCGATCTCAATTCTGAATCACGCCGTGTGCTGTGCTGTGCTTTGCTGTGCTTCTACATAAAACAAGCCGTTCGAATGCGAATGGAGCCAAATTAAAAGGAGCCTGCTGTCTTTGCCACCGAGGAAAAAACCAAACCAAGGCTTTGTCTGCCATTACCGGAATAGCTAGAGGTACTGTGGTAGGTTCGGCAGATACGATACTCCCAGCAAGGCAGGCAGCATCGTGTTCGATCTCGCAGATGACGGGGGCAGTCGGTCTGACAGGCTCTTTTTGGGTAAAAATTAAGCTAGCTCGATCATCTTTTTGGGTGAACTTAACCGAGCGCGTCAACTTGAGTTTTACCTATCTTTATCTGGTTGGTAGCAGTAGGTAAGTGTGGTGATGGACCTTTTTTAACTCGCTGGTTCGTTCACGGCCGGACCACGCGTACTTACTTGGCCATCTCATGGGAATTAAGGGCTTGCTTGGTTCAGTGCCAAAATTTTGGCATACCAAGATTTTGGCAGGCCAATTATTTGGTCACTATTTGGTTTGCTATCAAAATATTGGCACCTTCTCACATTGAACTTGCCAAAATGCTGGCAAATTTTCTGCTCATGTTTTGGCTTGCCAAAATTTTGGTAAGTCAACATTTTGACAGGGAACCAAGCAGGCCCTAAGATCACGTACGCTCTCGCTGGAGTCTCGCCTGGCTGGCTGGCCGGCCGGCTGGCTCGTGGCAGAGGAACAAGCCATAGCTTTTAGCTTGGAGCAGCAAGTACGTCGCCCACTACTAAACAACGACCCGGGTGACTGGCGTTTATATTTTCTTCCTCCCTTCCCCTGAGACTCTGAGAGTGAAGGCCTGCAGCAGCAATGGCATGGAGCAAGGAGCCAGCTGGCCAGAGAGGATGGTAACGGGGCCGGGGGGCCATGGTGAAAAGGAGATCCAGGCAAAGAAATATGAACAAAAATCGATCGTGTAGGATGGATATGGATGATTGTGTATGAGGAAGAAGAGCAGAGCGAGAGAATTTTCAAAAAGAGCATAGCGAGAGAAAGGGGGGAGGGCCCCACCGGAAAACCTCGGGGTCACGTCAGCACGTGGCGGCTGGTCCCGCGGCGTAATTTAACCGCCCCCCGCGACTTTTTGAGCGCGGCCGTTAAGATCGAGCCGCCGCTTGCCGGCATCTCTCGATTCATTTCATCCATCCGATCGGCGGGCGCGTGTCTGCCCAGTACCCGCGGACCGCGTTCATAGCCGGCTCCCGTGCACCCACCCACCCACCGACCCCAATCCCATCCAGCGCGGTGCGTTGGAAGCTTCACTATAGCAGCCCGAGAGAACCGACCACGAGTCCCCCCCAACGTACCATTTCAGCAGCTCCCTGTTGATCGATCGAAAACAGTATTCCCTCCATCCAAAAGACGACGTACTGCCCCTGTCAATGTTGTAATTTTTTTAGATGGACTAAAATAAAATAAATTAAAGCTGAGTTTGTACATGGAAGATGAATAAATTTATTTTTATTTAACGCATCAGATTGGATATGGATAGAATCCGAATGTCATGTTATAATTTTTAACAAAAATATAATTTAAATGCTAAAACATTATTTAGATAGATTATTTTTTTAACGCATCAGATTAGATATGGAGTTTTAATGCTCCGTTAAAGTTTTATTTTTGTCGGTCTTCAACGTTAGTTTTGGCTATGGATATCATCATCAAGAATAAATAGAAAATAATAATAAACTTTGATTATGATTATTTTTTATTGCATCAACTATTAGGTCTCCATTTGTTGTCGGTTTTAAAGCTGTACATATTGTGAACATTTAACCATGACAATTCTTTTTTCTAAAAAAATACAAATCTTGCTGAACAAATTAAAGGTCCAAAATAAATATAATATATATTCATTTTAGGAATCTAGTTGGTTGCTTCTTTTTGTATAGCTAGACATTATTGTAATATGATAACCATACGCTCTTTTAGCCGGTTAGAGTTCTCAGCTCCGTGTCAAATTTAAAGTTGAACCGTAGAAGATACAAAATGAAGGTTTAGGCCTCTACTTGCTATCGAAACTATATAATTCATGCAAATACACCTCTGTACTCCCCAGTTCTAGTTTCCCTTATGAACTCTTGCTGCTACGTACATTAAATTCTAGAATTTTCAGCTACTAACGAGGCGAGACCGGTTGTCACATGGTCGCCTTTTCATTGTGTGAACCCAAATTTTAATAAAGCAAAAGCACGCGCAGGCCCCACATGTCAGTGGTCGAGGTCCACCGACCAAGCTATAGGCCTGACCCATCGTCCCCTTCCCGCCTCCCTTCCTCCTCCAGTCCTCCCCCGCCGCGCTCTTCACCAGCTGGTGCTAGCTGTCTCTCTCCTCTTGTCATGTGACCTCTCCACTCCGTCCCTCACTCACTCTATTTCTCTCTCTCCTTTCTCTGCTCAGCTCAGCTCAATCCTCCTCTCCCTCCCCTTCTTCCTCGTCCCTGTCATTCCCGTTGCGGGCATTGCCCAATTTAGCGCGGAGGCGCGCGAGCCGACCTCGCACCCTCACCGTCCAATCAGATCATATTTAATTTTGAGCCGCCAAGCGCGGCGCGCACCGCCGCTCCGTCAGCGACTCGGTGGCCTTCCTCGAGCCCGGACCCGAGGACGGCAATGCCGGCACCGGGGCGCACGACTTCGACCGCCTCGACGATGACCAGCTCCTGTCCATGTTCTCCGACGACCTGTCACCGCCGCCGCAGCAGGCGACGCAGGCCACTCCCGCGCCAGCGCCCGTGGCGAGCTCGTCGTCTCCGTCCGACCACAACAGCATCAATGACGAGAAGACGGACAGGAGCGAGGCCGAGGAGGCGCAGAGCGACTGCCATGGTGACGCCGCCAACGCCGCGCCGGGGCAGCCGGCCTCCGCCGCCGCAGTTGATCCCAAGCGTGTCAAGAGGTGATCGATTTTCACAGCTCAATTCCGGCAATGCGCTACCTTGCAAGGAAGAAAGAATTCTCCAATTTGGTTGCGTTTCTTGTTGCCACGACCGCAGGATCCTGGCGAACCGGCAGTCCGCGCAGCGGTCGCGCGTGCGCAAGCTGCAGTACATCTCGGAGCTCGAGCGCAGCGTCACGTCCCTCCAGGTGCCTGCGTGTACAATTATTCATCTTGAGCCGAGCTCCGCCAAGAACCGAGCTGAATTATGCATCCTGCAAGCGTTTCGAGCTGAATTTTGCCCAAAAAAATGTATGTGAATTTGCATGACCGTGTCTGGATTGTTTTTGCAGACGGAGGTGTCGGTGTTATCCCCGCGCGTTGCCTTCCTCGACCACCAGCGGTCGCTGCTGACGCTGGGGAACAGCCACCTCAAGCAGAGGATCGCGGCGCTGGCGCAGGACAAGATCTTCAAAGACGGTGACCGCCATTGCCGCCCCGATTACGATCCCCGCCCGCCGGTCGCCGTCAGAATTCAATTCGTGCCATGCATGCATGCAGAATTGACATGATGATGGTGTCCCAAATCCTCTCACTACACCAAAGAAAATTAGAAGAAAAAAAAAATCTCACTACATACACCAGTAATCTTAGTGACGCTGTCTGAATTCTCTCTCTCCGTGTGCAGCTCATCAGGAGGCGCTAAGGAAGGAGATCGAGAGGCTGAGGCAAATCTACCACCAGCAGAGCCTGAAGAACACCGAGTCGTCCCCAACGCCCGACGCCGCCCCGATCCGCAGCGACAAGGACCTGATCGCCAGCGAGGGGACCGCCGCGGCCGCCGTGCCCTGCCCGCCCTCGTGATAAGGAGACCATCCATCTCCATCGGTCGCTGTAGTGGGGGGGCGGGGTGGCCTCCGCCTGTCGTCCATGACAAGGAGGTGTTGTTGCTAGGATTGGTGAATTGTTTGGGTTTGTGCATTCTTTGGGGTGTAAAATGTGTCGATGTAAAGAGAAACTTGGGATTGATTTGGTTTGTTCATTCTTGCATCCTCTGCTGCTGCTGCTGCTTCCACCTCCCTGATTTGTAATTTTTGTTTGGGCATTTTGGGCGAAGGTACGTTGTAGGTAAAGATCAAGTGTAATTCAGATTGGTTGAGGTCAATTTGTGTGTTTGGGGTGGTTTTGTATCTGATCATTCAAGAAAAAAAATTGTATGTTTTCAGAATCAGCCTTGTCCACCTTGAATTCATCCCTCCCTGTTGCTGCTGCTGCTGCTGTTTCCATACTTTTGGCAACTCCTGCTAGACCTGGACTCTGCTTCTGATAACGACGTAACTTACCGTGCCAGCACCGCATAAACTACTCACTGAGAGAATTGTTTAACAGTTGCGTACTTTACAACCGAGCGGGTTAACCCTGTCACCCAAATCACATGCGATCAGCCGTCAACCGGACATGCAAGCATCTCATTCCTTGCTGTTTCGCCAGGGGGGTTTTAAAACAGCGGCGGCAAGAACAGAAGAAGGTGCCTTCCTTCCGCTTCAAGGGATAGGCATGTTCCTCTGCAGCTGCAGCATGTGCATGTGCGTGCCGCTCCCGTACCGGCCGGTGGAAGTTATTCCGGCGAGCAGGTTAGGTTATTAGTGTGGTTATAATTATGATTTTTGCGAGTAGGTTATAATTATGTTATGTATGTCCTTGGGCACCCAAGTTGCCACAGCCTGGTTGTGGAGTCGTCAGCTTGCCCACGAGGGAGAGGGACAGACAGTTTGGACAAGAGGCAGACAACCCTGTGTCCCTGTGACCAAGCATGGTAGAAATGCTACTGCAACTCTGTTCTGAGTATCTGAGATGCACCAAGTTGGTGGAAATGTCACATGGATTAGTGCAAACGTCGGAACAATACTACTACGATTTTTCGGCGCTCCGAACCGTTCTCGAACTGAAGGGAATCGTCCATTACTAATTCTTTGGAATCGTTCTTGAGCCGATGATTGAGATCCACCGCTACTTGATCTTGATGTCTGAATAATCCGAAGATTATTAGGCAGAGTCACTGAGAAAGGCCAGACAGTATCTATTGGCCCAACGGCAAGTAAGCTGATAGGTGTCCAATGGGCCGGTTGGGCCAGAGCAGTAGAAGGCAAGGCCTGCCATAAGTAGTAGACATCTAGGCCTATATTCAAGAGCTCTCTGAGCCACAACTTTGACGCAGCCCAGAAGAATCAAATTTGTTAGGCCCATACCTTTTCTTCCCCTACCAAAATGGCATAATCTTTCTCATCAAAGAAAGAAAATAGGCATTAGAGCATGTTTGGCAGAGACCTAGGTCCATCAAAGATTTAGTTGAAAAAGCCCATGCATTTTTTATTTCGAATTAAACACAGAAATTTAAAATTAGTTTACCATACATACAAAATCTAAATTCTGCATGTGTCTTAAATGCCAAGTCGCACGGGTATCAGATCATATTTAATTTTGATTGAGGCCACCACCTTCCTAAAAATCTCAATTTAGGGTACCACATGGTACTGCACTTGTTAAATTCCACTTATGATTACTTACCCTCACAGAGCAGAAGGGCCGTGCCTGCATCAGCGTGAGCTTACCTAGGCCTGATGACAGTGCCGACTGCCGACCATCTATCTGGCCGGCCATACAAGTAGGACAACTGTATGGATCTATTTGTCCCCGTGAACAGACGGACAACTGGATGCAGTGGCGAATCTAGAAATGGACGGCTGGGGGGTCTCCTTCCTCTTCTTCCTCCTCTAGCCCCTCCTCCCCTCTTCTTTCTTCTCAAAATTCTAGGAGGGGCTTGGGGGCTCTCATGGCATCCGTGGTGGTAGGAGGGGCTCCAGCCCCTCCCGACCCACCGCTGGATCCGCCCCTGACTGGATGGATTGAAGTTGAGGAGGCGCATGTGCGCGCGAAGGCAAATCTTTTTTGTCGAATATGCAGGAGCTTTGCATATCTTTGTATTTAAAGGAGGTGAGTTATAGATTACAAGAACTCCGTCGGGGACAACGAAAGGCGCACATGTTGCGCAGGACGAAAAACCCCTAGCCCGGGACGCAGCCACGGGTTGACCCTCGTTCGAGATTTTGACCAAAGTTCCTTGGGGATCAGACGGCTCATCTCGGAAGACCCTGGCATTGAGTTCCTTCCAAATTTGCCACGATGTCAAAGCGAATAAGCTATCAAAGCCCTTATGCTGGTGCGGCTGCAGCTGTGCCCTCAGCCGACTCCACCATTGCCCTATGGAGCAGTCACCGGGCGGCATTGATGGGAGGCCGAGACGCTGCAGGATCGGCCACCATATCTGCTTGGTGAATGAACAGCCGGTGAAGAGATGATCACAGGTCTCCGGTTCCTGATCGCAGAGTACACAGGTCGCGTTGGTGTCAAGTCCATGGCGCAGCCGCCGGTCTGCAGTCCAATGTCGCCTGCGGAACGCCAACCAAAGAAACAGCTTGACACGCAGTGGAGCCCAAGTCTTCCAGATCAGATCGGCACCCTCGAATTGTTGTGTGCCATGGAACATCATCTTGTACGCTGACTTGGCTGTGTACTGGCCGCTGCTAGTCCATCGCCAGACGAAACGGTCCTGGACGTCCTCAGAAAGGCGCACCTGCTGGAGCGCGTTCCAGAGGTGGAGGTACTCCTCAACGGCTGGTAGCGAAAGGTCACCGGTGATGTCGCGGATCCACTGTCCATCAAGGATAGCTTGAGCCACTGTGGTCGATCCCTTGGAGCGCCGCGAGACAGCGCGTGCCAGTGTTGGTGCCCAGGCCGCGGCTGACTTGCCATCAAGCCAGTTGTCTGTCCAGAATCTTGCTCGCTGGCCGTTGCCGATGGTGATCAGGATCGAAGCATGGAAGAAGGCTCGCACCTGCGGCTCGGTGTGCAGCGGTAGCTCCGCCCAGGCTCTCTCGTCATCTGTCTTCTGCAGCCACAACCATCGACATTGCAGCGCGAAGCCGGCCAGCTTGAGATCGACGACCCCCAGGCCGCTAAGACATGTTGGCAGGCAGACCGTAGGCCAATTGACCATACATTTCCCTCGGACATCTCGATCGTGACCGGCCCAGAAGAACTTCCTGCAGACGGAGTTGATCTCCTCGTGTACCCAGGATGGCAGTTTCTCAGCCATGATGGCGTATATCGGCGTTGCCATCATTGTCGCCTTCACATATACCAGGCGCCTGCTCCTCGCCATTAGTGACCCTTTCCATGGCGGCAGTTTAGCTACGACCTTGTCGACAAGGGGCCGCAGATGGGCCCTGGGGATGAGCTTGACGCTCAGCGGGAGACCCAGATACTTAATCGGAAAAGGTGCAATCTGACACTGGAGAATCTGTTGCACTTGCTGTATTGCGGCATCATCCCCGGCGATTGGAGTTATGGAACATTTGGACAGATTGGTGTGCAAACCCGCCGCCTCCCCAAAGATATCGAGGACTTCCTTGATCGCCAGCGCCTCCTGCACCGATGGCGAGGCAAACAGGATGGCGTCATCAGCATATAAGCTGCACCGGTATTTGATCGCTGGGTGGCCGATCTCCTCCAGCACTCCCTCATTGGCAGCTTTCTCGAACAGCTTCGCCAGAACGTCCATCACCAGGATGAAGAGTTGTGGACTGAGCGGGTCGCCTTGTCGCACGCCCCGCCTGTGCTGAATGTGCTTGCCCGGTCTTCCATTCAGCAGCACTTTGGACGTAGCCGTGGACAGGAGCGTGGAGGTCCAGTCCCTCCAGCGATCGCTGAATCCCATCGCCGCGAGCACCTCAAACAAGAAAGGCCAGGACAGTGTGTCGAACGCCTTGGATATGTCGAGCTTTAACAGCAGCTTGGGTATCTTCTTCTTCCGTAGGAGGACTGCAGCTCGCTGGACATACTTGAAGTTGTCCAATATGGAACGCTGCCGCACGTAGGCACTCTGGTTGTTGGCAACCAAGTTAGGCAAGCGAGCAGCAAGCCTGTTCGCGAGCAGCTTGGACACGAGCTTGGCAAAACTGTGGACTAGCGTGATTGGCCGGTAGTCCTTTGCTTCCTCCGCGTCTGGCTTCTTGGGAATCAGAACGATGAGAGCCGGCCGGATACGTACGTGCTGCTGGTATTTTTGTGATGGTGGCTGGGCGGCAGGCAAGGGATGGATCGTGATCGATCGATCGACCTCGCTGGATTATCTCTGCAGGTTGAAGTAATTCAATTCTTATTAACAAGCGAATGATCCCGGACAGATTCCATTATTCCATGGCTACCGCTTGCGCTTGGGTCGCGAGCCGTCGTACGTGAACCTCGCGCGTATTGCTGCATGTCGGTTTGTTTGTCTGTCTCCTCCGACGCCGACTCGCCGGGGGATCACCATCACCTCACCAGCTAGCCGATCGACCGCGCGCCGACGATGGGCATGCACGCACGCGAATCCCGTGTCAGCAGGTTCATGGATGGATGGGCTCGATCATGGCACGCAGGTCGATCATCGCATCATCATCCACGTTCTCCTTCTGTTTATCTACCGGTGGGTTCACGATCAATCATCCTGATTTGAAGGCTTTTTACTCTAACTGTGTATGTGGAGGCATCTGCATGAGAGGCGTACAATTCACACATATCACGTGCAGGCCCGCTGGCACCTCATGGCCCGTGGTGGGAGACCGAACACCGCGCATGTCGGTCGCGCACGTTACGTTTCTCCTTGCATGCAAAATAAACTTGCATCCTTGTCACAAAAAAAAACTTGCATCGTGTGCTAATGCCGCATGCTAATTTTTGCTAGTTGATTGAGGTAGTGGGTGCTCTGGCTAATTGGAAATTTGGCAAATACACATTGGTACGGAAGCCCATAGGTGCAGGTTTCCGTGGTTCGTGTGCAACGCGTAGGTGGTGGCTGAAAGCTAGCTGCACATGTCAATGCTAATATTACTCCATTCATTTTAAATTATAGATTATTTTAGTTTCTTTAGATAGATACAGTGATTTTTACCGGACTTATAATTTCGAATGGAGAAAGTACTAGTAAGGCCAGTCTCAGTGCAGCGTTTCATCGCACAGTTACCTAAACCAGAAACTAGATAACCGTGCCAGATGAGTTTTATGGTGATGAAACTTCTCTCACATCCCATGAAACCTCTCTCTCCTCTGCCACATAAGCACATTAAATACCATGAAACTTCTATGAAACCTCCACTCTAACGCAGTCTGTACACCGCTCTGAATCGCTGGGTGCTGCCTGGTACAGCTCTGAATCAGCGAATCACTTGTGCATGTTCCTTGGGAAGCAAACAGCAGAGGCCTCTGAATCAGAAAATGGCTCGGCGCACGTGACGCCATCGCATCACGGCCACATGATTGTTCGGGTCAGGGCAGCGGCAACTATGTTGCGCGGATACTTGCAAAAGCTCTCGTATCGTATCAGATACCGATACTCATCTGATACTGTTCAGACACTAATACTCATTTGATACTTGTCGGACAAGTATCGGATATTTTAATAATTTTTAAAAAATAAAACAATTCCGATAATTTATGACACCTTTCCGGTTCTTTCTGGATACATCAAAATCCTAACCCCTAACATCATACCTATAAATACACAATTTCTTGTCCCATATTAAAAGGAGAAAGAATAGTATAAGACATGATTAGTTATTATATCAATACTTTAGCTGCTCCAATCTCTTGAGAAATGTTTATGAATTAGATATGCATTTTCATTCTTTATATTATATACTAATACTAATAAAAATATAAATATAATACATATATTCGCGTATCTCCGTATCGGTGTTTTTGGAAAAATAGCGTATCAAAGTATCGCCGTATCGAGTATCCGTATCCGTATCGAAGTATCAGGGTAACCTAGGCGGCAACCGCCGCCCCGAGTTTGCATGCACGTATGGCATCCTGTACTCTACCCAGCAAGCAAACGCGGTGGATCCACCAGATTCAGATGCCGTTCACGCCGTCAGTGGTGTAACATGGCCGGGTCAACTCGTGTGCTGGCCTGCTGCCTGCTGGCTCACTCACTCACTTGCTGAATATGGATGGTATTTGTCGCGACGCCTGCAAGCTTGCAACCGAACAAGAAGGGCTGCATCAGAGGCTCAGAGCAGAGGCTGCAGGGCCGGTGTTGGTGCGTGTGCTTCTTGGAAGTACGAAACGCAATGCAAGCAGCGGGCGAGGTCCATCGCGTTGGCTCGCGTGTCGCCCTCGCAGATCGCTCAGACGGCCATTGCCCAGGCTGGTGCGATGTGGCAGCGAGGCGCCGTCGCCGTCGCCGTCGCCGGCCGGACGCGGCGGGTGCTCCGATCCTCGTGGTCGCGGTGGAGTCGTGGGCCAACTCGATGTTTATTTTGGCCGCATCCTCTGCTCCAACCCGCAGGCCGCGCCCCAGGTTTTAACTTTTCTTTAGCTAAGCCGCCTGCATGGCTGCATCGAGTATTCGAGTCAAGTCAGCTGACTGCAAATTTCAAAATAAGTCAGCTGACTGATTCAATCAAGACCAGCTACCATTCCACCAAGGCACGCTGTTAATTCCTGTGCCAATGCTAAAATGACTTAAATTTCAGATCGGTGAGAGTACTAGTTTTTTTTTCTACAAAAAACAAAAATCTCCCACAACCCTCGATTAATTTTCTCCCCTTTTTTCGCTTTCCAATTTTTTTCCTCGCCATTTCTATCACCGCCTCGTCTTGTGGTGTCAATGCTCAATACATTCGGATTAGATTACAAAAGCCACATGTCTCTTTTGCATCACTGCATAGTATGTTCAACATCTGTAAAACGGTGTTACCAGCTACGCATGTCGGGAAAGAACAACACTGAAAATTCTAAGCGCGAGTACGTGACTGTCCTGCTGATGTATCTCTACCTCGTTCTCTCTTTGACTCTTTATATTCGTATAAAAAGGGGGGAAAGACTCCATCCTCTCTTTCGCGAGTTGGTAGCATCTTGATAGTCTCTCTTGAGTGGACGTGGCTTCTTCTGCACCCTCCACTTGACGGCTTGCACGTCTCCCCTACATATTTCTCAATTTGGAACTACGAGCTGCGCTCTTTTGTAGGGAAAATTATCATATGCTCTTGATATTATCTTACATTTTTTTAGGCTAGAGCATCCGTTAATAAAAGATTGCTTGGATATGCACACATCGAATAGACGGATTAAATATTGTGAAACAGATCAGATAAACTATTCCCAAGAAGAAAGAAATTTCAAGAAGAGGAGAAATCGTATAAGAATAGTCCAAAGAAACGGCTCCGTACTACATCTAGAACACAAATGTATGTCCTGTTTTTTTTTCAGAAAAAAAAATGAAGAAGCTAGTACAGAATTGACTTCCCTTTCATCCGGTTGCATTGACCTTTCATGCAAGCCGGCCGCCACTTTAGAACGTTCGACTAGTTTCCCTTGGAGAAGAACATTCTACACTAGTGTACTGTAGGAGGTAATTGTCAAGGTCAGTCCAGATTGCAGGCAAGTTGAGAGCTGGTAGCGTCGTTATCGGAGGCCCCAGGCCAAACTGATTAGGCCGCCATCTGGAGGAATCAGCTAACTACCAAATCGGCCAGCTCCGCCTTGTTTAACCCAACGTGTTTGTGGCTGCATAACCCGTGATGATAGAGCAGAGACGTTAATACTTTTTTTTTTCTATTTTTGCATTTGTTCGTGAATTTATCTGGTACACATGGAAGATATCCAAATCAGGTCAATTAGGAATTCAGAGTTATCCCATTCAATACCAGTTACAATAAACAGTTCATTCTGTTTCACACACACTTTTTTTTTTCTGGTAAAAGAAGGTTGCTAGTCCCTATATATTCTAGAGGTTCAAACAAGAGGAAGCCTGGCCTCCACCTTGACCTGTCTTACATTTGTTCAGAAACACCTACATTTCTTCAGAAACACCTATTATCTTACTTAAACTCATTGTGTAGCGCCTAAAACTAATCGTTTATGGAGTATATATCAAATAATCCTTTTAACTTGGGTTCCACTTCGAGATGTACTACAATGGTTTAATCGATATCGAGCCCGGCCTAATAAAAATGACAGATCTTCTAAGATTTACACTTGAGCTCTAAGTATTTTGTAAATCCAAAATTACCAAATCCCTCCAATTACTTGATCTAAAGTCTTGTTTGACTTGACATATGTGGTTCAAACGTAAGTTTCTCTTAGTCTCACTACATCGCCGCAATTCCAGCTTCATAGTGGAATTTGATTTTGAAAATTGAACCGCTGACGAGTTTGGAAAATTGTCCTTTTTCTCGTGGGGGCAAAAAAGGGCCGGCACGTACTAGCATTAGCGCCTGCCAACGCTGGTAGAACTGGTTTCCAAATTATGAGCCCTAGGCGGTTAGCCCGTCCATCCCTGTCGCCGCTATCCGGGGATCATTTCATGATCATGCTCATCCCTCCCTGCTTGGCTTCTCCCACTTCCCCATTCCGTGAAAGGAATTCCGTCCTCCCCTTCGTCCTCGTTTCTTCCACCCAGGAGCGGCCATCAGCGCCCAATCCGCCACGGCCGTGCCAGCCAGGCGAAAAGGCCGCCATCTTTCCCTTTCCCAGCCATCCTTTGACCGCACCGCAGGCAGACCAACCTTCCCTTCCCTTCCAGCCGAGAGCCCCCGTGGCAAGGCATAAATATACCTCCGTGGATTGGAATCCCATCTGCCGCCGCGTCAAAGGGAGAGGGCGAGGGAGAGGGAGAGGGAGAGGCGAGAGCTCCATCTCCAGCTCCCCTCATCAGCTCTCATCCGGAGACGACTCGACCGGGGAGTGAGCGAGAGAGCGAGCAATGGCGGCGGAGTCGTCGTCGCTGTCCGGCCTCCTGGACCTCCGCGCGGCGGCGCCGTTCGACTACAACCTCTTCAACGTCGGGCTGATGGCGCTGCCCGTGGACCTGCCGGGGTTCGCGTTCCGGCGCGCCAGGGAGGGCGTGGCGCGGCTGGTGCGCACGCTGGGGGAGTGCGCGCGGGCGAGCAAGGCGCGCATGCGCGCCGGCGGCGAGCCCGAGTGCCTGGTGGACTTCTGGATGCAGGACACGCTGCGGGAGATGGAGGAGGCGGCGGCGGCGGGGCGCCCGCCGCCGGCGCACACGGCCGACGAGGAGATCGGCGGGTTCATGTTCGACTTCCTGTTCGCGGCGCAGGACGCGTCGACGTCGTCGCTGTGCTGGGCGGTGTCGGCGCTGGACTCCCACCCGGAGGTGCTGGCCCGGGTGCGCGCGGAGGTGGCGGCGGCGTGGTCGCCGGAGTCCGGGGCGCCGATCACGGCGGAGGAGATCCAGGGGATGCGGTACACGCAGGCGGTGGCGCGGGAGGTGGTGCGGCACCGGCCGCCGGCGACGCTGGTGCCGCACATCGCCGGGGAGGCGTTCGCGCTGACGGAGTGGTACACGGTGCCCAAGGGCGCCATCGTGTTCCCGTCGGTGTACGAGTCGTCGTTCCAGGGGTTCCCGGAGGCGGAGGCGTTCGACCCGGACAGGTTCTTCTCCGAGGCGCGGCGGGAGGACGTGGCGTTCAAGCGCAACTTCCTGGCGTTCGGGGCCGGGCCGCACCAGTGCGTGGGGCAGAGGTACGCGCTCAACCACCTGGTGCTCTTCATGGCACTCTTCGTGTCGGTGGTGGACTTCCGGAGGGAGAAGACGCCGGGGTGCGATGACCCCGTGTACATGCCCACCATCGTGCCCAAGGACGGCTGCGCCGTGCGAATCAAGCAGCGATGCGCCAACTTCCCATCCTTCTGAAGTTCTCCTTAGCTGCTGCCCTTTCATTGCTTGTCCGTCCTCTTGCTCCTGCTCTCTGTTCCGCTGCTGGCTGCTGCTGCTGCCATTTCTTCACCCATTTTTTTTCTTGTTTTTCGATTTCTTGGCGGGGCAGGTGGTGTTGTCCGTCGTGCGTGCTTGGTGGTGATGATTTGTAGGTTGTGGTGTTGGCTTGCTCGTGTCTGCTAGCTCTGTGGCGGGGACACTCCATTCAATTATTTTGTTGGCAATTGGGTTGGGTTGGGTTGGGAGACTCTACTGTACTGTACCTCTGCTCATCTGCTCTCCTCTCCTCTCCTCTCGCTCGGGGTCCCAGTTCTGTCTGTCCTGAGGTGAGGGAGAGGAGGCTCTTGGAGATGGCACTGTGTGAATGAATGAATAGTACAGGTGGGTTGGTGACTGCATGTGTGGTGTTGAGAGCAGTAGGAGCTGGTGCGTCTCAATTATGGAAAACTTCTCCTATATCCGCAATGAATTTGGCAAAAAATAGGTGTGAACAGTGCGCGTACGCCCCAGAGTTCCTTTCACCAGTCCCTTCTTTGTGTGTGTGTGTGTGTGTGTCCATTTGTGCTTGGATTGCATGTTTCATGAATTACGAGCGTGGGAAGCAGCCGGTTGGTGTGCACCGTTGGCCGTGGCATTTGGCAACACGCTGCCGCCTCTCCCTTCCTCCCTCCCGTTTGCGCACGCCTGCAATGATAATCTCTTGTATGCGAGGCAGTGTACGCACCCGTGCGACGCTTGTGGTTTGGCGCCCATACGTTGTTAGTCTGTTTGGACTTGATGAGCATCGCATCGATGCGGACAATGCCATTAGCATTTAGGCCACGGCAGAGTATATGTGGTTGGTGGTCGTTCCTTTTTTGTATCTGCCACGGCATGCATCTGCAGCTCCTGCACGGCCTCTTGTACCTTGGTGTGTACGTACGGTACGTTCCAGGCTCCCGTACTCTGTTGCTAGCCGGGAGAAAAATTAGCACGTTGTACGTGTACATTACTTGTTTCTAAGAAGAAGTTAAGGAGAAGAAGAAACAATGGCAGCAGCAGGGGCGTGTTGTGAGTAACCGCATCTGGCCCAACTCGATCGGTTAGTACTCTGCCCCATCGTCCCTTGATGACTGAGCTTGATCGCGAGCTTGGCCTGGCCCCATGTCGGTCCCTGCCGATTCCCAGTGACAGAATGACAGTGTAGTGTAGGTACCCGCGGCGGCGAGATCTGCAGGGCAGGATCGGGAGCACGTGGTCGTCGGGATGGCCCATGTGTCCAGGGCCCTGCTGCCTGCGATGTGCGATGAGGGAGATGAAGAGCAGACCAACCAAG
>OAMR01000411.1:1004583-1038193 GCA_900205405.1 Echinochloa crus-galli
AGCAGCTGGGGTGGACGGTGGGCGGGAGGCGCGGCGGCGGGAGCCGCCGGCCTGGGCGGCGGCGGGCGGAGGAAGAAGAAGGCGACGGTAGGAGGAAGAAAATGGAGGAAATGGGCCTTGTTGGCCCTAAGCTAAGTTGATTAAAAAGTGAACGGAAGCCACATAGGGACCCCGCCCAGGTGTGTTGGTGGGTGCACGTGGCGCACAGCTTCAGCTTTGGCTTCGAACTACCAAGCCCGTCCATTTTGGGGGGTTTTTTCTGCAAAACTTTTCAGGAAGTTTTTTGGTCCTCGTTAGATAGTGTTTAACAGGGTTGGCTCCTCGTTGCGCTCATCAGATTAACTGTAGTGCTAGATGGTCTTCAAGATTTCATCTTCAGTTAGATAGTGTTTCCAGCATTGGCATGATCCATTCCCCCATCCAATTGGGCGCAGCACGTTGAGCTTTGAGCACCGACTGCAGTTGAGTATTTTTGTATCCAGATTCGGCAGAGCAATGCAAGAGCAGTTGTCGTCGTCTCCTAAATTGGGATGAAAACAAGGACATAGTACGACAGAGAGAGAAGGGTGTGAGCTCCCGTTGCATTCTATGCAAGAATGTTTCATCTCCATTTTTATACGATGGCGATGTCGTCGAGGCGAAGTCAAGCTGAGCGGCGGAAACCAGGACAAGTGGACAACCATCGGCTGTCCCAGGTTACCTCTTTGGATTTACCAAAATTTGAACCAACCCAAGCTTGATCGCAGAATTTAGCAAGCCTGAAACTTATGCTAACAAGAAAATGAATCAAAACGTTCGTGCAAATAAAAATAGACAGATTTCCGGAAATTTTTTAGATATATGTTATGGCCAAAACTGTCAAAATTGGCAACTTTTAGCTTCAAATCAAACAGCCTCATTACTCAAAAATTAAAAATAAAAATCAAACAGACTGATTGTTGGATACGGCGGTTTCTTGTTTGCGCTCAGTTTGTGCAAAAGGGTTTATTTTTTCCCTGATTCAGACTTTTTCATCAATAAAGAATATGACACAAACAGTCTTGACCAATAGTCAGTTCACATTCATTTTCAGGAGTGCCACTAAAAGTGCAACTTGTACAAGCGAAACTTAATCTAGCAGGATATTCTGCTGAGTAATAACATTAAAGCTGCAATTTAGCAGCACTGGGACGAGGCAAGAACCCCGTGAGTTATCTCCATACTTCACCAATCTACATTTCCATTTCCAGGTGCTCAGCTCTAGAACCCAGGATCACGTTAGCAAAGCGACTAGCTGAGGGCAAGGCAAGGAACAAAAGAAATCAAATACATGTGATGAAGTTCTTTCGCAAAAAAAAAAAGAAAGAAAGATCATCATCTGGAAGGCACAAGTCAGCCAAGTCTTAAGCCAGGCTTGTAACAAAAGTTGCAGACTCACAGGCAGCCTGTGACAAAAGATCATCTGGAAGGCAGTGAGTTGTGAGCAAGGCCAAACTGAAGCCGTGCAATCTGCACAATTTCTTCGCAATCTAGAAAGGAGCCTCTTTTAGTTCAGGACTTCAGGCAGCTTCATTGACACAGCCACAGCCTTTTGGAAATTCTTCTGTAATCAGCACGCCTGCAACTGCAAAGGAAAACAGGCTAAGCAAAATTTAAATTTTTTTAGTCTCTGATTATATCCATTTGCTACTCTGAAATTTGTGCATCGCACCTAAAAAGGTGATACATCACAGGAAACTAGCAGACACCATTCATAGCTAACTACTAAAAACACGAGCAGACATACTAGACCACTTATTTGCACACAAAGAGTCTAAAAACATATCTTCTTCTATTAATACAATGATACGCAGCTCTCCTGCGTGTTCGAGAAAAAATAAAAACATATGTCATTTTCTAATGAAGTCCACATCAAATATCTTACTTCCATGTTTATTGATCCTATTCTTTCTTGAAGCCAAACCAAACTCTTATTTATGCAACAGAAATAGTACCACCCATGGTCCATTAAAGGCATGTTAAGATTCACCGCAAAACATACCAACAGCCTCTCCATACCAAGGACTTTTCAGGACAAACAAGGATATCAAGTTTGGCATATCATTGTTCTAGTTAAACACTTCGATGGAAGATGTTAGCAATATGTTCCACAACGATCTAATCCCATCTCTAGGAGCAAGAGCGAACCAATCTATCAAGTTGAGGAAATCCATCATCTCTCCTTATGATCCCCATTACAGGTAAATTCATTGCATTTACTTTCAAGTCATGTGAATAAGTACAGAAATACTTATCATGCTGCTTGTAATACCTTCTCAGACTCTGGGAGACATTCTTGCTTGTTCTTGTTGTTTACTCAGCATGGATCTGCCCTTTGAACTAGCATTTCTGAGACATCTCTCGAGGGAGCTTTTCCTGGTTGAGAACATTGTCGACAGCTTCTTCGCAATAGATATCATTCTCACTTTTTTTGTAGCATATCTGGATCAAAAGTCCTATCTTCTAGTGGATAATCCAAAAAGGATTGCAGCCAGGTTGCACCTCCACCTTAACTATGCTATACCTAATAGTAGAAGCATGTACAATAGATAACAACTGTTATGAAACTGATAATAGCCTGTATGCAGATATATATCCTCCTGGTTCATATTTGATGTGTGTTCAACACTTCCATATCAACCAATTGGGCTACTATTTAAAAAGCATGCAAATGGCCTTGCCTATAGGATGCTTAACATGCTTCGGTTATGGCGCCTCCGTCGCCTCAGTGCTTTATTTGCCAGGTATGGATTTTTATTTCAAAACTTGAAATCAAGATGGCTGAGAACTACTGAACTTATAGGATGAAGCATCATGAAATCTTAGGATTGAAAAGGATATCAGATTGGACTACTACTGGATAAGGTGCATCAAATTAATTTCTGTATGTGTGCATGTTCCCTTCAGGCATAAAACAAATCATCATAAAATGCCTCCATAAAAGAAACTTAGTGTTTTTGAGAAAATTCTGCAGGTTACTCTTTTTGCAGTACATTGTTCAGGATGCTTCAATTACTTAATAGCTGATAGATACCCCAATTCAGCGAGAACCTGGATAGGAGCAGCAATACCAAACTACAGATCAGAGAGCTTATGGGTTAGATATGTTACATCAATTTATTGGTCCATTACAACACTTACAACAACTGGTTATGGGGACTTGCATGCAGAGAATCCAAGAGAGATGCTATTTAGTAGGGATGAAAACGGATCGGATCGGAGCGGATAATACCTTTTCCATATCCGCATCCTCTTTTTTATGTCGGATACGGAGCGGAGCGGATATTACCCGAATACGGTTATGGATAC
Source organism: Echinochloa crus-galli (assembly GCA_900205405.1). NCBI lineage: Eukaryota > Viridiplantae > Streptophyta > Magnoliopsida > Poales > Poaceae > Echinochloa > Echinochloa crus-galli. Next base: position 1,007,911 of record OAMR01000411.1, read on the forward strand.
GGATTTTTTCGGATATCGGAGATGGTGCGGACGCGGATCGGAGTCGGTGCGGAAGCGGATTAAAACAGACGGATAATACATACTTATGTGTAACTTTTTATGATGGTGAATATTTTTTAAACGTAAACCACAAAGAAATAATATAACATAAAAAATAGTCCTTTTATAGTTTACTACACAGCTAAAGTAACCTTAACAGTTGACAGCGGTACTCCACACTTACTCCGAACAAAAATTATTCAATCCTCAGTTCGAGAGAGAAACAAAATAAACATTACTAAAATATTTTGTATATATGTGGGTTGGGCTTAAATTTTATTATAGTGGGCTCACAGAAGTAGTCAGATATCCTATTATAAGCTTCGTATAATCCGCGATCAATTATCGGATAATCCATATCCGCCGGATTTCACTAAAACCATATCCTACTCCCATCCACACACAATCGGATTCGGATTATCCATATCCACGCGGATATCCAAAACTCTTCTCCATATCTTTAAAATTCGGATTCGGATCGGATCGGACGCGGAAATTATCCACACCACTTTCATTTAGTACATGCTACATGCTCTTTAACCTGGGACTGACAGCATACATCATAGGTAACATGACAAACCTGGTTGTCCAGGGAAGTTGCCGTACCAGAAATTTCGTACGTTCCCTTCCAAACACTAGCAGCTAATCCTTTTATAGTTCTGGTGATGTTGATATTACTGCTTTGCATAACTTAAGCAAAAGGACAGAAGTAGGAAATGAATAAAAAATTGAGTTCAGTTGTTAGACTAATATGTTATAGTAAAGCATTTCAAGTATTATCTGCCAGGATAACTCAAAGAAAAAAAATAAACCAAAAATAAACCCTGCCCTTTACGTCTGTAACTATCTTGCCTAGATTTCCAGTAGTTTAGCACTCCAGGATCATGCAGCACAGTAAACACAGATTAAAACTCCACTCATAACATGCACATACATACACATGAATGAATCATAGATATACCTTCTGTTTCAATATTATCATCTGTCTCTAAAATATCATGACATTTCCTTTCTCCGATGCTGCAGAGAGACACAATCCATGCTGCTTCCCAGTTTGCTGCAAGAAATCAATTACCTGAACACATAAGGGATGAAATGTTAGCTCATATCTGCCTAAGGTATAAGAGAGAGGGTCTAAAACAGAAGGAAACTTTGGATAGTCTCCCAAAGGGAATTCGATCGAGCATAGCATACCACTTATTCTTCCCCATCATTGAAAAAGTTTATCTTTTCCATGGCGTTTCCTTTACTTGCATGCTCCAACTGGTATGAAGCGCAAGAAAACTAGTTTGCTATGCTAGAGGAATGAAAAACGTATACAATGAATACAAAAAACAACTGAATGCCCATAAATTATCCTTCCTTTGTAGGTCACTGCAATGGAAGCAGAGTACTTTCCACCAAGAGAGCTTGTAATACTACAACATGAAGCACCGTCAGATGTTTACATATTAGTTTCAGGAGCAGTGGTTAGTGCATCTATAATTTATGTTATCATTTTCCTATATATTCTAACATCCATGCATACTATCATTTTGCTGCCATTTATTTTGGCAGGAAGAACAGCTTGTGATCGATGGGGTCGAAAAGGTGAGTTATTACATATTCATATATGTTATAAGATAAATAAAAAGGATATTTCAGAATTTGAAGCGCGTCACTAAAAAAATCCAGGTTCAGGGAGTATTGTCCACTGGTGGCATATTTGGTGAAATTGGGGCTCTCTGCAATGTTCCCCAGCCATTTACATTCTGCACAACCAAAGTTTCACAACTCCTGAGGGTCAGCGCATCAGTGCTCAAAAATATTATTGAGGAAAACAAAGATGATGGACAAATTGTACTGAGAAATATTTTCCAGGTGTTTATTATTTGTATAACCATGATTTCATATTCTATAGTTACTTGTTTTATGCAGAAAGGGGGATTAATGCTAGTATGGATCATTTGGCAGAAAACAGCCCAAGATAAAAAATTCTCTACTGAGGGCACTAGGAATTTTCTTGGAAAGCTCAATATAGAATTTACAAAGTCCAACAGCTATTCAGCCTTAAATCAACTCAGACAAGAAAACGAATCAGAAGCAGAAGGAAGAGTAGCATCATGTTGCAGAGATGAGCACAGCAAAGGACTCGATGAATCAGATAGACATGGAACAATTCACAAGTCTGCAAAACAGAATGACTTCAATAGAATCAATAATTTTCCTGCTAGAGGTGAAGGCATAGAAAAACATACGACTACAGAATGGATGGGTATGGAGTCTATAGATAGAGGAAAGGCAGATGTTCGTCAACAAATATTAACTGACAGTGGCATCACAGGATCTGAACAAGCTCATGCCATTACCCAAAGCACATGGGGACACACAAAAATCAGGCAGTCAAGGGTTCCAGATAAGATGCTTGCATGCTCGGTTGCAGGGGAACTTCAGGAGATAACTGATATATGCACAACAGATAAGGGTGGTAGTTCTGTGGTTTCTGAAAGAAAAAGAGTGACAATTCATGTGTATTCACAGCAGAACAAAAATGCGAGTGTGCCCTGTGCAAAAGTTATAAATCTACCAGGATCGTTGGATGAACTTTTCAAAATAGCTTGTAAGTATTCTCTAACTCATACACACCATTAACCATTTAAGGCGACTATAGGAGAGCATATGCATATCTACTTTCTGTCATCAGAAAAGTCAGGGCATTTAATACTAAATACATCCATACTTGCCTGGTAAAGAAACATGTGAATGCTAGGTTGTCCAAGAATGAGTAATAGCCACGGAGCTAAATCTTAGTAGGCAATATGTGCAATGAGTTTTGTATGAATCAGAAATAGCCCAGAGAAGAAAATTTCAATACCAATCAGATAAAAATAAATAAACCTAGTATGAAATGTGTTATGTCCAAATGCTAAAGCCGAAGTCTGGTGCAAAGTCGCCAAAGTTTTTTTTTCTTTCAATAGAGTTGATGGTGCCATGCCACCCACATGGGGTATTGCACCTAACAGCTACTGCACAGCTATTAGCATTGGTTGTTTGAAGTTGACACTGTATAGACAGTATCTGAATTAAATTGAACCAATATTGATTTATGAGTCTCCAGTTTCTTTATTGTTTCATTAGAATATGAAGCTGTATTTGTCTCGGCTTAAATGAGGTAGAGACCCATGGCCAGTCCCTTATACCACCAGTGAAAATTTCCTAGAAAAAGCAGTCAAATCCACTATTTTATCCTGCAATTTTATGATGCAGGTCAAAAGTTTTCTGGTTATCGTCCTACAAAAGTGTTCAACCAAGAATTTGCAGAAATTGATGATATTACAGTCATTCGAGATGGTGACCATTTGTTTCTTACGGAGTGGGCGACACATCCCCGGGTTTGCTAAGAGCCGTGAATGCATCGGGACGATGGCACGCACCGGTGTTGCCAATACCGGACGTGCGAGGGAGAGTGCACCACCAAGACGCCGTTGTCTGAGGGACCAGCAGAGAAGGCCTCCATACGGTCGCAGGCGCAGAAGAACGACGAGGTAGAAGATGCCGATGCAGCCCACAGTTGTTGGAGTAGACGAAGGGGTAGGATCAGACGGCGACGCTGGCGGCGAGGTGGTGCTAGGCGAAGCGAAGAGGTAACCCCGGACGATCGGGCGCAAGGCCAGATGATCCGGAGGACGCGGCGGCGGAGCTCGAAGAAGGCGATGAAGAACTCGAACAGCTCGGTGAAGACCATGTGCGCGCAAGGCGCGCACTGACGTAGTCGTAGACGATGTCGGAGACGCGGTCGAAGAGGCCGGCGTAGACGAAGTCGAGGACGCAGTCGACGGCGGTGAAGATGCAACGACGAGGACCAGGGAGGGCGGCACTGCAGCCCGAAGAGGCGATGCAGCCGCAACCCTCGTGTCGGCGGAGGTGCACGTGCTGAGGACATCCGTCCCAAATCCGCACATGTCGCGCCAATCGGTTGATCAGACCGAGGGCGCACGGAGACGACGGACGACGATGCCGCGCAGATCGGAGGAGTGGCGGCGATGTCGGGGACGACCGGTGTAGAGACCATGTTGCAGAAGGGCCTGGCGGCGCTGCGGGTGGTGCACCAGCGTGCACCGCACGCCAGCCCGAGCGACATGGTGTTGAAGAAGAACAGCCGGTGACGATGTCGAGGTACGTGCACGGGATCGACGGGCGTTGGGCGATGCAATCTCGAGCAGTGCTCGAGTAAATATAAGAGAAAATACCAAAAGAAAATCAGCAGCAAATCTTCGTGTAGAACCTCTGGGTGCGCGTAGCACAGACACCTCAATCTCTAATTTCTTTCTACCAGTCGCACGGTGTGGTCAAAGACCAAGCAACCATGCGGGAGAGGAGTCAGAAACTCGAGCCGGAGGTGCCCCGGCGGACGGCGATGGGGGTGGACGGCCGGCTCCCCTCCAGAGCTGACGGAGGTCCCAGGCGGCGGGGGCGGATAAGCTCGAGCGGCAGTGGAGGAATGCGCCGAGGCGGAGGAGCCCGGCCGGCGGCGGCGGATCCGCCCGCTGGAGCAGGAAGCCCATGAACCCCGCACGGGATCTGCGCAGGGAGGTCGGGCCGCGGTGAAGAGGACGGGGACGAAGCGGAGGCGCCGCCGTGCATGCCGCCGCCGACGAGTTCGACGCACCGCGCAGAGGCCCATGCTGCCACCACGGCAGCACGAGTAGGGCACGGCCGACGGAAGGACCGCGGCTGCCACCACGGCAGCGCGGATCGGGGTCGTCGTCGATGGCTTCCACGGCGTCGATGGTGAGGTACGCGTCGATCTGCTGCATCGCTAGACTCGACGAAGAGAGCGGCGGATCTGAGGAGGCCGCCGCAGGGGTAGGAAGGGGACGCGGCCCCCGGCGGAGGTCATGGAGAACCTCCCCGGGGGCGCGCTAGGAGGCCGTCGAGAGGGCTCGCTGGAGGCACGCCGTGGTGGACGGCCGGCGGCGCGCAGGAGGCAGGAGCGCCGGCGGCGCTAGGGTTGGGGCAGCGGAAGATTAGCCTAGGATCTCAAACCCTAATCTCGTGATACCATGTAGAGAGATGGGATTGGTATGATGGATGGATTGGTTTGCATTGAGGCCTCGGCCGGTATATATAGAGTACAGAGACTTGTCCGTGGATACAACTAGCAGTACGGGATTATCTAACATATACTCTAACAATGAGTTATAGCCACGGAGCTAAATCTTAGTAGGCAATATGTGCAATGAGTTTTGTATGAATCAGAAATAGCCAGAGAAGAAAATTTCAATACCAATCAAATAAAAATAAATAAACCTAGTATGAAATGAGTTATGTCCAAATGCTAAAGCCGAAGTCCAGAAGTTTTTTTTTTCTTTCAATAGAGTTGATGGTGCCATGCCACCCACATGGGTATTACACCTAACAGCTACTGCACAGCTATTAGCATTGGTTGTTTGAAGTTGACACTGTATAGACAGTATCTGAATTAAATTGAACCAATATTGATTTATGAGTCTCCAGTTTCTTTATTGTTTCATTAGAATATGAAGCTGTATTTGTCTCAATGAGATAGAGACCCATGACCAGTCCCTTATACCACCAGTGAAAATTTCCTAGAAAAAGCAGTCAAATCCACTATTTTATCCTGCAATTTTATGATGCAGGTCAAAAGTTTTCTGGTTATCGTCCTACAAAAGTGTTCAACCAAGAATTTGCAGAGATTGATGATATTACAGTCATTCGAGATGGTGACCATTTGTTTCTTACGGAGTCTTGATTACGGAAGCTCAATATCATCAGGACATAGTAAATATGTGAAGAGTAAGGGTTCATTTTTTTTCCTTCTAGAATACCAGCAACTAGAGGACTGGCTGCTGATTGGCTTCCTTTCACGGGTCCCATTTACCAGCCATGACTGCACGCAGGCTCTCCATGATCCAACCTCAAGTTCTAGCAAAGGGTGCAATGAGACCTACAAGGAGCACGGTTGCCTAGCCAACATTCCTTCAAAAGCGCCGCAGACCTACAGACCTCTAGCGATGCTGATGGGTGCAAGTCCATCAGTCCATGCATGATTTTGATCTTATACGTCAATACATGGTATGTGGCCACTGTAAAAGTTTTCCTAGGACCATTTTGTAATTTTTATTGGTTCCTCGAAAAAAATATTTTATGAAGGTAGAACATAAACCACTAGAACAATGTGTGAAGTATGTCGCAGAAACTACCTAAATAAAGAAGCAAGATCAATGATGTCATCAGCAAACAGAATTATGCAGCTCGGTGTGATCATGAAGAACGTCTCCTACTTAGCTGAGAATTGTAGGTACATTTTTTAGATAAGTACTGACGTTATTTCAGAATGTAAAGTTCAGAAATACACAGAGATATGGAAAGTTATACCGATCCATCTTTGCAAGAACTGCCCCTTTGTTGAGGCGGTATGGGAGAAACTATTAACTTGGTTTAACTTACGACACCTCCCTCGCCCATCCGCAGCATCGACAATCAGTGGGTGGTGGAAGAAAACCAGGAGAAGAGTTGCAAAGGAAAACAGAAGAAATCTTGACGGACTCATGATCTATCTATGGTGGAACCTTTGGAAAGAGAGAAATAGACGCACCTTCAACAACGAACTAAGGACAGCTGAAGAAGTAGCTTTTTTGATCAAAGAAGACATCCAACAGTATAGTACAGCGATGATCGGATCCTCCTAGTTGTTTTAGTCGGTTTCTAGTTTCTAGTTGCAGTCGTTGTTTTAGTCGGTTTGTAGTAGTTTTTTTGGTTTTTTTTGTTTGGTTTTGTCGTTGTTCATCTTTTGTTCATCTTTTCTTGCTAATAAAAATTACGGCAAAGCTTTTGCCGTTCCGTTCAAAAAAAAAACTCTGTTCTGCAGACTTATGCTGGCTTCAGTAATAGATATCAGATAAAATGTACAGAAATGAATTCAGCTTTCCTACGAGCACCACAGAATAAAACCCATTCGAGGTGACCTGCCACGATAAGCTCCTGTGCAGATTGCAGTTGAGCTAACAGTAGTATGGTACTGCGCTGTTCTAGAGGGAGTGGTGAGAGACGGCTAGAGATCGAGTAGAGAGGGTAGAGTGCGCCTGTGCGTGCAACGCATCACCATTCAGCAACCACTGCACGGTAGTACGCGTGTTCGAAGTGTCGGTAGCTGAAAGAAAGCAGCTGCGAATCGACCGCCATCATACACGCCGGGCTCGGCATGATAGAATAAACCTAGTATGAAATGAGTTATGTCCAAATGCTAAAGCCGAAGTCCAGAAGTTTTTTTTTTCTTTCAATAGAGTTGATGGTGCCATGCCACCCACATGGGTATTACACCTAACAGCTACTGCACAGCTATTAGCATTGGTTGTTTGAAGTTGACACTGTATAGACAGTATCTGAATTAAATTGAACCAATATTGATTTATGAGTCTCCAGTTTCTTTATTGTTTCATTAGAATATGAAGCTGTATTTGTCTCGGCTTAAATGAGGTAGAGACCCATGGCCAGTCCCTTATACCACCAGTGAAAATTTCCTAGAAAAAGCAGTCAAATCCACTATTTTATCCTGCAATTTTATGATGCAGGTCAAAAGTTTTCTGGTTATCGTCCTACAAAAGTGTTCAACCAAGAATTTGCAGAGATTGATGATATTACAGTCATTCGAGATGGTGACCATTTGTTTCTTACGGAGTCTTGATTACGGAAGCTCAATATCATCAGGACATAGTAAATATGTGAAGAGTAAGGGTTCATTTTTTTTCCTTCTAGAATACCAGCAACTAGAGGACTGGCTGCTGATTGGCTTCCTTTCACGGGTCCCATTTACCAGCCATGACTGCACGCAGGCTCTCCATGATCCAACCTCAAGTTTAAACAGTACCATGATGGGGGAAGGGGTTTGAGAAAGACAACATACTCCGAGATTTATCAGCAAGATTATAACCTCTCCTAAAGTAATGTTCGCCACCTTTGAATGCGGGGAAAAGCCTGATTGGTAAAGGCCCTCGAAGCTTAGTGTTTGGATTTATAAACAAAACATCACTCTGCTTGTCATGGTCACAACCAGGCCGTGGAATATCGTCAACGGTATAAGGCTGACTCCAACAAGAGGAGGCATTGCCATTTATGCATCTCCGGTTGCACTGTGCATCATGAAATGGATCTCCAACAGAGTAGGTATACATGGGATGCATTTTGCATAGGAGGAGAGAGGCGAGCTAAAAATACGCTCCCTCTCTCCTATGAGGCATTGCCTCCGCCTCCGTCCGAGGCCTCCTCCTTCCTTACCTCCGCGCCGTGAGGCCTCCTACTCCCTCTCCTCCAGCTCGCGGCAAATCCCAGAGCGCGTCTGGCTCGGCGAGACGGGTCCGTCAGGGCCAGGCGGGGAGTGGCCGGCGGGGCCAGGCGGGTCCGTCGACGCGCCGCCCCCTCCCCTACGCCCTTCGCCGGCTCCCTCCATCTCCGGCCCCGGATCGAGCAGCCTTGGTGTTGGAGCTCGCGCTGCCCCACCAGCTGCCGGCCCCTCCACGGCGGCGGCGTGGCTCAACAGGGGCCCCTCCACGTCCTGTCTCTTATACACATCTAGATGTGTATAAGAGACAGCTGAAGAAGTAGCTTTTTTGATCAAAGAAGACATCCAACAGTATAGTACAGCGATGATCGGATCCTCCTAGTTGTTTTAGTCGGTTTCTAGTTTCTAATTGCAGTCGTGGTTTTAGTCGGCTTGTAGTAGTTTTTTTGGTTTTTTTGTTTGGTTTTGTCGTTGTTCATCTTTTGTTCATCTTTTCTTGCTAATAAAAATTACGGCAAAGCTTTTGCCGTTCCGTTCAAAAAAAAAACTCTGTTCTGCAGACTTATGCTGGCTTCAGTAATAGATATCAGATAAAATGTACAGAAATGAATTCAGCTTTCCTACGAGCACCACAGAATAAAACCCATTCGAGGTGACCTGCCACGATAAGCTCCTGTGCAGATTGCAGTTGAGCTAACAGTAGTATGGTACTGCGCTGTTCTAGAGGGAGTGGTGAGAGACGGCTAGAGATCGAGTAGAGAGGGTAGAGTGCGCCTGTGCGTGCAACGCATCACCATTCAGCAACCACTGCACGGTAGTACGCGTGTTCGAAGTGTCGGTAGCTGAAAGAAAGCAGCTGCGAATCGACCGCCATCATACACGCCGGGCTCGGCATGATAGAAACAGAATCGCTGAATCAGTCGGTTGCGTGTGCGGCCGTCAGCGCATCCACGACAAAAAAAAAATCTCCCGTCAATGAACAACACCAAGCAGAAGAAGAACAGAGCGTGGCAAGAGAAGCCCTTGGTCTGAAGGTGCTGCATGACCATCAGGCGTCGTGACCGGCAAACGGATTCAACGGCTTGGCGACGGAAGGGGGAAGCCGACCCGGCGATCTCCGTCGCATAATTTAAGGCGCGAAACCGTCGCTTAATTTAGCGCAGCGCGCAACCACCCCTCCTCTCTTCCTGGTCCCTGCCACCATCATCAGTCACCCAAACAAACCCCACCCAAGGTGCTGGCTGCGCCCTGCCGACCTGCACCGTCTGCACTCTGCACGGCCACGAACGAACGAGCCCACGAACACAGCCAGCCGGGGCAGACGCGCACACCACCAGCCGATGTCGATCCCAACCCGGCAACCTCCACCTGCACGAACCCCACGTCGTATCGCATCGGTGCCTGCATTAACTAAACCCCGCCTTAATTCCCCCAGCATCCCAACCGGCAACCGTCCCTCGCACTCGCCTCGCCGCCGACCCAGTCCTCCCCCCGTATAAATCCCCGCTCCTCCCCAATCCACATTGCCCTCCACCACCTCGCCGGAATCCCCTACCCCGCCTCCGATCCAACCAACCCAGCCACCCACCCATGGGGTCGCAGGCCATCGAGCAGCACCGCGCGGGCGCGGAGGTGTACACCGGCGCGGCGCTGTGCGCGGAGAAATCCACGGAGCTGCTCTCGGAGGTGCACCTGCCGCTCGGCCTGCTCCCGCTCGCCGACATGGAGGAGGTCGGCTACAACCGCGCCACGGGCTTCGTCTGGCTGCGCCAGAGGAAGGCCCTCACCCACACCTTCCGCCAGATCGGCCGCCAGGTCTCCTACGCCGCCGAGGTCACCGCCTTCGTCGAGGACCGCCGGATGAAGCGCATGACGGGGGTCAAGACCAAGGAGCTCCTCATCTGGGTCACCCTCTCCGACATGTTCGTCGACAAGGACGACGCCTCCAAGATCACCTTCAAGACGCCCACGGGGCTCGGCAGGACCTACCCCGTCTCCGCCTTCGCCAAGGAGGGCGGCGACGGCGACGCCAAGGCTGCCAAGGAGGCCGCACCCGCCGCCGCCGCCAACGGCAAGGAGGCCACCCCGGCCGCCGCCGTCAGCGGTAAGTGAGTGAGGCTGGCAGTAATTGCTACTACATGCTACGTATAAGACTGTTCTGAATAATCAAGTCTGTACTGCTGCTGCGTGCTGCTTTCTTAATTCTTCCAGTATGTGTTTTATCTTTGAATCAATGGAACGAGAATTTACCTTCAGAAAAAAAAAAAGAGAAACGAGAATCAATCGTGTGACTCAACTTTGCAATTGTATCACGGGGAGTACATGATTTCAGCTTCAAAGGCTTGGCTGTCTCGCTTCCACAGAGCTTCTCTGTATCTGTCATTTTTACATTTGAGCATAAACAAAAAAGACAATCAGTTCCTCTCAACGTTAATTCCGTCAATTCGCATACTGTCCTACCAGATGTCAGGTAGTTAATACTAGGATAACAACAGTTCTTGACAGTGACAACCATTAATAGACCAAGATTCCAAAAACTTCCACATGTTCCAACAGCACACATAATTGAGGAGGAATCCATAGGCTATGAGCTCCTTTTAGCAACAAGGCTTGAAAATAAAACTGATGGCCACTTCCAACAACACCACGAAGTTGCTCCTGCGTGCTTCTGTTCGTTTATGCCGGAGACGAAAGCTTGACATGCCCTCAAAAGCTGAAACCTCCCGCAAGAATGTTTCTTCTCAATAGACAATGGGTCTGTTTACGCGTTTAAGCCCCTCACTGCGAAATTCATTATTCGGCAAGTCATGTGAACAGAACAGGGATATGCAGAACGTTGACAACGCGGAATTTGATTGCGGCAGTATAATTTTTCATTTCTCTGATGGCTGACAAGAGCCCAATATATCCTGTCGTCATCCTCTCTGAAGAAAGTACAGAGACAGATATGATTAACTTCTTCAGTCTTCACGATCAATAGTAGACCGCAAAAATATTGTCCCGCTCCTGTACCAATCTGCAATGCCTATGTAGTATCAGTTTTCATCAGAGAATTAAGCAGGGTAGCAAAGAAGAAGAGACTCAGAATCAGAAGAGACTCAGTTTGTTTTTTTTCTGTTTTCCTGTTTTTTTTCTATTTTTCTGTCTACGGTCTCTTGGACTTTATTTTTTTCTGGTATATCAATGAAACACTCTTGCAGTTTGTTAAAAAAAAAAAGAATCAGCAATCATAGACGTGCTTGTGTGTATGCGACAACAAGACCAGAAACAAACCTCTCAGAAACCACCAAAACGAGTAGTATACTTTCTACGTGCTTCTGCAGTTAACCTCACGCTTGTGTCCTGGACCAAAATTCTGGAACTCCAACGGTGGCCACTGGCCAAGCGCTCCCATACCAGCGACGTGGAAGCGCCTGCGCCGCAACCACAAAACATTGCTCGTGTAGTATTTATCACACTCGCTCGATCCCCAGCCGCACGAACCCGACCGAGCACCAGGCCTCAATCCCACTCCACGCATCAGCTCCCCCATCGAGGACATCTCCTTCGTCGCCGCCACGCGCACCGGCTTCCTCCAGTAAGCTCTTCGCCTCTTCTGCCTCTCTATCCCAGTTGCTGCTCGTTTGCTTCCTTGCTGGGTTTCAAATGGGCCTCCCTCCCCTAAGAGATAATGGGCTCGTAAAGTTGCTAGGCTGCTTCCATGTTGGGCTTTAAATGGGCCTCTCTCCCTGAGAGGTAATGGGCTCGCACAGTTGCTAATTTGCCCACTGGGCCGAATTACACTCTGGCTGAACGCATGACGGGTGCAGGCTGTTCAACTACATCCAGGGGAAGAACGCGTACAACGAGACGATCGAGATGACGGCGCCGGTGCTGACGGAGGTGGCGCCCAGCGACGGGCCCTTCTGCGCCTCCTCCTTCGTCGTCAGCTTCTACGTGCCGGCCAAGAACCAGGCGGACCCGCCGCCGGCCCCGGCCGAGGGCCTGCGCGTGCAGCTGTGGGCCGGGGCAAGGTACGCCGCCGTGCGCCGGTTCGGGGGCTTCGTGGCGGACGCGGACGTCGGCGAGCAGGCCGCGCGGCTCGACGCCAGCCTGCAGGGGACCAGGTGGGCCGCCGCGGTCAACGAGGGCCGCGGGCCGGGCCAGGCGACGGCGTACACCGTGGCCCAGTACAACTCGCCGTTCGAGTTCAGCGGCAGGGTCAACGAGATTTGGATGCTCTTCGACGGCGCCAAGGTGGGCTCTGACGTCAACTGATGAACCTGTAGCCGCCCGTATCTGTATCTGTATATCTTCAAGATACGAAGTGTACCTGATCGAATAATCTATCCTTTTTTTCTTGAGAGAAACTGGTAGCGAAATAATGTATCTTCTCAGAGCAACTCCAACAGTCTCTGTATAATCTTAGCTATATTGGAAGAACAAGAGGCTAGTTAAAAGATAAAAAGGTTCCAAAAAATAGATGTAAACCAACAGAGTCTCTAACTGGCTCTCTATTTCAGTGGCCCCTGCCTGTCACAACGTTATCTTCTTCTCCCCACCCCCACCTCCCTGCGACGCCGAGCCGCAACCCCCGCCCCGCCTTCCCGCCGCTATTCCCCGCCACCGCGCGCGGCCTCCCCGCGACGCGGAGCCACCGCCCCCGCCGTGCCTCCCCGCCGCTCTTCCCCGTCGTCGCGCGCGTCCCTGCCGCCGTGCGCATCCTTCTTCGTGCCGGCCCCACCACCGCTGTGCGCTCCACGCCGCGACTCCCGACCACTGCGCGCCTCCTCGCCGCCGCGACTCCCCGCCACGGTGCACCTCCTCGCCGCCGCGCCACCCGCCGCCGTGCGTGGCCTTCTTCGCGGCCGCCCCACCCCCGCCGTGCCTCCCCGCCGCACCTCCTCGCCGTCGAGCTTCCCCGGCGCCGCGCGATGAGGTGGATGTGGAAGGAGCCGAGGATGAGGTCGAGGTGTGAAGCCGGAAGTTCCGCGGGGAAGGCTGCCGGCAGGTCGGACGGCCGCACCAGCATCCGCGAGGAGACCTCAACGTGGAAGCCGAGCCCGAAGAACGTCGAGGACGCGGTAGCCTCCCGGCGGCGCCGGTCCATGCTTGCCCGCTATCGGTGCGCCAACTCGTCCCGCCGGTGCTCCAGAGACGGGCTCGCCTTCGACGGGCAGCCGGCGGCCTCGTGGACGGTCCACTAGAACCCTCACCAGCGCCGCCATACTCCTCTCGCCGTGAAGTTCCGCCCACCGCTCGCTCCAGCGCCGCCGTCGCTGCCGATATCCCCCTGCCGCCGACTTCAGCACCGTCCCCACCGCCGATTTGGCCCCACCGGCTCCAGCTCTGGCGCCTCCATCTTCTCTCTGGCTCCAACTCCGGCGCCCCCAATCCGGTTTCCCCGCCGGCTGATGAACGGGGACGCGCGGGAGAAGAAATTGGCGCGGGGCGGGAGCGCGGGAGGGCGGGCCGAAGGGGGATGGCGAGTGGAGGCGCTCGGCAAAGATAACGAGCCGAGGGAAGCGGATGGCGAGGGAGATGACGAGCCGAGAAAAATAGCGATTCTGTTGGATCGGTACTTTTGCTGGGTTTTCTTCTTTTTTACCGAGTCCACCAAGTTTATCGAGGCTGTTGGAGTTGCTCTCAGCGCGGATGTATGAATAAGCCTGGTCAAGTAAATAGGAAAAAGTCTACTTCACCCCCAACCTATGAGGGGTGGAACACATCACCCCCTAACCTATGAAAATGGATTTTTTACCCCCTGAACTTTGTAAAACCGGACAAATCACCCCCTAAAGCAGTTTTGAAAAATTATAATAAATCACAGAAAAATCATAAAATGGAAAATCAAATTGTGTTGGACTCCAAATGAGTAGATCTGCGCAGTGAACATATATATGATATGCTTTTAGTACATTTTTTTACAGCTATGAAGAAAAGCATAGATCTAAAGTTACAGGAAAAAAAATGTACTAAAGCATTCTGTATTATATGTTCACTGCATAGAACTATTAATTTGAAGTCCAACACAATTTTTGATTTTCCATTTTACGATTTTTCTGTGATTTATTATGATTTTTCAAAACTGCTTCAGGGATGATTTGTTAGGTTTTAGAAAGTTTAGGGGTAAAAAATCTATTTTCATAGGTTGGGGGTGATGTGTTTCACCCCTCATAAGTTGGGGGTGAAGTAGACTTTTTCCCAAGTAAATACGGAGTACTACTGTTTTTTTTGCATTGAATGTACTTGCCGGCAGTTCCTTTTGTTTTTCCATGCAAAATTGCAGGGAAATTTGGTGTGTCGATTAAATAACATGTGCTTCTAGATTATGCGTTTCACAACTCAAGGAGTGTCGCTCGATCCTCGTAACACATGTTTGACCAACTACGCGGATAGTGTTTTTCAATTTGTGTGGTTATACAAATTGATGAACCATGCGCATTAGTACTTTTTTTTTGAAATGTCAGTCTCTTTGTACTTCCTCCGTAAACATATGATGGTCAATTGGCTAGGACCCCGTGCTTCTGAGTTGAGCAATGCAGCCAACGGGCGCAATGCATGATCCCTCCGTGCAAGCACTCCCACAAAAGGAATCAACTTGCATTAATCTACTAGATCAGACGCTGCCTGCATGACTGCATGCGCTTAACCAAAAAGTACTACGTACAAGATTGGAGCCTCGTACTTGGTCAACCAAGCACGGTTCTTCTTGCTAGATCCAAGGGCACTCCAAAATCCAAACGTAAGAGAAAGGCGCGCCGCATGCAGCCACTCGCGTCACTCACTAGCAACGAACGCCCGCAGGCCGCAGCCTCCACACCCAGAGCGGCCAGAGGGGAGAGGATATCACTCTGCGAGATCGCCGATTCCCCGGTCGACGCCACGCGCGCCCACCGGAGGCGGAGAGGAGGGAAGCCGCCGCCGCCACCGCCGCACGTCCAAGCCTTTGCTACGGCGGCGGCGACGCCTTAGCGCCGGGGATAGATGGTGGCGGGGTGGGTGCGCGTGCGGAGGCCGCCGGTGATGGAGTCGAAGCTGCTGTGCCTGTCGCTGCTCTACCTTCTCACCACGCTCCCGCTCGCGCTCTACGTCTCCTTCTCCGACCCCGGCCGCCGCTGCCTCCGCCTCCTGCCCTTCTCCGCCTCCCCGGCGAAGACGGCGGCGCTCTTCGAGTACCCGTCCGGGTACGGCGAGCACAAGCACGCGCTGCCCGTCACGCTGGCGCGATGCTCCACCCCCGTCGCATTCGCAGGTCTCCATCGTCTCGATCTCCGTCCCTGAATATATGAACCCGTGCCGCATCTTCCTCTTCCGTTCTCATGCTTCGCCATATCGGGAGCCAGCCGGTGTGGCATGCATGTCATCCGTTACGATCGCAATCCATCGCAGTGTTGTTGTTCATTTCGGACGATCTCTTTTTCAGTATCTGGTTTTGTGTTTGTACAACTAATTTTTACGATTTTTTTAACCTTGTTGCTCGTTGCCAGCTTGTTCCGGTGAAGTGACTGATACTGATTACTGAAGGTGTTTTCTTGTTTCTTTTACACTACTTGGGCAGACTATAAGACTGTCGTGGAAGAGATCAATGGCCTCTGCCGCAACCTGTCGGTGTCCTCGTCCAGATCACCTGGCCTTCGGTACCAGAGTGGCAGGAGGGACACGTTTGCAGGAAACCTCTCGACCGAGCAGCGGAGATCGTTCTTCAGCTACACTGACAGCCAAGTGGAAATTCCCTGTGGTTTCTTCAAGGAATTCCCCGTGCCAGAAGCTGGTGAGTTTGCTGACCTAATCGTCAGTGGGGATTTTTGCCGTGACCGTGTTCATAATTTGGGCGTTCGAGTAGCAGCCACATCGTGATGTAATAATTTCTTGTGATCGCCAATCATAATCCCGTTGGATGCACGACAGGTACAAGTGCTTTTGTGTTGCAAGTCACAGGTGCCTTGTAGTCGTTACGCAATCATCAAGAACATCACCAAACATGCTTTGCTACTACTCCGTACTATACACTGCTAGTGTAGTAGTGTTCATTGCGAATGCAAAAGGCATGCTTCTTTAACACCACGGTTTTCAGACAGATTGGCCATGGAGAAGTGCAGGGGCGTGGTGGTCGCGTCGGCGATCTTGAACGACTACGACAAGATCCGGCAGCCGAGGGGGCTCGGTGCCGAGACGCTGGCCACGGCGTGCTTCTTCATGTTCATCGACGACGCCACCCGCCGGGTCCTCGCGCGCCACGGCATCCTAACAGCAACCGCCCAGCACCCGCGCGGCGGCGCCACGGTCGGCGCGTGGCGCGTGGTGACGCTGCGGCGCGCCGGCGGCGGGCTCCCCTACGAGGACCCGGCGATGAACGGCGTCGTGGCGAAGCACCTGCTGCACCGGCTGTTCCCGAACGCCGTGTTCAGCGTGTGGGTCGACGCCAAGATGCAGCTCACGGCGGACCCGATGCTGCTGGTGCACGCGCTCCTCGTCGGCAAGGGCGCGGACATGGCGGTGTCGAGGCACCCGTTCAACCTCCACACCATGGAGGAGGCGGTCGCGACGGCGAGGTGGAGGAAGTGGGGGGATGTGGAGGCCATCAGGGCGCAGATGGAGACGTACTGCGCCAACGGCCTCCAGCCATGGTCCCCCAGCAAGCTTCCATATCCATATGGTGAATTGGTTAGGACCCGTGCTTCTGCATTGAGCAATGCAGCCAACGGGGCAATGCATGATCCCTCTGTGCAAGCACTCCCACAAAAGGAATCAACTTGCATTAACCTAGTAGATCAGACGCTGCCTGCATGCGCTTAACCCAAAAGTACAAGATTGGAGCCTCGTACTTGGTCAACCAAGCACGGTTCTTCTCGCTAGATCCAAGGGCGCTCCAAAGTCCAAACGTAAGAGAAAGGCGCGCCCCTTTCGCCGCGCTGCACGCATGCAGCCACTCGCGTCACTCACTGGCAACGAACACCCAGAGCGGCCAGAGAGGAGAGGAAATCCAACCAACAAACCCAGCCACTGCACCCTACGTTCACTCTGCGTGCGAGATCGCCTATTCCCCGGCCGACGCCGCGCGCGCCCACCGGAGGCGGAGCGGAGGGAAGCCGCCGCCGCCGCCGCGGCAGCAGCACGTCCAAGCCTTTGCTCCGGCGGCGGCGGCGGCAGCTTAGCGCCGGCCGGGGATGGTGGCGGGGTGGGTGCGCGTGCGGAGGCCGCCGGTGATGGAGTCGAAGCTGCTGTGCCTGTCGCTGCTCTACCTTCTCACCACGCTCCCGCTCGCGCTCTACGTCTCCTTCTCCGACCCCGGCCGCCGCTGCCTCCGCCTCCTGCCCTTCTCCGCCTCACCGGCGAAGACGGCGGCGCTCTTCGAGTACCCGTCCGGGTACGGCGAGCACAAGCACGCGCTGCCCGTCACGCGGGCGCGATGCTCCACCCCCGTCGCATTCGCAGGTCGATCTCCATCGTCTCGATCTCCGTCCCGGAATATATGAACCCGTGCCGCATCTTCCTCTTCCGTTCTCATGCTTCGCCATATCGAGAGCCGGCCGGTGTGCCTGCCGTTTTGATGATCGGTTATGATCGGAATCGTAGGCATGAGCTTTCACACGTGTGATCGCACACATTTCGAACGTCGATTTTTACCTAGAACTTGTTTCGACCATCAGAGTTTATCTATGCGTGCACTACTGAATGTGATTTGTTTTCTGTAGTGAGTGATACTGAAGGAGTTTTTTTTATGTTTTTTTACACTACTTGGGCAGACTATAAGACTGTCGTGGATGAGATCAATGGCCTCTGCCGCAACCTCTCGGTGTCCTCGTCCAGATCACCTGGCCTTCGGTACCAGAGTGGCGAGAGGGACACGTTTGCAGGAAACCTCTCGACCGAGCAGCGGAGATCGTTCTTCAGCTACACTGACAGCCAAGTGGAAATTCCCTGTGGTTTCTTCAAGGAACTCCTCGTCCCAGAAGCTGGTGAGTTTTCAGTGGGGATTTTTCCCGTGAGTCCGTGACCATGTTCATAGTTTGGGCGTTCGAGTAGCAGGCACAACGTTACGTAATAATTTCTTGTGACAGTCAATCATAATCCCTTTGTATGCAAGCCAGATATAAGAGCCTTTTCTGTTCCGTGTCACAGTGACAGGTGCTTTGCTGTCGTAGCACAATCATCAAGAACACCACCAAAATACTTTACTACACTACTACTGCTAGTATAGTAGTGTTCATTGCGAATGCAAAAGGTGTGATTCTTTAACGTCCACGGTTTTCAGACAGATTGGCCATGGAGAAGTGCGGGGGCGTGGTGGTCGCGTCGGCGATCTTGAACGACTACGACAAGATCCGGCAGCCGAGGGGGCTCGGTGCCGAGACGCTGGCCACGGCGTGCTTCTTCATGTTCATCGACGACGCCACCCGCCGGGTCCTCGCGCGCCACGGCATCCTAACAGCAACCGCCCAGCACCCGCGCGGCGGCGCCACGGTCGGCGCGTGGCGCGTGGTGACGCTGCGGCGCGCCGGCGGCGGGCTCCCCTACGAGGACCCGGCGATGAACGGCGTCGTGGCGAAGCACCTGCTGCACCGGCTGTTCCCGAACGCCGTGTTCAGCGTGTGGGTCGACGCCAAGATGCAGCTCACGGCGGACCCGATGCTGCTGGTGCACGCGCTCCTCGTCGGCAAGGGCGCGGACATGGCGGTGTCGAGGCACCCGTTCAACCTCCACACCATGGAGGAGGCGGTCGCGACGGCGAGGTGGAGGAAGTGGGGGGATGTGGAGGCCATCAGGGCGCAGATGGAGACGTACTGCGCCAACGGCCTCCAGCCATGGTCCCCCAGCAAGATTCCGGATCCATCAGGTATGAAATTCAGACAGGGACACAAGTACATGACTGCATTCATTTTTTGGTATCTTGCTCGATTACACGAACGAAACGGACGGTGTATCAACTGATACTGATATTTCAACCACGTCAATAAGATGAATAAAAATGAGCAGATAATGTGTCAAGATTGATGACAAATGCTATCTTGTCATAACAAGAAACAAGAATATGGGATGACGAGCAGTGTTCATGTTGTGACGGTGCAGATGTGCCGGACACGGCGATCATCATCAGGAGGCACGGCCTGGCCAGCAACCTCTTCTCCTGCCTGCTGTTCAACGAGCTGGAGGCGTTCAACCCGCGGGACCAGCTGGCCTTCGCCTACGTCAGGGACCAGACGAGCCCCAAGGTGAGCATCAACATGTTCGAGGTCGAGGTGTTCGAGCATATTGCCATCGAGTACCGGCACAACTTGAAGCCTGACGGCCGAGGAGGAGGAGGGAAGCAGCGTGTCACTGGGATGGCATCGTCAAGAGACATTGCCGGGAGCAGCTGCGAGAGATATCTTCTGAAGATGTGGGGAGAGTCTACTGAATAAAGTCTCTGCAAATGCGCCCCCCATTGTAATTTTTCATTTTTGTTCTGAAGATTGCATGAGTGTACATATACCGGCATACTACAGGATTATTCTGATTGAGTACAATTTTTGGTAAATAATTATACAATGTAAAAAAAAATATTCTCTTCATTAGAACATTTAGTGACAATCATTGATCGAAACAACTTCACACGCAACTAAATGGACAGGATCACAGTCGCAGGACAGACAAATTCATCAGTCATCCCTGGATACGTCAGCACTCAACAGAAATCTTCGGCTTCAGGCAAACTGCAAAGCACGGTGTCATATCAGGTCAGGTGGTCGAATCTGCTGACCCCTTGGCTAGCTCGCTCTTGTTCTTGAATTCTTTCCAGGCGTCCATCGCACTCTTGGTCATCTTCTCGATGTCATCAGTGGTGGCTGTGTCTGGGGTCAGCATGCCTTCCACTGCCATCATGATGTTGATCACAGCCTGAAGAAAACAACATGTAGCACAATGTTCAGAATAAAAAGGTTCAGAAAGTGAACAGCTGCGAGAACATTACCAAATGAAGGTAAGGCCTCGAGTCACGTTGGTATCGGCCTGTGAGCTGCTGGCAGACTTCTTTTGCCCTCTGCCAGTCTCTCTGCAATGCATGACAAAACATAGTGCTAGATCACTAATGGACGGAGCATGGGTGCATGACACGTGGCAACAGGAATTGGTAACTCACCTGATTGATCAGAACGTCAGTGAGCAGCAAGCCCAGATCAAGCTTCCTCTCGGTGTCGCGCGACGCCGAGAACTCCTTCTGCAGCAGGCTCGTCAGCTTCCCTCTGTCAGTGATATGCTGCGCAGGCCACAAGCACAAACTCCAAGCATTAGCATCGGCAGAAATGATATTGTAGGTGATTGCGAGTAGAATTGTAGAAGCATATACCTCAACGGGTTCGAGATCCGGCGGTACACGGACGCCATGTGGGTCTCCACCTCCCCCATCGAGGACATCTCCTTCGTCGCCGCCACGCGCACCGGCTTCCTCCAGTAAGCTCTTCGCCTCTTCTGCCTCTCTATCCCAGTTGCTGCTCGTTTGCTTCCTTGCTGGGTTTCAAATGGGCCTCCCTCCCCTAAGAGATAATGGGCTCGTAAAGTTGCTAGGCTGCTTCCATGTTGGGCTTTAAATGGGCCTCTCTCCCTGAGAGGTAATGGGCTCGCACAGTTGCTAATTTGCTCACTGGGCCGAATACACTCTGGGCTCATGAGAGCCCTGGCGCGCGGCGCACGAGCGCCGCCGCGGCGGTGCACGGCGAGAGGAGCGGCGCTCGCCCCGGGGGCGGCAGCCGCGCGCAGCGTGCTGAGAGACGATTCCATGCGCTGATTGGAATGGCCAGCTCGATCTGTTGCAGAGTGGATTATGGTGATCGCCGTCGGTTTAGATTAGAACTTTCTGTTGGCTTCGTCTTTTGGTTTTATCCGTGGCGAGGCGAGCATCATCCAGTGCGCCATGTCTCCCTGCATCGTGCTTTGCGTCTTTGCCCATCACAAGCAAGGCATCCAGTGCCCTCTGCCTTTATTTTTCTAGTACTACTTGATTAACCTAGGCTCCAAAGCTTCAGGCGTAGGTCGGGCACTGTCTACTTTAGGTGCTGCAGTGCTGACTGGCCATGTCATCGGACGGAGATCGCAGATCCGTGCCCAGCCGCCGGCGACGGAGTTGCCGGACGGAGGAGACCGGGGGACCAACAGGCATGGGCCTACGTTTCGGCCCAAAGGGCTCTCCTTCGTAGCGTCTTGTCGTACGCGCGCGCGACCCCCAGACGGAAAGGTGATGAACTGATGATCATCATCGACTCGAATTTCTTTTCTTTTTTGCGAAAATCATCGACTCGAATTTAAATCGGATCGACCCCCAAATCTGTTTCTCTGCCGGCCTCTGTCCCTGCTGCTGTCTGCGTCTGCCTCCCCTCGCCGAGATCCGCGCGCCATGCCGGAACCTTCACCCGCCGCTTTGCAACGCCCCAACTTCCCCGACAGCGTCATCCTCGACAAGATCGTGCACGTCGGCGCCCTCAGAAACGCGACCACCGCCGCCACCAACACGAGCGCCGTCTGCCCCATCGAGGTCTCCTTCGACGTCGTCGCACCGCCGGGCCTCACACGCTGCGTCATCAGCTGCCCGGCGGAGCTGAAGGCGGACGACGCCGCCTCGACCGGGACGCACCGGGTCATCGCCGCGGACGGTGCCTTCGTCCTATTCCTCGTGGGCTTCCCCGACCGCCGTGACCGGGGGATACCGCACGGCACCGACGTCTTCCTCTACAGGGCCGCCGGCGCCGCCGGGCCCGGGTCGACGCCGCCGTCGCTCCGCCTTCTCCCCCACCCTTACCCTCCCGACCTCTGCCCCAACTACGCCGGCGTCCTGTCCCGCGCCGGCGGGCGCCACTGCCTCGTCGTCGTCCCCGAACCGCCGCTCGATGACGATGGCGTGGGCGCCAGGTGCGATCTCCAGGTCTTCTCCACCGAGACCGAGTCGTGGGCCACCAGGGCGGCCCGGGTGGCTCCTGGGCTGCAGGGGCACCGCATCTTCTGCACCGAGCCCGAGCCCTGGGCCACCAGGGCGTCCCGGGTGGCTTCTAGGCTGCAGGGGCATCGCAGCCCGTTGCTTCGGCATCGGCCCACCAAGGTGGTGTTCTCCGTCGGAGGGGACTCGCTGGCCTGGGTTGATCTCACTCTGGGCGTCGTGCTCTGCGACGGGCTCGGCAATGGCGGCGACCTCGTGATGCGGCTGATCGATCTGCCGCCATTGCTGCCCAGCAACACGATACCCTCTCGTTCTCTTCGTGCAGTTCGGGATGTCATCTGCAAGGACGGCTGGATCAGGTGCATCGAGCTAGAATTCCCGGAAATGTATGGCGACGTTCGTCCCGGGATGTTCCGTTGGACGGCGATCGTGTCCAAGAGGAGGATGTTCAGTTCCGATGAATGGGAGACCTTCACCGTGGAATCCGGGAGCCTCTCGCCGGCGGACTCATGTTTCCCTGACCTGTTTCCAGAGATCTGGGACGACGGCAAGGGCGAGCTGACCTTGGACGGGGTGATAAGCACGGTGCCCATGCTGGACGCGTACCACGAGAGTGTTGCGTACATGAGGTCCACGCCGATCCCCACCTGCTGGCGGCCAAGCAGTCAAAATGGTTGGGTTCTTGCTATCGATACTAGAGACAAGAAACTTGTAAGGGCCGTGCCCTTTTCTGACAGCAAGTTTTGCTTCGATGGCTGCTACTACCTGCAATCTGACTTCTCCAAGTACCTCAGCAAGCCTCCAGAATAATATCAGCAAGTGATAAGTGACATGTTGTTATTGTCAGGATAACCGCACTGCTACATTTACATGTCACTGTTGAAACTTTTGATTCACTTGACACCGAGATGCTTGATGTTTTAATTACCAGGGAAGTTTGGTTGCCTCTGGTGTCCTATACTGAAAAAAAGCATAGGTATCGCTTAAGGTATGTAATATGTATGTATTCTGAACTCAAGCCTAAGCTCACCTACCTATAGCTTGAGATGCAACACCTTATTGAGTTAAATTGTTACTAATTTGTGTAAGATTCACTACGACGGAATGGCGTCATCCTGTTGTCTAGTGGTTGCAAATCTCTAATCTTGATGGCATATGTGACGGCAAGGAGGGGCTACGGGGGCTCTAGCCCCCCTACCGGTGTGTAACCCATGGAGAGCACGAAGAAAATATGGAGGAAGAAGAAGAAAAATGAGAGGAAAAGAGGAAGAAGGAGAAGCATGAGGGGGATCAGCCCTCCTAGACTGCAATCCTGCCTCCGCCATATCAGGCCTCCTCCAACAAGTAGAGTCCAGCTTAGCTTTTTAGCCTACGTGGAGGAAAGAGAACGCAAAAAAAGAAAAGAGACTATATATCCTGAAGCAATGCGATCAGAGTTGATTGGCAAAATGCTATATATCATCACTCCCAACAAGACAAAAAAACTTTTACCAAAAGTTTACTGAGTGACGTGTGCGCCTGCGCGGGGTTGGATAATAGTATAGGTTTCATTTCATAAGAAGTTTTTACTAACGTGACATGAGATGATTGAGCGGAGAGAGTTTTATCCTATGATGACACGTACGGTCGACTTACTGTCTGCCCCTCTCTACATCGTCGCACGCTGGTCGAGTCGCCGTCGTGACGAAACGTTTCTGCGAGGAGTAGGACAAGCCGGGATGGGCACGGGCCTAACGCGCGCCTTGAAGCCGGACAACCCAATTACCGCAGACTTGCCGCCACTCTACTCGAGGCTGAGTTTAGTTTCAAAAAGTCTAGAAGAAAGTTTGGAAAAAATATCACATCAGACACTGTAGCGTACTGTAGCACTTTTCGTTTGTTTGTGGTAAACATTGTCCTATCATGATCTAACTAGGCTCAAAAGATTCGTCTCGTCGTGTACATCAAAACCATGCAATTAGTTTTTTTATTTACCCACGTTTAGTGTTCCATGCATGAGGAGAGAGATTTGATGTGATAGATAAATAGTGAAGTTTGAAGAGACAATTTTGGAAAGTTTTTTGGAACTAAACACAGCCTATATATAAATAAATAAACTCCTAAAAAGCCATCGAAATCCGCGCATCCCTCGGCGCCCCGCACGCTCGCACGCGACCCGCCGACACGCCAAAGTTGCCGACCCACGTTACCCAATCCCACCCCACCCCTCCCAACCGACGCGCATACATGCCGCCGCCCAGCCTCACCGCGGCTTTGTGGTAAATATTGTCCTATCATGACCTAACTAGGCTCAAAAGATTCGTCTCGTCGTGTACATCAAAACCATGCAATTAGTTTTTTTATTTACCCACGTTTATTGTTCCATGCATGAATAGAGAGATTTGATGTGATAGGTGGATAGTGATGTTTGGAGAGAGAATTTTGGGAATTTTGGTGATAGGATAGGGAACTAAACACAGCCTCGATCGGCATCTTGTTTCGCTCGGTTCGTCGGTCTCGAGGGAACACTGCACTGTCCTTGCGAACCAAATCTGATTGTGCTTCCATAAAAAAAAATCTGATTGTGCTGTACGTTGCCGGCCTGCTGGGCAGCCTGGGCTGGCGCTGGTATCGGTGTGAACAAAGCCACCGAGATACGGAGCACGCACCAGCCAATGCTCGCCGTGCGCGACGTGATGAGGAGTCGCCAACTTGCGAATGAACGGCGGCGGACGGGCGAGTTTTTGGAGCCTGCTTCCTTCTCCCGATCTAGCCCCCGCATGTGCTTCCAAGCGCTACTGATCGAGCTCCAGTCCACCTGCCGGCCGGCCTGCGCGATCCCTGCACGCAGCCCTCCGCGGCTGCCGTCCGATCGTATCGTTGTTATCCGTCGCCACGACGATCGATCGATCGATCGGTCATCATATCAGACGAGTCAGCGCATGCAAGCGATTGCAAAGCAATCATTCAAAGAGGGGTGCGCGCAGGTTGTATGTACGACGCACATGTGCAGACGGCCAAGAACGTGCCTCCAAATCCCAGCTCTGCTACTCCAATCCAGCTGACGCCGCAGCTGCTGTTGCTGATCTCCCCCCTTTCCCATTGCAACAGCCCATCACCTCATGCTCACTCACTCGAGGAAGATACGGCTAGTATATCATATGCTCCTCACACGCACGTCATGCTGCAGGGCAAACGGAAGAACGCATCAGTGCGTCCAATCACAAGCAACAGTGCCCTGAATTGCACGGCTCGCACTGCAGTTCTGAAAATGTAGATCCCAATCGGTGTCTGAAAATGTAGCGCAAAGCTCCAAGCCAAGACGTCTCGCTCACTGACCGATCGAGCAACGACAAACCCGCAATCCCATATCTCCAAGGCGTACGTTCCACTCCCTAGGACGCTAGCTACTCCACCTCCACACGATCGAACGCTCGCCCTGCAGCTGCAGCACCCATGGCGCCCGTGGAGACACCCTCGCCGGAGCACCACGAGGATACGACGGGCAAGGCTGCGGCGGCGGCGACGGAGAGGAGCTACTGGCGCCGGTGGCACAAGGAC
This sequence comes from Echinochloa crus-galli, assembly GCA_900205405.1. Taxonomy (NCBI): domain Eukaryota; kingdom Viridiplantae; phylum Streptophyta; class Magnoliopsida; order Poales; family Poaceae; genus Echinochloa; species Echinochloa crus-galli. The sequence goes on from OAMR01000411.1 coordinate 1,033,659, forward strand.
GACTTCTTCCCGGAGCCGTCCCGCCATGCTCTCCGTCTTCTGCTACACCGAGTTCGCCGTCGAGATCCCCGTCGCCGGCGGCTCCTTCGCCTACCTCCGCGTCGAGCTCGGCGACGTCGCCGCCTTCGTCGCCGCCGCCAACCTCATCCTCGAGAGCATCATCGGCACGGCGGCGGTAGCGCGTTCCTGGACCTCTTACCTCGCGTCGCTCATCAACAAGCCCGAGAGCGCGCTGCGCATCCACGCGCCGTCGCTCGCCGAGGGTTACAACGAGCTGGATCCCATCGCGGTGGTCGTGATCGCGGTCACCGCGGCGCTGGCCATGGTGAGCTCCAAGGGCACCTCCCGCGTCAACTGGGTGGCCTCCGCCGTGCACGTGCTCGTCATCGCCTTCGTCATCGTCGCCGGGTTCATCCACGCGAACCCCAGCAACCTCAGGCCCTTCATGCCGTACGGCGTCCCCGGCGTGTTCCGTGCGGCGGCGATCGTCTACTTCGCCTACGGTGGGTTCGACAACATCGCCACCATGGCGGAGGAGACCAAGAACCCGTCCCGCGACATCCCGCTGGGGCTCCTGGGCTCCATGTCCGTCATCACGGCCATCTACTGCGTCATGGCGCTGGTGCTCAGCATGATGCAGCCGTACACGGCCATCGACCGGAGCGCCGCCTACTCGGTGGCGTTCGCCGCCGTCGGGATGCACTGGGCGCAGTACGTGGTGGCTCTCGGCGCGCTCAAGGGGATGACGACGGTGCTGCTTGTCGGGGCGCTGGGGCAGGCGCGGTACACGACGCACATCGCCCGGAGCCACATCATCCCGCCGGTGTTCGCGCTGGTGCACCCCAGGACCGGCACGCCGGTGCACGCCACGGCGCTCATCGCCGCCGCGAGCGCCTGCATCGCGCTCTTCTCCAGCCTCGATGTGCTCTCCAGCCTGCTCTCCGTCAGCACGCTCTTCATCTTCGCGATGATGGCCACCGCGCTGCTCGTCCGGCGGTACTACGCGCGGGGCGCGACGGCGCCGGCGCACGCGCGGCGTCTCGCGGCGCTGCTGGCGGTGGTGATCGCGTCGTCGGCGGGGATCGCGGCGTGCTGGGGCGCGGCGCCGGAGGGTTGGTGGTGGGGCTACGCCGTGCTGGTGCCGGCGTGGGCGGCGGGGACGCTGGGCATCCAGATGCTGGTGCCGCCGGCGAGGGCGCCCAAGGTCTGGGGCGTGCCGCTCGTGCCGTGGCTGCCGTCGCTGTCCATCGCCACCAACCTCTTCCTCATGGGGTCGCTGGGGAAGGACGCCTTCGTCCGATTCGGCGTCTGCACCGCCGTCATGATGCTCTACTACGTGCTCGTCGGCCTGCACGCCACCTACGACGTCGCGCACGGCGCGTGCGCCGGCGGGGAGGAGGGCGGTGATGAGGTCGACGGGGACGATGGCAAGAAGGTGGCTGCGGCCGACGTGGAGAAGGCCGATGAAGCAGACGGCGGCCGGTGATCGATCGGAATGAAGGTAGTGTGTGTAGTAGTAAGATGCGTGGTTTCAGCGGATATGCACCTTGAACAAGGTGTGTTTTGCAGCATCGACCATATATGAATTAAAACAGTGAAAATGCAATTATACATGTGACCCGTGACAAATTCAGGGGTTTTCTCACTCTGGATCTGACAAAAAGAAAAGATCAGATGCAAAGTATTACCGACTATCCTCTGTAGAATTTTCAGATGCTAATTTCGCTTTGGGTGTTTCCCATCCCTGGATGCATATACCTGAAAAACTAGAAATTGGGGGTCAGTCTGGGAGCTGGATCAAACAGGGCCCAAGGCCAAGAGGTCTAATGCTCAACAGCAGTGCGATTGGCCCATGTAGAACAATGTCGGTGCGTTATTGGGCTGAAGTTTTCTAGATGGGTCGGGTCAGACGGTAAAATGCCCTAGCATGATATGAAGAAGCGATAAAAATCATTGTTGCTTCTTCCTACAAAAACATTTGCAGTTTTTTTGAGGAATCAATCATTGCAATTTCAAGACCAAGAAGTAGAGAGGCAGTCCATCATGAAATACGAAGAAACCGAGAGGCAGAACTGTTTGTTCCCTTCATGGACAAATAAGCAAAATAGGAGTTGGTAGTAGTACTGTACAAGCCACTTTCCTACTTAAATTGCCATTTTAATCTCATGGGCGTGGTAGGCTTAATTCATGGGCTATAACGGAATCATCACGCTGTGCTTGAATGCAATAATCTTCCTTTTGAGTTGGTATGGGAGGCCGCTTACAGGTCCTCAGGCGAAAGCCATACACAGTCTTTCAACTGCGGCCGGCGACGACGGTTTTCATGATGCATCGTTTCTCTTTTTGAAGGTGTTGCTCTGAAGACCTCTACCTCCAGGAATTCCAGGTGAAAACCAAAGAACCTATGCTGGTTCGGGCGGTGGCGACATCTTCACGGTGTTATCCTTTTGAGGCATCGCATTGGAGTCCTTTAATGACAACACTAGAGTCGGATTGGAGGGATGGTGGTGCCCGACGTGCTTCAGTGTGCTTGAAGCTGGTTTGTTGTGTCGCATGACGAGATTGACTTAGTACGATGTCTATGTAACAAGAGATTATCAGGACTTAAGCAAGGATGAAGAAAATCATGGAAGAAGTTTGAAGCTTAGTCTTTCTAGCTGTCTTTCTTAGTTTTTTTAGTTCCTTATCTTTTGTGTTCCTTAGTTTTGAGGCTGGAGTCTAAGTACTCGTGTATCTCTGACTATATGGTCGGAATAGTTTGTTTGTGATCGTAGACATTCACTTGTGAATGTTAAAGATCGGATATTTTCCTTAATCTAAAAAAATGTGTGGCCGCGTTGTGTTGACTTTTGCTTCTTCTTGATAAAACGTCTGTCCAGAAAAGTTGGGCTTATTCATGAGATGAGTGTGGCAATGTCACTCCCGAGCGCGTCACACCACCGTATTACCGTACCGGTGCGTTGAACCATCGTAATCCTTGCCTGAATCATGCATATCATCAGTTCATCACCGGTGGGCAAGGCGAATTGGCCGCTTTCCCTTTCGAGATTGATCATCAGCTCCACTTGGCGATCGATGGATCTGTCATCCGTGACAGTGGAGCTGTAGTATTGCATACTACACATGCTTGCTTCTCCAGAGAGTCAGATCGAGCCGCGTGCAATTTGCTCCAGGAAAAGGAGAAGTCCGGGAGGCAAAGCTATGCAAGAGGACCCACGCCACACAGACGACGATGGAGACGACCCTAATTAAGCTAGGCATCATAGGTTGGCATTGGCAAGCAAGCAAGTGGTCCGGACGGGTGGGCCGGGCGACGGGGATCGAGCTGGCCAGTTTGAACAGCAGATGGATGGGTAGCTGATGGATGGATGGCAACAGCAGCAGGTGTCGACGTCCATGTCGATGGATGGGGTGGACGATGGACGCAGAGAGGTGGGCTCCGGCCTGGCAAAGCATTGGGCCGGCCGGCGTCCAGGTTCATGGCACGGCACCCTGTCGCTGCCAAGGAAGGAGCCTGAGCCTGTGAGCCAGCCGGCCGGATCGGAGGAGCTGAGCTAGCCTATAGCAGCAGCAGCCGGACGCGCGCACGGCGCAAGTGGCCGGGGGGTGGAGCACGCCACGTCCGGACGCCGGCCGGCCGGCCGGGCTGTCAAGCACGCCAGCCCAGCAGCTAGCCCTCTCGCGCGCGCGTCCACCTCTCCGTCCCTCTCGCAACATTATTCACCCATCACCACTCACTGGAATACTCGATCGGATCCGGCCAATCAGCAGTTGCAACAATACTATCACTTGCGTACGCGTACATACTAGTACTCCCTCCGTTCCAAATTATAAATCGTTTTGGCAAATCTAGATTCATAGATAATAGTATGTATCTACATATATACTTATATTTAGATACATACTACTAACTATGAATCTTAAAATGCCAAAACGACTAATAATTTGAAATGGAGGGAGTACGTTGGAGTGAAATGTGTATATATATAGTACATTGTACACGTATGTAGCAGAGCGGTGATCACCCGTACATTCATTGTCACCTTAGATAGATAGACGCCCGCCGGCTGGGTCCCGGTCACCGTGAAGTCGATCGCCGGAAACCCACCGGATCCCGAGGGCGACTTCACGTCGCCAGCAGATGAGATGGTACGTGCCGGACGTTCCGTTCAAGGCCGGGTAAAAGAATCTCCCGCTCCACACGGGGTAGGGTACGTTTCGACACGGGTACGAAGCGAGGAACGAGACCGACCCGTGCTAGCAGCCGCGCGCGCTCCTAGTCACCCGCCCGGGGCTCGCTCCCTCCCCCGATCGATCGGGACGCCAGCGGCGGCCAGTGCTAGGTAGCTGGCTTGCTTGCTTATTCAACGTGCATGCGTCGCGGAGACGCAGCTGGCCTCGCCGTCGCCGTCTCCGTCCCCATCGGCGATAGATCGATGGAGCAGGAGGACTCGTGCGACGCGGGACGGCGCGCGGGTCACGGTCGCTAGCCCGGCGGTCATCGACGTGCGTCGCCGTCCGCGCGGAGTGGGGGA
>OAMR01000411.1:1043408-1115221 GCA_900205405.1 Echinochloa crus-galli
CGCGCGGAGTGGGGGACGGCCCCCCGGCCGCTGCGCCGAGGAGGCCGGCCCGCCGCTCCGACCCTGCACTGGCTGGACCCTGGACCACCGCCCCGCCGGCCGGGGGCTGCTAGCTAGCTAGGCGGCTAGGCCGGCCGGCCGCCGGCCTCCCTATTCGTATATATCGTAGTCGTAGCGGTCTCCTGAGCGGTGGGTGGGTGGGAGTACGTACGTGCCGACCGCGACCGCGACCGAGAGGGCAACGTCCTGGCCGGCCGGACGAGCGTGCAGGCAGCAGGGCCCCCCGCGCGCGCCGAGGCCGGCCGGCTCGATCGGGTAGGGGTCACTCACCACACCAGTCACCACGTACACGGCGCGGATCGCTCGCTGCCTGGAGGCACCGTGCTACCGTGTGGTGTCCTGGTGAGTGGTGACCTGTGGTGTGTGTATGTACGCGTGAGCTCCAGGTTATTTTGCGACGCCTGTCTGTGTATGTCGTCGGCCGGGGGAAAAGATAAGCTTGTCCGCGCACCTCAACTGTCTTCTTCCTCTCTGCTCTGCTACAATCAGCCGTTGTTGCACTTGAACCCCACCATGTGCGCTGCTATAGTACAATCAGCCGCCCTTGCTGATAAGCACGGGCCTAGTGAGACGAGCGACCATTATAAATTATAAACCCGGCCTCTGGTCGTCATCGACCTGGCGTATTGCCACTTGTTTGCGTATCACCTGGCTGCCGATCCATCGTCGGCTGATCGATCACCTTGGTCACTCGCTTCGTTGTCGTGCCGACCACTCCCTCGTCGTTACCAACCTGGCGTCCAATATAATGCAAGGACCACGTACCCCCGGTCCCTGATTCAAAAGCTCAGAACCTGATGAACCCTAGCCAGGCTGCATATAAAAGGTTTTACATTGTTTTTTTTGGGAAAAGGTTTCACATTGTTGTTTGATGCAGGGCTAGCTATTGCGATTCATTTCTTTTCTGGTCGACACACGCGCCCAGGCGCCCAGCTCCAAGTTGATGGCGCTGGTGTGCATCTGGACTGCTGGCTGGGCTGGACGCCCTGGACCTAGGCGCGCAAGCGGCCAATGAGCACGCAGGCTAAAGTACAAGCAAGCGTCAACTTGTAGTAGATACCACTGGCCTGCTCACCAATTATATATCGACATGTCAGTCAGATCTCCCCCGCATCAAACAAAACAATCCTGGCTCCAGGTGATGAAGGCCTTGTTTAGATGCCAAATTTGGCCTCCCAAATTTGGGCTTTAGAGGTCACGTCACAATCATCGCGTCACTGTAGCATTTCGTTTGTATGTGTGAAAAATTGTTGATTAATTAGGCTTAAAATGTTCGTCTCGCAGAGTACAACAAAACTGTGCAATTAGTTTTTGATTTCATCTACATTTAGTACTCCATGCATGTTATGACATTTTGATGTGATGGAGAATCTTCTTTTTGCATAGTGAATTTAGGAGTTGAATTTGGCATCTAAACAAGACCGAAGGCTAGCTCCAGAAGGCTACCCATATCCATCACAGGATTTAAGCACGAGGGGATTTTCTCACACCATGAATACAAGTTCATCATTTCAGGTGTCCCCATGCCACAGCCTTGCAGGCTATAGAGTACAACTCTTTATCATACGTGGACCCTGCTGGATTTGGGCAGGTGGAGGGGCCTGCATAGCACAGCTACAACCTCTGCTACTTGTATGATTGGCACCGTACTATAATAATCCACCATCATTTTTACCAGGAGTTGGCATTAAGCCATATCCATATCCCTGAACCCATCAACAATTCTACAGGGGAATTCAGGTGCGTGTCGATGATGATGGCAGCTAGACTCGAAGGCATGCATTTCATCGTCCGAATCCTTTTTTGTTTGATGGGCTGGCTGATAATCTGCTGCAAGTAAGGGGGTTACTGGCCGGCTACGAGTATGCAGATAGCATCCTGATGAGCTTGGCTGCAGTGGATACCTTCAGATCGCAAATCCTTGTCGTTGCTGTTTACGTTGCGATCGCCTGCTCGGCACTATGCCGCTACAGTGGCCCGGAAAGAGACCCGCCGAGAATTCTCCTGCAAGTGGTCAATCATATCATGGGCCGGGCCGGGCCCCCCTCGTCGATCCAGCCATTTCGTCAATGACAGACGACAGCCGGACAGCGAAGCAAATTGACGGCCGGCTCCTTTGCTCGCATCGTATATCACCACGAAACTAAAGGATGTCAATGGCGCGTGCACATCTCTCTTTCTCGTCCCGGCAAATAGTTGGACAGGTAATTTCAGTTTCTTCCTTCTCTTTTCTTAATTACCTTTGGAATAGAAAATTAAAACAGTGCGTTCATACTCCTTCAGTCTTATGAGAAATATAATCCTAATTTTTTTTAAAAAGAATCCCTATAATCCCTATTAGCAACTAGAATTGCACTCTTGGTAGAACGAAAAACCAATACAGGTCGAGGCACACACACACATACGTCCGATCTCCGATTGGCTAGACCTATAGATCTCGAGGCGTCTAGCTATCAATGGACAATGGACATGTGCCTATCAGTGAAAAAGATGGCACCAATAATTTTTGGGTTTATCAGGAATTTTTCACTGTACTTCTCATTTTCTATTATATTTTTCTCACCAAGCATGAGAAAAAGATAGACCAGCGATCAACTGTGCATTCCACACAAAAAGGAAAGATAAGATATAATAAAAAGGCTGATGGCTAGGTTCGAAGTTCAAACCCATTACTTTACTTCAAATCAAACATCTTAGTCTATCATCACAATATATAAATGCCCACCTCAGGTATAGTTCTTGAGGATAGATAGCACTATTAGTTTGGTCGAGCTCGATCATCAGCGTATCTTAATATCAACAATCGAATCCCACATCTATTCCATCACGTCAACTAACCAATCGGACCGTCGTCATCGAAGTTGCTGTCAAAATCTAATGCCGATAGCGAGCTGGAGTGGAACGTGATAGCTTGTGTGGAAGAGAAGGGGGGTTGATCCACGTTGCGTTTGACGTACGGATTGCTACTGACGGTGACATGTAGAATTGGTAGTAGAAAAAAACGCTGACAGAGCAAGAAAACCTAGGCTGAGAAAAATGAAGTGAGAATCATGCAATGCAGTAATTAAATACCACGACAGTAATCCAAATTCCAAACCAGTAACAGGAACTTACCGCGCATGAAACAGTAAATCCTTTCAAGCATGTGATTTTTGAATAGTGTGTTTGGAAACGATAAAGATAATAAAGAGTAAGTGAGGAAGTAAGTTTTGCATATACTGTACTACTCCGTAGCTTGGTAGCTGGCACTGATTGAAGGATCCAAAAGGGATTGTGCCTGGTTCCTTGCCTGTCCAACAACCATACTCCCTATATATTAACAGGGACTTCCATAGTTTCATTCAAATCCCAGAGGGGTGAGACATTTTACCGGGAAATGGGGAGTAGATGTGAATGACGACATGAAAAGTTTCCATCCAAAGTAGGTTTGTTGGAACAGATTACTGGCACTCATCATGCACTTCTATGATCAAATTCAAAGCTTATCCTCGACAACCACCGTTCCAATCCTAGAAAACCAATTGCTGGGTATGGGGTCCTTGCCTTTCAAATTGAGAAAGGAAGAGGAAACACGTTTGATCTTCTCCAAAACAAGCTGCGTTTGCAGTGACCCCCGTGCTTACTAATGCTGAATACGCCTGACCCATAAACCAACCAACCAGCCAACAATCACTTAAGACATCTTCTGCAGTAGTACACGCCACCATCACTTTATCTTTGCTGACAAGAAATATCATGCCATAAACAATACAGACATTAGGAATCAAAGGAATCAGCTGACCCCTTCTATCACCTGCAACTAAGCAGAATATGGTGGACAGCTCATAAATTCATCTGCTTAAGTATGCAGTATCTGATTTCAGGGGGTACCATGCAGGCATTACCTCGTGCTACGACAAGGACATGGGAGGTTTAGGTCACGTATTCATATCCCCGTGCAGTGTTCCTCTCTCTTTCAAATACCAACTGGTTTTCAAATTGCAATGGAAAGCAAGACTTAAAGTGACATGAACAAATGCTAGTACTTTTCAGGCCTTGATCTTGGCCACTGATGCTTGATCAGACGGCCCAGGTTACAGCAGCATGATGCACAAGTACAAGCGTCAGGTCATGCACCGACTCCCCCGGCGCGCCTTCGCCCCGTCGCTATATAAAGAGGCGAGCACGCGGCCTCTCTTCACTCTCGTGCTCGTGCTGCGCATAAAAACCTCTTGCTCTGCTTTTTCCTCTGTTTCTTTCCTCGGCCATGGTTGTCCTCGCCAAGGTTGAGCTCGAGCAGATCACCCTCCCGGCGGCTGCGCCGCCGGTGGCCGACGTGCGGTCGGTGGACCTGTCCGCGCCGGCGGGCGCCGCCCGCGACGCGGCGGCGCGCGCGCTGGTGGCGGCGTGCGAGGCGGACGGGTTCTTCCGGGTGACGGGCCACGGCGTGGCGGCGGAGCTCGTGCGCGCCGCCGAGGCCGCGGCGGCGGGGTTCTTCGCGCGGCCGCAGGGGGAGAAGGACGCGGAGACGCCGACGCTCGGGTACGGCAGCAAGGAGATCGGCGGCAACGGCGACCTCGGGTGGGTCGAGTACCTCCTGCTCGGCGTCACCCCCGCCGGCGCCGTGCCCGTCGCCTCCGCGTCGTCCTCGACATTGCCCTGCGCCGCCGCCGCCGCCGCCGTCGCCGCGTCGTCGTCGTCGTCCACGCCGGCTGGCCCCTTACGGTGAGTCTCGTCTCGACAGCCGCAGCATGACACGTTTTTAAACGGTGACGTTTACGTCAGCGGTCGGCGTTGCACCGGCATCGCTGTTGCCTTCCTCCCTCTGCTAGTCTTCTAGATGCTAGCTTCCTGCCCGTCGGTTTCCCTGCACGCCCTGACACGCACACGTCACCTCTTGTGCCATTCCTTTTCCTTTTCCTTCGCTGCACTCGTTCCAGCTCGCAAATCCGTGACGTGGAGCAATGCCACACGAAGCACACGCACGTGCTAGGAATCAAACACGGTATCCATCTGTGCTGGAATTTCTTAGCACCCAAGTTGACCGACCAAACACAAGACGTCCAGGAAGAAAGAGTAGAATTATCCTGTGTCCGTGGATAAGCCCGCGCGTTGCGTCACAGCTTCTGGCGGCCGGCGACGCGCACGCCATTTGACTCACGTGTGCCGCCGGCCGCGTGATGTGTTTCCCTCGTGTGCCGCCGTCTGCCAGGCCGCGGCGACGTCGGTTGCATGGTCTCCCTCGGCGCGCCGGCGCCGCCTATTGATTGCGTGCGGGTGCGGTGGCCGCTCTGGGGTGAGCGGTGACGTGCCGCCGTGCCAGGCGCGGCGCGGCGCGACACGGGCGGCGGGCGGCTAGCGAGCACGCCCATCACGCGTCGCTGTCCCGCGTCGTCTCGACACCACTGAAAATCCTGGGAAAAATAAAAAAGCAAACTAGATTTATTGTGACAAGGTATATGCATGCGCGCGCGCAGGGATCTCCTGGACGAGTACACGGTGGCGGTGCGGCGGATGGCGAGCGCGGTGCTGGAGCTGATGGCGGAGGGGCTGGGCCTCGGCCTCGCCGGCGGCGGCGCGCTGGCGCGGCTGGTGACGCGGGAGGACAGCGACTGCATGCTGCGGGTGAACCACTACCCGCCGCGGCCGGCGGCGGGCACGCCCAACCTGACGGGGTTCGGCGAGCACACCGACCCGCAGATCATCTCGGTGCTCCGCTCCAACGGCACCTCCGGGCTGGAGATCGCTCGGCCGGACGGCGCCTGGGCCTCCGTGCCGCCCGACGGGGACGCCTTCTTCGTCAACGTCGGCGACACCCTGCAGGTAACTACTCACTATTTATCGATGGATCGCTTTTACTGTGCCGGCCAGTACGTCATCTCGATCGATCGAGCAAATCAGTCAGTGAGTCAGTCACAACTCACAACTCACAAGCAGTACGTACTCTCTCGAGATGGATCGATCGTTCGATCAGTCAACATCCATCGAACACGGTCGGACGATCGATTCGATTCGAGCGGCATATAATTCAATTAGCGCGTACGATCATATCTAGGGCCCAAACTGCACGTGAAACGCTGGCAGCAGCAGTACAATGATCGAGTTGAGAAGCATATGGTACGTGCACGTACAGCGACAGCTCTTGAAAAGGCCAGGCAAAGCATATGCCGCGCTTGCTTCCTTGTTCCTGCCCTGTGACGGAGACGACGCTGCCGCTGCCGCTGCTTGTGTGCTTCGTTGCTGATGCATGTATGGGCGCGTGTGCAGGTGTTGACGAACGGCAGGTTCAGGAGCGTCAGGCACCGGGTGGTGGTGAACAGCGAGAGGTCCAGGGTCTCCATGATCTTCTTCGGCGGCCCGCCGCCCGGCGAGAGGCTGGCGCCGCTGCCGCAGCTCCTCGGCGACGGCGGCCGGAGCCGGTACCGGGAGTTCACCTGGAGGGAGTTCAAGACCAGCGGGTGCAGGACCAAGCTCGCCGAAGACCGCCTCTCCCGCTTCGAGAACTAGCTACAATCAAGAACAGCATGCAGGCCAATATAATTAGCGTCTGCCTAAGCTGAATAGCTAGTAGAGAAGATCATGTAGTATGCTTCTGTATGTCAGGTTTAATTAATTTGCATGTTGGTCATATATGATGCATCAGGCAGTTTAATTATGTACTACTAGTAGCTAGTAACATCAGGTTAATTAGTGGTCATGCTCTGTTGCTTAGGGTCCTTTCTATCTAATAATTATGTATCTAGTATCTGTCTATATATCCATGGAGCATTTTGCAACTCAAAGCAGTTGATGCATCCGTGTCATGAACAAATAAAACAGTACGGTGCTGCTGCCATGCTGTTTCGAACAACTGACAGATCTTACCAGTAGCTAGGCATGGCTCAAATCTAGCCAAGTCCACTGATGCTGGCGCAGACAGAGATTCAAGTATCATGCATGTCCCTCTCACGGGGTCAAACGACCCAGTAGAGCTCACAAGTGGATGCCTGATCATGCAACATTAGCCAGCCTGTTTTTGTGGCCCTTCCCGACACCAGTACTTGCAACCATGACAGGACAGAGAGCCAGTTGTTGTTACCCTTACCTGCAGCGCTTTCCTTGTAAAGGCGTTCTGTGCACAAGAGTGTGACACACACTGTAATCTGCAGTGCGTTGCCCCTGGACAGCTCCTTCAGGGTAACAGCGGAATGTGTCACACAGGAGGGTGCTTGATTAGAAGTGAACAGAGAAGCTAGTGCGTGTTTGACCCTAGGAAATGACAGTATGACACTGTGATGACACCCAGATATGAGACATCAGTCAAACCAGAGCCGGTTCAAGGAACGGTGGACCACATGAATTATTAAGCACCTGCGCTTGCGTTTGCTTGGTCACTCAGATAATAGAAGGAAACTTCCGCAATAACGGGATTTCTAACTTTTCATCAGGAGTTTAGCCTCCACCTCAGACCACCCTCCCTAGAGCATCTCCTACAGTTCTATAATAATTGTTTCCTAATATTATCGGAACGAGTTGTTTTGCAGTTCTCGAGCGTCTTTAATAGTGACCAAAAAATAAAGTCCAATATACTAGCTATGAGACCTTGAATAAAATTATTAGACACAGAAAATATCCATTCTTCTAATAGTTCCTAAAAATTTAGTCTAAAAAATGATTTAGTTGCCGCTACATCATTCATATGGGGCAACAATTGATTTTCCCCTCGTAACTCGGGATTTTTTTTCATTTTTCGGCGGTTTGTTTCATGAGATTGAGAGTGCTAAAAGCCAAAAGGAGAGGTAAATTTGGCTCAAGATCGAGCAAGTATTGGGCACACAAAAAATAGAACACATATTAGACAACTGTTGGAGCACTTTTTTCATCTTTATACCCAAAACTAATTATTAAAAGTATTTTTTGGGTGTTGTTGGAGATGCTAGTGCCACCCCAATCTAACTACTCTATTGGGACCTCGGAAAGCTCCAACTCCTCTGTTGAGGACTTTAAGCAGAGTTAGGGGTAGATTATTAGTTTATCCCGATAATTATTGAAAAAGTGAAATGTAATATGACTGTGCTGGAACCCTATTTTTGCATCAACTCCCCTAATAATATAGTAGTTGGATTGAAAAACACAGCACGGATGCAAAATGGTCCATCTATCTCTAGCTGGGACGCTACTATTTCAGCTGAAAACCCCATAAATCCATAATAATTATACTACTAATTACTCCTACTGTATATTTAGCGTGAAATTCGATCTTATGCACGCTTCCTTCCATGGATACATACGCTCGCCAGCTGGGGTTCACTACCCCATGCTCTCACTGCACATTCACCATATGCTCGAATAACCAGCCCATTCATGGAAGGGATATGATGCTCGACATGATCGAGCGAGCGAGAGGGAGACATGGATTGAACAGTTTAGCTAGGTATAGTAGTAGGCGCGGCCGGGCTGAGTCAGCTGACGAGACGGACGGTACAACCATACCTCGCCTTTGCGCAACACAACGGCGACAGGCACTGTCCGTTCGAGATCTGCCGCATCCTGTTCCTACCTATAGCTGGGCCGCCGCGCCGATCGGAAACGAAGAAAGCCATGTATCATGCACGCACGCACGCACGCATGCTGTGCCTTTTGCTACACGTACTGCTATGTATAGTGCTAGGCAGCAGTGGCTTTGTACAAGCGCCATATGCATGCGCAATGCAATGCAGTGCAGGGAGACGCGATCACGGCACACTAGTACACTAGCTCTGGCTGGCTGGCTAGCCCCCCCGTCAGATCGATCGGATCTGTCACTCCGAGAGCTGAGTCATCAGCCGCTGCAAACCGCGCACGGCGAGTACGTTCTTATAAGCTTACCGGCGTACGGGTGATCGGTCGGTCGGTCGGTCGAGTGGCCGCGCCGCGAGCGCGGACGCCGGCCGGCCGGCCGGCCGGTGCGCGCGCACGCTCGTGGTGAGGCCGCCCGTGCCGCCGTGCGTTCGTCGGGCGAACAGGCCTCGTGGGCACACGTACGTACGTGCCCTCCACCGGCTCAGATCAGTTCGATTGGATAGTTTCCATCGATGGCCCCGGCCGGCCGGCCGGCAAGGAGGCAGTGCTGTGCCGGCCGTGTTCCGAGTACCAGTACTACCACCGCGCGCTACCTTTCCGGTGGGGCTCCGGGTTCGCTCGACTCTGTGGGCGGCTGTACATTGTCTGATTTGGATCGCCGTCTCTGGCGTGTGTAAGCCGATACCATGGATCTCTCAATGTTCTTGTATAGCAAATCTTTTTTTTTCCGGACATGGTATTACACAGCTGATGAGGGAGGAATATTTTTTTGTGTGCTCCATCCGTAGGTATCTGGTTCTGGTGAAGACACCAGCATACCAACAACACGCGCGTCGACGACTTGGCTTCGGAGAGGAGATTCCGAGTCCGCATACGGACGTTCGATCGGATTCCAGGGGTTCACATACACGGTCACGAATCTAGCTCGTCTATATAAGTGCACCGATGCCACGTACGTTTAGCCGTACGTCAGAGAAAACCAGATCAGATCCATGTATGGAGAAGCAAATTGCAAGCGGGAGGAGCCACGCGGCGAGGTCCGCCGCCGGCGACGAGAGGGGCCACGGTGAGACGACGGAGGCGAACCCAAGTGCTGGTGGCACTAACAACAACACTGTCGCCTCCCGCCCGAAGATGACGCAAGAGGAGAAGATGGCGTCCCGGAGGTACATCAAGGCGGCGCACGAGGACGCGTTGCGCTACATCGCCATGACGGAGGAGGAGTACCGCCTCGCCGGGAAGCTGCACAAGTACGACCCCGACACGGAGTGGATGAAGCGTGCCGCTAGGGTCGCCAGAAAGTACCACCCGCCCAAGGTCATCGTCCCTGATCTTGATGAGTACATGAGGATCCTCGAGGAGGATGAACAGGACCTCCCTATTGGACTAGCCAGTTGCGTTGGCATCTTTGACGAAATCAAATTTGGTTGAATATATCGTCGGCTAGTGTAGAATCAATGTCCAAAATTTGATCATGTCGCTATCGAACGACTCTGATTTTTCGATCTTATGATTTTTGGTTTAGTGATGAGCAGTCTGCTGTCAATCCTCCTGCATGTTTGTGATCGAGTTTGATTTCAGTTGGGTTGGCATCTTTGACGAAATTAAATTAGGTTAAATAATCGTCAGCTAGTGTAAAATCAATGTCCAAAATTTGATCACGTCGCTATCAAATGACTCTGATTTTTCTTGTGATCTTCGGAGTTCCCGTGGCTCTGATTTTTCTTGTGATGGACGGGTTCAGTGAATGGATAGTGCAGAATACTTGCTATCTGCAAATCCTCCTCACTGCTTGTTCGTAAGTTTGATTTCAGTGGACACTGATCGACCTAGGCGCGGACTATCGCGAGTGATCGAGGTTCATGCAGTACTTGTCATCCGGTCACGCGGTGCTACATCACCCCGATGGATCGATCGAGTACTCTACTTGGACTATTACCAATTTAGTTTTATCTAGTTTGCATATTGTGCGATGTCTCATTTATACTTGTTTTTATTGCTCAAAATTTATACTTGTTTTTGTCATGTGATAGAACCTAACGGACCCTATGCATCCGGGGGTGGGCCACCCTAAGGCTGAGCACAAACAATTTTCAGCCCTTGATTTCCCTGCTGCCGGCCCAATCAGCCCAGGCGCTAGCCATTCATCCTAGTCTGGATGACACGCCGACAAGGAAATCAGTTAGTATTCAGTTACGATGAGATCATTGCTTAATTATGCTAATCCTCTGCACGTCAGAGAGGTACGGTTCTGGCATGCCGCAGCGTAATTTTTCATGAATGATCCTATTTTGCAAATGTCAGTAGTTCATCCAGCAGGCTGTGTTTCACGGTTAAACGGAGAAAGGAAACAAAAAGATCGATCGAACCTAAATGGGTAAGTATATGGTGTCAAATGGTTCGCATACATTAAATTTTGTGCCAGATTAAAAAAATGACAAATACTCCGTACAGGATGAATAGTATGCTGAAACTGCAGCGAGAATTAGAAATTTGGGAAAGAATGCCTGATCAAGATATGACCATTCCAGGTATGGAGGATACCGTGGATATTAGAGAAAGTAAATGGCTAAGATCGATAAGTCTGGGTGTGCTGGTATGTTTCTGTTTTTCAGTCGGGGTTCTGCCCAATATTAATAATATATTATAATGAAAAAAATAACAATGAAAAGATTAGATAATAGAACCGCTATGATAATACGTATTTCGAGCCTAATGCTAATTGTTTTGTTCCGAAGCAAAGATATCCGCGGAGGCCGGTTCGTTCGTCCTATTCTAATATTCAGGACGAAGAGAAGAGGTCCTGGATTCTCTTTCGGATAGGCCCTGAAAGGAAAAGAGAAGCTGAAATGCCAACGGACCTCTGTCTATTCTATACAGTACTATCTCTGTTTTAAAATACCGATCGTTTGACCGCTCGTCTTATTCAATTATTTTTTTAAAAAATATAGTCAAATTTAAATTTTTTAATTTTTTTATAATAAAGCAAGCCACCATAAAAAATATAATAATTTATATAAAATTTTAAATAAGACAAGCGATCAAACTTAGAGTTAAAAAGTTAACCTACATTTTAGAACGGAGGAGTAGTTTATTGTTTGCAAAAAAAAGTATAGTAGTTGACACGGGCTGGCAGGAAATTAAAGGATGCCCTGCCGTGTGGCTGCACGAAGAACGGAAGGATGCCGAAGGGGCCATCAGGCACGGTGCAGCACTAGGTAGCTAGTGAGACTACGTGACTATACAATCTCTACTCCTAATATGAGATAAGAGTACCGGGGAACCGCGTCCGTGCGTTCCATCGCTCCACCAATCCTCCCTCCCACCTGCGTTCCTAGGATCCCCTCCGTGCCGCCGCGGCCGAGATCCCCTCTGCGCCATCGCCGCCGAGATCCCCTCCGTGCCGCCGCGGCCCTTCATCCCTTCCAGCAAGCAATTCTTCGGTGTCGACGAACGTCGAGGTAAGCCCTGCCCATTCTCTACCCCATGATTGTGCCATGGTGCTTTGTTTATTTGCCATGTGTGATTAAATGGTTGCATGAATATACAAATGAATGCTGCACGGGTGTAAACTCAAAAGGACCATGTGTGCACGATGTTGGGTGATTTTCGTATGATTTTTTACTTGGTCTATGCTTTTGAGTTAGGGTTTGGTTGTTCTAGACGTAGCCTGACCATGCAGATGTGTAGTAGCCTGCGGGTACAGAGAAGGCTAAGTATTTGGCATGTGAGTCGCTATAAATTGTCGGTTTTGCATTGCATCCTCGTGTCTTTGGGTGTTTGTTCCATGTTTAGTACAAGAATTATTACGGACAGTAGCTTCCCCCGATCAATGCACTCCTCAAGAGTCCCAGTGGGTGCTTCTTCAATAATTTATTTCTGTCAATGTGCCGAACTGCTGGGGAATTACCAACTAGGAAATTATTGGTATGGGTTACTTCTTTTTGTTGAGGCAAATTTGCACATTCTTTTTGTCCCATCCTGCTGAACACGCTGAAATCATTCTATGGTGCTTTGAAATTTCTTATGGATGTGTTTCTAAACCTGCAGGAACAAAATTTGATATTTCTTAAACATCTGATTTTATGTTAGAGGTAATATATATATTGTATATGTGGATTCCTGTACGGATTTTCTGAGTTAGCTTATTTGTTTCCTTTGTTACATATCCTATGACCTCTTACTGTTTATACAGTGTTGACATCTTGGCCACAAACATCAGAAAGATATCAACTCTGTATGAACATTAAGAAATCATAGGATGTGTAATAAAGAAAGAAAATAAGCCAACTCAGTAACTCCTAACAGGAAGCCACATATAACTAATTTTGTTGCCGGGTATACCTATGTAGTCAGATGCCTCAAAGAAAGCCAAATAAGTCAATGCCATTTTGTTTATAGCTGAGTATATGTGTGTATAGGTAATCGTCGACATGCTAATTCAGTTACCTGATAACATGATTACAGTATTTCTAATGTAGGGGGCATGGTATTTGTGGTGAATAGTTTATAACATGTTTTTTTTGTCCATGATGGTTGAGCGAGCCAGCTACATCAATTATCCTATGAACTGTATAATTATCACATGCGGTGCAGGGCGAGTGGCCCCAACCTCCATGGGGTATTCTGAGAAGCACATGTACGGTTTTCCTATTATCCTGATTTTTGGTAGTGTTTCAAACAATAGCCTAGAAAATAAGTATTCATTGATTTGTTTGTTAGCAATAATTGAGTGGCATTGGAAGCTCCTTTTATCAAAGATAGAACCATGGACAAGTTTGTGGCAGATTTCAGCTACTACAGTGGTTCTGATTAAGGTTGAGTAGGCAGCCTGAAATGAGCATGAGTGCTCCATAGAGGTAATTTGTGCCGTTATGCTGATAAAGTTCAGAAATAGGTTTATTATGACTGGTGGGCGGTGGAAAATTTTTGTCTTACGAATTTCATGCTGTAATTGAGTAGCAGGGCGCCTTGGCTGTTGTGATGGAAGGACTTCGGTTAGATCCCAGTACTATGTATGATATTTATTTGCTCATGTGTGTTCGTATTTTCATCAGTAACTCTGTTTCCATAATTCCAAATCAGTGGTAGTAATTGAACTTAAAGTTAAGTGAAATTTAACTTGCTTCCAACGGTAATGTTCATGATGCATAACCATGTGGATGTACATTTGAAGCTTGTTACTCGTAAGCTTATGTGAAGTGGAAGTGAATCTGGATGCCTTTGCTATTTTTGGTTAGTTAGTATATTGTCTGAAGATCTAACTTTTTCCTTATTGTTGTTAGAGCATTGACACTGTTACATATGAGGAGACACTGTCATCCAGGCTTTCTTTAATCAAGCATCTCTCTCCCAAGTTGAGGAGTGCTTGGAGAAGAGGCCGCCAAGGTATGCTAATTGAAGTCTCAACTTCCGTTGATCTTATTTTTTATCTAGACAGAAGTTAGTATTGCATGTTGTGCTTGGAGAAGAGGCCCCCCTTATATCTGACTCTGAGCAGAACACTTAACTTGCCATACTGAAATTCTGCTTGCTTTTAGAATGACATACTTCAAAATAAAACAAACAAAACAAAGTAATATGTCTACTCTGAACTTTCTGATATACTTTTTGCATAAGCACTATTACAAGATGTTGGCGAAGTCTGTTTTACTGTAGTTTAGTGGTGGCGGCGGCTTAATAACATAATAGACGTGATGCTTGTACGTGTTTCTACTATTTAAATTTGATTCACTATATGGAGTACTGTTCTGCTAATAATATTCACTATATGCGTGTTTCTGGTAATGCTAGGTTTGAGACTTTCGTGTGATTCATTTATCAGCTGGATCAAAGTGGCATCTTTGTTCTTGCCATACTGAAATTCTGCTTGCTTCGAGAATGACATTCACTATCTTTGTTCTTGCCTCCTTGTGGTTATTACGGATTCATATCAAGTATGAATGGGCAAGTGTTGAGCACAATGCTGCTGATGTTGCATTATCAAAGTCTCTCAACGAGGAGCAGAGGTTTGCGTATAATGAGATAATGTCTGCCATTGAAAGCGAACAGGTGGAGTTTTCTTTGTGGATGGACCTGGTGGCACTGGGAAGACATTCTTGTACAGAGCTCTACTTGCAAATGTCCGTAGTCAGGACAAGCTTGCTGTGGCGACAGCTACATCTGGTGTCGCGGCATCAATAATGCCTGGTGGGAGAGCCGCTCACTCGCGTTTTAAGATACCCCTTACAATAGAGCAAGGCAATGTTTGTGGCTTTACAAAGCAGAGTGGCACTGCTAAGCTGCTACGGCAGGTGTCTCTCATAATTTGGGATGAAGCTTCTATGACTAAGAGGCAAGCGGTCGAGGCACTCGATATCAGCCTATGTGACATCATGGATCCACCTCAAATGCCATTTGGTGGGAAGACTGTTGTGTTTGGTGGAGATTTCAGACAGGTACTCCCTGTAATCTGAAAGGGGTCGAGGGCACAGATTGTTGATGCATCGTTGCGGAGGTCGTACCTTTGGGATTCGATGCGGCACTTAAAGCTGGTTCGCAACATGCACGCACAAAGCGACCCATGGTTTGCAGACTATCTATTGCGGATCGGTTGTGGAACAGAGGAAGTTAATGCCGACGGGGATGTACGCCTTCCAGATGAGATATGTGTGTCATACACTGGTAAATCAGAACGCGATCTTGATACATTGATCGAGTGCATCTTCCCACGTCTTGATGAGAATTTGCTTGACATAAACTATATCACCTCAAGAGCCATACTGTCTACACGCAATGACTGGGTGGATGAGATCAATATGAAGATGATAGACAGATTCCGAGGTGGAGAGGTCGTGTATCACAGTTTTGACGCCGCTATAGACGACCCCGTAACTACTACCCATCCGAGTTCCTTAACACTTTAACACCCAACGGGCTGCCCCCGCATGTTTTAAAGCTTAAGATTGGTTGCCCAATCATACTGCTGCGTAACCTCGACCCTGCTAACGGCCTTTGCAACGGAACAAGGTTGGTGGTTCGGGGCTTCCAAAGAAATACCATCGATGCAGAAATCGTACTGGGACAACATGCTGGAAAAAGGGTCTTCTTGCCTCGTATACCATTATGCCCCTCTGATGATGAGATGTTCCCGTTCCAGTTCAAGCGCAAACAGTTCCCTGTTAGGCTCAGCTTTGCCATGACTGTCAACAAAGCACAAGGGCAAACTATCCCAAATATGGGCGTGTATTTGCGTGAACCTGTGTTCTCACATGGCTAGCTCTATGTCGCTCTATCCAGAGCCACCGCCAGATCAAACGTCAAGGTCTTCGCACTGCCTCCTGATAGGGAGGAGCAAGACGATGATGAGGAAAAGAAGACTAAAAATAAAAATAAAGATAAGACGGATAAAAAACGCACCAGAAAGAATGTGAAGAAAGGGTCAAAGATAGATGAGAAGAAAACTCATGTGCCCTACACAGGCACGTTCACAAAGAACATTGTATACAAGGAGGTTCTTACAACGTAGGAGATGTCTGTGTGTCTGTCATATTTCTCCTAATTAGCTATGCAAAGTTCGACCCTTTATGGTTTTATATATCATGACTGTTTTATATGGGATTGAAAAAAAGTAGAAAACCACGTTACGCCATTCCATAGTAGTTAAGTATTACATAAAACATTTTCTATGATTTCGGTGCGACCTTGTAGCTATTAAAATTGTATTTTTCATGTGATCTATTTATTTTTACTCCTTGTATCATACCCGTAGCAATGCACGGGCACTTACCTAGTTTGAGTATATTTTTTTCGTCAAAAAAAAAAAGTCAAGACATGGTCGCATGGTCACCACCGTCGGTTCAACGGCGGGTTGCTGCCTGCGGCGCACGCACGGTTCGTATCCGAGTCGGGGGACACCCAGTCGTAGTCCGAATCGGAAACGCGCAGGCCGGCACACGGCCACGAGTCTTTCTCGTCCATAAATATACGCACACGCCGCAGATAAGTTGATTCGCTCTAGACTCTAGACTCGCAGACAAACCGGCCAACCACGTCCGCGTTGGCTTGGCATCAAGAATTCAGGGAGTCGGGCGGAGATCATGGACAGTGAAAAGGGAGGGCCGGCGGGGAAGAAGACGGTCGCCGGCAACGCCGAGGGCCACGGGGAGGCGAGCGCAAGACTCGGCAGCAGCGTCGGCCGCTGGCGAAGTTGACGCCGGAGGAGAGGACGGCGGCGAAGAAGTTTCTCTGGGCGGCCCTGGAGAGCGCGCAGCAGTACAACGCCATGACGGAGGATGAGGTGGAGGAGGAGTACCGCCGGGCCGGGAAGCTGCACAAGTACGACCCGGACACGGAGTGGATGAAGCGCGTCGCTAGAGTTGCCAGAATCTACCCTCCACCCAAGCTCATCAATGACGATCTCGACGAGTTCGAGAGGATCCTCGAGGAAGATGAACAGGACTTCCCTATTGGACTGGCCAGTTGTGCTGGCATCTTTCTTTGACAAGAAATAATTTGGTGGTTAAATTGTATCGTCGGGTGTCGTAAATTCAGTGTACCTTAACTTTTCCGTGGACTTGTATGACTGATAAGCCATTTGTAAGTAGAGATCTCAGTCCATGCTGGTTGGTAAAGCTTGCGTTATCCATCCTCATGCGTGCTCAAGCTCGACCCCCAAATTTACGAAGCCACCGTCATATCCCCTGCTGGACACGAACGCGTCGGCGAGATGTGTATAAGAGACAGGTGTAGTGTAGTTCTTTAATAAATATAGGCTGTGCTTTTATGGAAAGAGTGAAATATAAGTCACCAAAAGTTCCTTTTATCGGTACAATTTTCCCACTTACGGAGTAATTATAACCTTAGATTACCACCGATCAAAACGAGGGGTCTCGCTGTTGATACACGGACAATCATCTCTTCACACACCTTGACCCAATGCCAACCTCCAATGTGTGGTTTCTTCGCGACTACATTTGGTGTGGTTGCTGCAGCTGCAGGAGTCGACGGCTACCCCAGCAGATTCAGAGTTGTGGTGTGCAATATGCTTAGCTACCAGGTCTCTGAGATGTGGGATTTATGGTACTTGTTTTCTATCATACATTGTTGGTGGTTCAATCATGGAAGCCACGCATCTAGAAAGAAAAATACTTAATTTTGTTTTTGGCTAAATCGAGTTTTCCAATGCTGGCGGTTGGTCCCAATGTAGATCACCTAAGACCATCATTCAAATTTGGTAGGGTGTGTGAAATATGAATGTCTTATGTACTATAAAAGAAAATTCAACACTTGATCTATTTATTTTTACTCCTTGTATCATACCCGTAGCAATGCACGGGCACTTACCTAGTTTGAGTATATTTTTTTCGTCAAAAAAAAAAAGTCAAGACATGGTCGCATGGTCACCACCGTCGGTTCAACGGCGGGTTGCTGCCTGCGGCGCACGCACGGTTCGTATCCGAGTCGGGGGACACCCAGTCGTAGTCCGAATCGGAAACGCGCAGGCCGGCACACGGCCACGAGTCTTTCTCGTCCATAAATATACGCACACGCCGCAGATAAGTTGATTCGCTCTAGACTCTAGACTCGCAGACAAACCGGCCAACCACGTCCGCGTTGGCTTGGCATCAAGAATTCAGGGAGTCGGGCGGAGATCATGGACAGTGAAAAGGGAGGGCCGGCGGGGAAGAAGACGGTCGCCGGCAACGCCGAGGGCCACGGGGAGGCGAGCGCAAGACTCGGCAGCAGCGTCGGCCGCTGGCGAAGTTGACGCCGGAGGAGAGGACGGCGGCGAAGAAGTTTCTCTGGGCGGCCCTGGAGAGCGCGCAGCAGTACAACGCCATGACGGAGGATGAGGTGGAGGAGGAGTACCGCCGGGCCGGGAAGCTGCACAAGTACGACCCGGACACGGAGTGGATGAAGCGCGTCGCTAGAGTTGCCAGAATCTACCCTCCACCCAAGCTCATCAATGACGATCTCGACGAGTTCGAGAGGATCCTCGAGGAAGATGAACAGGACTTCCCTATTGGACTGGCCAGTTGTGCTGGCATCTTTCTTTGACAAGAAATAATTTGGTGGTTAAATTGTATCGTCGGGTGTCGTAAATTCAGTGTACCTTAACTTTTCCGTGGACTTGTATGACTGATAAGCCATTTGTAAGTAGAGATCTCAGTCCATGCTGGTTGGTAAAGCTTGCGTTATCCATCCTCATGCGTGCTCAAGCTCGACCCCCAAATTTACGAAGCCACCGTCATATCCCCTGCTGGATGGCACTTCAATTTCTTGGACCACTCAGATCCTGCGTTCATGGCGACATGGAAGATGGAACTAGCAGAGTTTTTTTTTTCCTGAAAGGGATAGCAGAGGTTGATTAGGCACTTTTTTTTTGAGGGAAGGTTGATTAGGCACGTGAAGCGAATGTTTCCTCCACTTTCTAGCACGTGCCCCATAATTCAGCCCGTAAGGCCTTGTTTGTTTTTATTATTATTTTGAGGACAGTAAGGCCTTGTTTGGTGACTCCAGTTATGGGGCTTATGGCCCAATTCATGGGCGTGCCCGTGGCCCAGGAACGCGAACTATTATTGGAGAACACAATCTAAGATGATTTGCAATCTAATCTAAAAAAAAAGATGATTTGCAATCTCCTAAAGAAAAAAAGATGATTTGCAAAACACAATACAGATTAAAAACTAGCCAATCTAGTCAGGTTTGCTCCCAATTATTGCGAACATATGTGACCAAATAATACTAACTCGGTTCCAAATTACTTTTTGTTTTTGACCTTTTTCTATAGTGTTTGACCATTCATCTTATTAGAAAAATATATAATTATTCTTTATTCGCTTTGAGAGTTACTTTATCATCACATATACTTTAAATATGATTTTTTGGACTAAATTTTGAATAAGAATAGTCAAACGTGTGGAGTTTTGGACTAAATTTTTGAATACAAATAGTCAAACATGTGGAGCGGATGAAGTATTTCGATAATGAAAGTGTAGTGTAGTTCTTTAATAAATATAGGCTGTGCTTTTATGGAAAGAGTGAAATATAAGTCACCAAAAGTTCCTTTTATCGGTACAATTTTCCCACTTACGGAGTAATTATAACCTTAGATTACCACCGATCAAAACGAGGGGTCTCGCTGTTGATACACGGACAATCATCTCTTCACACACCTTGACCCAATGCCAACCTCCAATGTGTGGTTTCTTCGCGACTACATTTGGTGTGGTTGCTGCAGCTGCAGGAGTCGACGGCTACCCCAGCAGATTCAGAGTTGTGGTGTGCAATATGCTTAGCTACCAGGTCTCTGAGATGTGGGATTTATGGTACTTGTTTTCTATCATACATTGTTGGTGGTTCAATCATGGAAGCCACGCATCTAGAAAGAAAAATACTTAATTTTGTTTTTGGCTAAATCGAGTTTTCCAATGCTGGCGGTTGGTCCCAATGTAGATCACCTAAGACCATCATTCAAATTTGGTAGGGTGTGTGAAATATGAATGTCTTATGTACTATAAAAGAAAATTCAACACTTGTTTTCTTTTTGCAAACTATATATGTATGTATCCTTGTGTGTGTTTAGTTTAAAAAGGTGGAAGGGAACGTTTGGTGAAAATGTCACATCTTATTGTAGCATTTTTTGTTTGTTTGTGGTAAACATTATCCTATCATGACCTAAGTAGGCTCAAAAGTTTCGTCTCGTCTTGTATATCGAAACCATGTAATTAATTTTTTATTTACCCATGTTTAGTGTTCCATGCACAAGAAGAGAGATTTGATGTGATAGTGGATAGTGAAGTTTGGAAAGAGAATTTTGAGAAGTTTAGTGATTTGATGGGGATTGCTAAACACAACCTTTATCCTATTTTGGAACTTGGAACAGCATTTCCGGAGATGCCGTTGTAGAAAACAGAGGAACACTGGTTCAAAGAAAAGAAAAAAACAGAGGAACAGCTGGTTCTCAGCCTCGGAGCCAGGTCTTTTTTTTTTAGGAAACCATACCTGTATATTAAGCAAGGAAAACAAGGTACAAACACGGGTACAGTGCAGAAGGATACGGAAGGAACCACAGTTCCGGTACAAATACAAACTGGACCTCATAAAAAACATCCAAGCTAGAAAACCCGATGAAGCCCATGTTGTGTCCATCAACCTCTTCGATCCACCCCCGACGCGAACGCCAGCCGGGTCTTCCCTGGTTCCGAGGAAACACCATCATAGACCAGCTGCTTTGTGAGCCGAATGAGCATCCCATCGAAGACAAGATCTTCTTCTCTGTGGCACGTCGGCCGGGAAACCTTCCCGTGCTCCTCGGTCCTTGAATCCGCCATCTCCGTCCATCACAGGAGAAGACGCACGAATCCAACCTCCTCTTACCGCTAAATTTGTACCAGACACAGGGTCCCATCCTCGCCGCGGTCGCTGCCACCACCGAAGGCCATGGCCAGAGACAGCTGCAAGCTCCTGAACAAACCAATCTCACAGGCCCGTCCCCAGCATCGGAGCCTACACTGGCGACGAAGAGAGAAGCCTGGAGAACCTTGTTCCACAGAGGTGACGCCGTCTCCCCCAACCGAGCGCCGCCGGGAAACCCAAGCACCGTCGTCGTCGCCGACGGCGAGCAAAGCTCCAGCAACTCCGAAGCGCCATACAAGGGGGAGCACAAGAGATCCTTCCCCAACACAAAGAGGAGGACCAAACCTAACCTCACACCGCCGCCGCCAGAGATGCCGAAGAGACACACGCCATCCAAAGCAAGACCGGAGACGAAGTGGAGGAACAAAAGCTTCACCTGACCGTCGCCACAGCAAGCGCCGTCGCCGGGGAAGACACCAAGCTCCACATGCAGATCGAACTCCATGGGAGATTTATTTAGAACCCTAGCTAATCTACACTAGCCTAGGCCTACAACTACACAGCACCCGGCCTCTCTTGCTTCCCCTCCCTCTCCGGCGCCGACTAGGCCGCCGGAGAGGAGGGGGAAGCGAAGGAATCGACGCCGGAGCCGAGAATCGCCTCTCCGCCGCTGCTGGTTGCTGTAGCGAGGGGAGAGGATAAGACTGGAAGCCAGGTCTTCCAAGTTCCAACACAAGCTGGTGGATGAGAAGAGGAAGCTGGTCCCATCCCATGCTCTGATGCTCCTTGAGTACTTGGGCAAGCAAGTCTGCAACTCAACTCTGCAAGCCTGCGATCAAAGTGCAAAACCCCCTCATCAACCCACACCGTGCACGGGCCCGTTATTAAACCCACCCCAAGAGTCCAAAACCACGACCCGGGCCCACGCCAAGGGTGCCGCCCCGGCTGCGACCGCACACGGTCTCTGCGCGACTCGCAGTCGCAGTCACTTTCCCCAACCCCCACCCCACCACGCTATCCCCCTGCCATCAATTGGAAGCCAGCCCACTCATCCCCCGGCCCGCGTCCACCCCACTCACTGACAGGTGGCGCGCGCAAGCTTTCCGGCCCCGGTTTCCAGTGGGTAACCCCTATCGCTCGCGTGTGGGTCGCATCCCAAGCGGATAAACGGATGCGCCCTAGAAACGACAAGCCATCTCTGTAGCCACGCGTGGTACGGCGACCACTGCCACCGACATGTGGTCCCGCGAAGCGAGGGTGGGCCCACGGCCCGCGCGAGGATGGCATGAAGAAATGCGCTTGGCCCAAAAGTACACGGCTTTGTCAGAGAAACAGGAAAAGACCTGACGGGCCGCACCGCACCGGAGGGCGGTTCGCCCACCCCCGGGTCACCGCGAGCTTGACCCCACGCATCCGCCAGGCCCACGTGTCGGCGTGAGAGCGGAGGGCCCGCGTGGCCGGCTGGGTGTGGGTCCGGGGGCGAGTCATGGTGCCAATTATTAAAGACCTTCGCTTCTCTTGGACTCGGAAGAAAAAATTCAAGGCTCGTTTGCGTTTGGCCTGAGAAAAAAACAAAAAGGGGCAGGACGCGAAAGCTCCTCTCTCTTCAGTTTTTAGGCGACGGCTGCAAGGGAAGGCGCGGCGGAGGAGAGAGAGAGAGAGAAGGGGGGGAGGAGAGAGAGTCTGTGGAGGGAGACGACGGGGGGAGCTCGCAAACCCTAATCCCGAGGCGGCCCGCGACTCCGATCGCCTGCGCTCCTCCGACGTGAGTTCCCCCGCCCGCTCCAATCTCCGATCGCAAACCCCCCATTCGCCTCGCTCTAGGGCTTTCCGATTCCGGCAATGTGGGGTTTTGGGGGCCATTCCGCCGCGGTTTCTCGGTGCTTTGGCGCGGTATAGCGGCGGGCCTGCTGTTCTCCAGCATTGCCCGGTGATGGATTGCTCTAGGGCTTTGTTGTGGCGGGGGTTTTGGTGAAAATTTCGTGGGGTTATTTTGTCCCCCCCGGTTTGTTTGGCTGTGCTTTGATGGTGAAATCGGCGGTTGGCCGCGATCATTCCTGGGGTTTGGTTGCGGTGAAATGCGGGATGTTTTGGCGGCGATTTTTTGGTAACTTGTTGATTATTGTGGCTAGTACGGGGAGTCGGTTTTGTTTGCGTAATACACTAATACTGCGTGTTTGGGCGCGTCTGGAGTTAATCCACTATTGTTTATCTTTACAATCAATTTGACTTATCGCAGGAAAAAAAGGTATCCCTCGATTATATGGGTTTTTGGCACTGGGGTTCTAGTGGTAATTGTCACGAGGTCGCTGTACTATTCCTCTTTTACTCCAGGGCCTGACTCTGAATATTGAAGACTAATTTAATTTGTTAACTAGGACATTAGTTATTTTTTGTAATTAAACTTGATTATGGTCGATCTGGATAGGAGAGCATTAGATTTTAATGCTCCATTTCAGGTGTACTTTTGCTGCATGCACCTCTCAAAGTCGAGGATTTGCATGTGGACCCCTGAATTGTTGGGAAGAGAACCGCATGCTGCAGTTTTGTCCAGTGCAGCTTGCAAAGTTCTGAAACTTAATGAGCTGTAGAGGAGATACTTAGTGAGGGAAAGTACTCCACACAGTGCACTTGGACTATGATCTGTACCCGTGTGCATGACGATGATGTAGCCAGATGCATCTTTCCTTAAGGCTTCTGGAGTTCAGGAACTGAAGTGAGGAAGATTGCGCAACAAATATTCTAGTGCTGCGAGATAACAAATATTTCGTATAATGATGTGTAGTGGGAGTCCTGTTTTGGTACAGTAGAAATTGTTCCTTTAGTTTGTTGATGAAATGTTATATGGAGGTAGATTTTTCTTCGTACGACAATGATATGTCAAGTCTAGATAAAGTGATATTGTTGATTCTAACAGTGCAACAACTTGCTAACTTACTTCGTTCCGGACTGAAGAATCTTTTTCCTTCAAAAGAAAACATTTCATGCGTTGTACAAGCAAGAAATAGGCGAATAACTGCATTCATTTGTCCAGCTGAGGCAATATATTCAGAACTAGTATGGCTCCTGGGTTTCACTTATGGAATCTGTCAGTCTGTTTACAAAACCTACTCATAGGATATTTTGATACCATTGTCAATGGAAAAAGAGCACATTTTGTTGGAGCTGGAAGTGTATGCCATATACATAAGCTGTGTTATCATATTGTTTGGTTAATTTTTACATACTTGAAAGATACTTCTACTAGGGGATCTTCACATGGTTATTCACCAAAGCTACACTTAACATTCTTGTTATTTTGATATTTTTGTCTCATTGAACCCAGATCTTTCAAGCTTGATACAGAATTATGGATATGCTTGTGCTGTGCTTAACAAAATATTTTCCCGTTTATGAAAGAAAGCAGATGATGACTTAAGAATGAAGTGGTTGATGCATTGATTGATCTACATCTTTTTGCAACATTTCTGCAATGCTATTCTTTAGATTAATATAATGTTCCGAAACTGTACATTCTTATGTTGTATTATTTTCTTGTAAGATAACTCTTCTTCTTCTTCTTTCAGTTTCTTTAACTATTGGTGAAGTCACCATGAGCACCCAAACTAACGACAAATGTCCACTTTGCTTGGAACTGATGGATTTGACAGATAAACATCTGAAGCCTTGTAAATGTGGATATGAGGTGAATATCAATGGCTTGAGTACCGTCTGATTGCAACAATCATAAAACTACATTTTAGTATATATTATTATATTTTTAATTTTTCATGCTAAAAATGGGCAACAAATACCTGAAGTTGTATGTTCTCTTTATGATAAATGAAGTTTTTTTTAATTGTTTGACAAAAAAGGGAAATACCAAGGGTTGTCAATGTTGATCATGTTTAGTACTCCCTCCTTCCTTTTATATATCATGTTGGTTAGTTCAATTTTGAACTATCCAATGTCATATATACAAGGAAGGGGGGAGTAAATATTACTGATGCAGTATGTTTCTGTATTCAACAGTAATAGTCTAAATATCAGCTGTACTACTGTAGCATTGCAAAGGATCCGTAGCATCCTATTTTAGATAACATGATCCATTGCAAAGTTTGTTGCATTTCTACCTGCATGATTCAATATTGTATTTTTGGTAATCCATGGTTTAGTAAAATATGCACAGCTCAAATGATGTCTTTTCTCGCAGGCTTTATGTATAAGTATATGTTATGTTGGCATATTTATAATCTACTGTTTTCTTGGTAGATATGTCTGTGGTGTTGGCATCGTATAATGGCAATGGACCAGAAGGATGAATCTGGCGGGAGGTGCCCTGGATGCCGTTCTGTATATAACAAGGATATGATCCTGGAGACAAGCACCAAGAACCAAATGCACGTGGTTTATCTCTAAAATTCAGTGTTGTCTTGCTGGCTTGTTGCTAAAAAAAATCCATTTCTTCACCTTGACCATTCCCAAATCTCAAAATGCTAATTTATGGATCTTTTTATTTTAAAATGAAATAATAATTGGTTGACATGAATTTTCTTTTCCCCAATGCCAGTTTAAAGGAAATCTACGCTGATAAGTCAAACTATCAAAAAGAACAAACCAAGTCTCATAAGCAAACAACTGCAAAAGGTCAGATGGGACAGTCAGAACCAAAAGATCCAAATAATGTCCGTGTGATTCAGCGAAAGCTTGTTTACATTGTTGGTATGCCTACTGAGTTTGCCACCGAGAAGGTAAATGCTTTGCACTGTGAGTGTGGACATTATGATCATGATTCTCTTTTTTCCCCTGTAAGATCTTTTGATGCACATGAGATAAGTGCTGACAGTATGCTATTCCCGCAGTTGCTAAGACAGAAGAATTTCCTTGGACAGTATGGAAAAATAGAAAACATTATCATTGATAATATTGGAGCCAACCAACAGATACCTGACTCTGGCCGTGTGTAAGTCATGTGGATATAGAAAGTTTAGATAAGTAATGTGGTTGTTATTATAGATGGCATTCTTCATATCTTTACAGTTAAGACCTACAAACAAAAGCTGCCCACTTTGAAAAATGTGCCTTGGTCATTCCAAATTTGCTTGCATGCCCTTGCACTTTCTAATCACACCTTCTGTTTGTGACATTGGATATGATTTTGCAGCAGGGATTGCTGTTCTAATTTTTACTTAATTGAATTGATTGTTGGTTCCTATTGGATGCATTTTCTATCGAGCAGCATCTACTCTTATCAAACTTAATTATTGTATTATGTTTGAGGTCAGATGCTTATATGTTGTGTAATTTTTGTTTGCATTCCTTTAGTTATGTTACATTCGCAAGAGAAGAGGAGGCTATCCGATGCATACAGGCAGTTAATGGCTACATCTTGGATGGTAGACCGTTAAAGTAAGTTGGCTCTAAATATACTACAATTTGACTTACACAAAACACCATCCATCTTATTATTTGTCTGATTGTAACTGTATGACTTACTCTTTATATGCTGACCATATAGAGCAACCTTTGGTGTCACAAGATATTGCCATATATGGCTAAGCAACAGGGTATGTCTTATACATCCTGTTCCCTGCAACCACCTGCTTCTTACTTCTCTGATATCAATGCTCTGCCTTGGGTCAGGTTTGCTATAAGACAAACTGTTCATATGTGCATGAGAAAGCCTCAGCAGAAGATATTTGTACCAAAGATGATGTTTCTGTGGTGTGTGCAAGGTATATTTTTTTATTCTACAATTTTATTGTGTACTAGTCAATGTGAATCCTCATCGATTGAGAATAAGTGGAAAAACAATTGTGACAACCCCTGGTCACCGGTGATCTCGGCCTAGATTTGAGCAATCAACAGACTCAAGAGATAGATAGAATAGAGGAAGAACTGTTCTTTCTGTTCTGCAAAGGTTTTGGTTTTTAATGTAATAGTTTGGTTCAACAGTACAAGCACTGATCTGTTATCACCAAGCGCTACTCCGCCACGCAGGCCCACTCACTCCAACTACTCACTACGCTTACATTACATGTATACGCCTTTGCTAATTGTGCCACCGCCTAGCTTGTTTCTGATGCCGATGTCGTGCTTGTTACAATAATGTGATTATTAGTAAAGCTGGCAATTGGATTCAACAATGGGCCACTTAGATTGTTGTGACACATTCTGTGAACATTTCAACCTCGTCATTGGATCATATTTGTTGCTGATACTCAGAAATAAATTGGAACTAACGGACATTTATTTTCTGGACATCTGACGGTTCTAATATCTTAGAAGATGCACTTTTTCGTTTCTTAATCTCACTTTTTAAGATATGAAAACCTGATGATATGCTGGGAATAAAAGGCACGGAAGCAGTTCCTCTAACTTTAAGTCACCTTACTTTGAGTCACTGCCATGACACCTTTATATTTCATAAGGGTGCCTACAAGCAGCAGCATTAATGTAAAGCATCGTGTCCCACATGTGATTCTAAATGGCCCTGGCTCAAACTAAGCAAAACAAATAGAGGAGAAAGGGTCCTCTACTCCTCTAGCTGTTTGTTGTTGACACTGGTTCTTGCAATCCTGGATTATCTGTACACTGGTTCGGTTCTGGACTTGCAGGCTTGCACAACACTTATTGAATAGATGTTCCGTAAACCTCTTTTAGCTTCATCATTCCTCATTTGCACTATAATCCCTTGCTGGGGCCAACTGAGTGTAAAGATGAGTAGATAAACAGCTGAGCATGTAGTACTAAGAAGATTATCTGTGCCCCACTTGTGGTTAAATGATTAAATCAGACTCATGAGATTTGTGTTGCTTGACAGTTCCTGATGCTGCAGTTATAATGTCCATTCACTGAAGTCTATTTCAATTCTGCCACTTAGCATAATTAGCTGAACCTTGTAGTGCAAACTCATCTATATTCCAATTGGATTGTTAGATGTGAATCTCCTGAACGTTGCATGGCTAGGATTGCCAGGCACCTTAGGAGCACATGATATATATTTGTGGGAACCACCCACACATTTTTTAATATCTGCTTTGTTTCTTTCCGGATATTAGGCTCCAGCATTTGATGGGAATGGATACCAAGGGTCCCCAACAACGTTCAGGACGTACTTTACCCCCTCCAGTCAACTGCAGTTCAAGAACTACAACTTGTAGTGGAATCTCCAAAGATGTAAGAGTTCCATTTAGTTTGAACTAATTGAAATTTATCTTATGGTTATGTTTTTTAATACAACTTCATGATTTTGCTGCAAAGGGGGTAAAGGAATGTGTCTTTTATAGTTTGCATGTATTACTTGCCCATCATTGTACTAACTGTGTGTTCTTTTATGCAAAGATTTGCATGAATGATGAGAGATTGCTACCTAGTGGTGCTAACAAGAACACTAGTTTACTAGCAACCACCACTCCACGGTAAATTCTTTTGTTGCTAGGTCCAGATTCTGATGTATATTAACCTCAGTCCTTCACTGATGACCACCCTTCTTTTTTGTGTTGCAGGGACTCAAGCCTTCCTTCTGGCAGTCCATCATCTATTGCAAATGCGGTTCTTCTTCAAGGGAATGACCATGAGAGCATGGAGAGTAATCAGCAGAATTTGTCTGACACCAAAGCTCAAAAATATGTACCACCTGGAGGGCGTAACCGTTCAAGCACTGCATCAGTAAAGAATGTGCAGCATTCATCTGGACCTATTGAGGGCACTTCGTTGCAAAGCTTGTCGAGTATGAGTTCCGTTTCACAAGGATCAAAGGAGCACCTCAATGAGCAGTTGGACTCCAATAATGATAAAACTGAAGCATCTTCACAGTTAGGAAATGGCACTTCAAATCCCAAGCAAACGACCTCAGCAGAAAATGGAACACCAGACACTTCGCAGCAAAAGCCACAGTATTCTAATGTAGTTTCGCAAGGACAGGTTGTTCCTCCTCGGCGTTTTACTATACTTGGCAGGCCTAAAGCAGGAGGACAAATCAGTAATGGCACTTCAAGTTCCACAAAATCTGCTATGGTAAAAAATGAGCACAGTGATCGCATTACAATTCCTAGAAGTCATTTAGTTACCCAGAGCCTTGAGCAGCCTTCACATTGGTCTTCTGCTACTGTTAAATCTCATGCTGGAGAAGAGAAAAGGAATGGATACCCAGATGTCAGGGAAAAGCTAGTTGCAGGAAATCATAAGCAGCTTTCAGAGAGCACGGCATCAAACAGATCAACGACAGTGCAGAGTATGAGTAGCAGACCTGTGCCCAGCAATCTTTCTACATCTGATGCCAAATCTCAAGCTACAGCTGGGCACAATAACCTTTCAGATTTGAACCGAAAGTTGGCATTACAAAATAAATCGCAGCTGGTAAATCAGCAAGATGCACCTGTTTCTAATATTGGTATAGCAAGAGCAAGTCTCTGCCATAGCACTCAAAATAATCAGGTACCTTTAACTAATGGCAAACGACCAAATTCAGCACAAGGAGGGAGTGGAGGCTTCTACAACAGGGAAATGGTTCGCTCAGGCGATATAGTTTCATCTCATTGTTCAGATAGCACTCTGTTATCAAGACCAGTCAGTGCAGTATCATCCACTGATGTAGCAGTACCAGATAGAAAAGAAAGAAAGAGACAAGCCTGTCCTCCTGGATTTGAGAAGCCTCATTGTGGTATTACAGCTCAACAAGACCCCCCTAGCTGGGTTGCAGATTGCCTGAAAGATGATGGAGATGTCACAAAAAATCTAAACATGAGCACCTCTTCACGACTCAGTTCAGTTGATACCAACCGGAGACATGAAACTTCCTTCTTCTCTGGTTGGTCAAATCACCCTTGCTCGTCACCTTATCCTAGTGGCTTTTTGCCTCCACATCATAAGCCTGAGTATTGGGATGGAACCACTGGTAGCTACATGTCCACTGGGGGATATGATGCATTTTGCCAGGGGACATCAGGCATGAGAGGTGGTATGGCGGGCACATTGCTCCAACAGCCGACAATGCCAAGCCCTAATGATAGCTGGACTAATGGAAACACAGATTCTGGAATGAACTGTCCACAGATTGACATCTCGTACCCCATGTACACCCTGTTCTAGCACCAGGATGAGAGGTCTGCGTGTCAAAAAAAAAGGATGAGAGGTCTGCTTTCCAGGCCCTAACAACAGTCATGTACAAGTGATATGCATACCTTCTAACCTAGGTGGCAAGATGGTGGATGGTGGCGACAATGGTGTTAGGAACGCTTCGTGTTTGTGCTAAAGCTTGTAAAGATCAAACATGGAGCTTCATGTATAAAGATTGTGCTGGATAATCCTTATGAGAACATTTGGTAAATAACCGTTGCCTAGTTGTATTACTTCCAATGGTGTGATGTGCCCGCGCTTTGTGTGTTGGCTGTGGATCGCTCGTCTCTCTGATGTTTCTCACGGGGCTATTTGTTTTGGGGGCCAATAACGAATTTTCTTGTTGGTTGTAGCAGGTACTACGTAGCTGCTAGTTGCCGAGTCCATCGCCTCTGTATCCCCACTCTTTTGAGCACGGCACGCTGAATATTGGGATGGAATCTATTCGTCCATGAGCAAAAAATGTGAGCCGTTGCTTTCACGACCGCAAGAATCCCGCAAAGGAGGGACGATACCGCTGCAAACTCCTTAGCTAGAAAGTAAAGTGACGCCTGCCTTTAATCTGTTGCATGCCGTTTAGATTCTTTTGGTTAGTCAACCAGGCCAGGGCTCCTTTTTAGCACTCAGTTGCTTGCAAAAGAGAGCAGGCAAACAGTCGGTGACAGTATGGCCGTTCTTGCTTCTTGGTGAGAGGCATCCGGAAAAGGAGGCACTGCTTGGTTGAGCAGTATGCAGTGTTAATTTCATTCCCATAAACAAGGCACCAGATATTTCAAAAAAAAATAAACAAGGCACCAGCACCAGTGCTGCGCTCGATCCAGGTCGATGCCTACAGTGCAACTGGGATTGTGCTCCCTTACTGTTGCAGGGTGGTTCGGCGTCAGCAAAATAATAGTTATTCAAAAAGAATATCCCGTCAATAGTATTATCCAAGCACTGTGCGAGTCCTATGCTGGAAAAATTCGAAAATGCCACGCTTTTGCACGGTATTCGGACCTGCATCCCAGTCAAATGTGCCATAACGCAGCACATAGTACAGAAGGACAAGTTTGACATGGGTATAGACTAACCTGTGCACTTCGGGTGCAAATCAAGTCCAACAGAAAACCAGAAAACAATTGCATGGCAAGGCTTCTTATCTGCAAAGGAAGTTACATGAACGTTTACCAACGTTATGAATTATGCTGCCATGCATCCTCCCAACTGGCATTTGTTAGTCCAGAAAATGGAAGCATCCAGGATGCCCAACTCTCGGTGCAATTTTTTTTTTAATCTTTTGTAACACAAGGCAGCAGGATTAGAGGATCCATACTCAAAGCTGTTGCCACCTTGCAAAGTTTCCATATTTATCTTCTTCTCACTGGTCCAAAGCCGTCTCGGTTCACGCGTGATGTCTAGCTCTTTGGATCAAAAGGAGACAAGGAAAGTCTTGCACACCCGTGCGATGTGCAACGACCAACTCGAACAAGTTCTTTGCCTGTCACGGTAAAACTTTCGCGCAATTCGCGGAGAAAATTTGGCACGAACCAAACGAATTTACACTGAACTCCTTTCCGGCCTTGGATTCCACGGCGTTGGCATTTGGCGTTATCCAATTGGTCTTTGTTTACTTACTTTGTCTCCTCCAATTGGTGAATGAAACGGTTCTCCCTAATTAATCAGGCGCCTGATCAATACCAAATTACAGGTTAATTTGTACCCATCGGCCAGGCTTTCGACAACGCGAGGAGACGCACATTCCTCTGCGAGACCGAATTCGCTGTCAAATTGCTGATAAAAAAGGAGTCACATGAGAATGGGAGAAAGTGGCCAAGAATCGGTCCGATTCCGTCCAAGACGGGGCATCGGTTTTGACAGTTCTGAATTTCTGGTTCGAGCAGGCCCTTAGCCGTTTGGTCCTCTCCCTGGTTTTGCATAAACTAGTGGTCTAGTGCAAATGCTACTCTAACACAGATTTCATCCTAATTTGGTTTAACAAACTTTACGAAAGGAGGGAGATATTATGGTAATCTAATCTCGCTTAACACTACCTTATTAAAGGGATATAGACGTGATAGTTATGCGCACAAAGTTATCTGATGATCACGATATAGTCACAAAAAAAATATTATCATTTTGGATTGGAAATAGATATTTTCGATTAGTTGGTGAGCATAAAAGGTATCTAAATGGAAGTGCTTCAAAAGGCTATAGTTCCTTGTCGCCTAGGCAACCAAACCCCAATCAAATTAAATATGCTTGTTTGAAAAAAAGAGAAGAAGAGCCATACATCCGCCGATACCGCTTCATAGCAAATTACTACTATAGCTTGTTATATGAGAGATGCATGCCGGTGGATTTCTGAATGTGATTCCTCCTTCAATACTATAATATTAGAATTATAGGGATGATGGTCCAATTGAAGAGCACCATGAGTGCCGTGACTCAATCCACCATGACCGCTTCAAATTTCTTTATTCTTGGTCTTTGAACTTTATTGAGAAGAATTGAGCATATTTTAAGCCTAAAAGTTGCCACTAGCTTTTAATTGTATATAGTTATTAAATCTTCTTGGTGTCTCAAATGATTTCTCCCCCCAAAAAACAACAACAAATACATGGTCGTTCATACGTAAACTTCAGATAATCGTACGTATTAGGCCGTTTGGGCATTTATTTTCTCGTACGTGTATGCGTACGCATCAGATTAGACCTGCATCTAACTTTTCATGCGTCATTGCAAATGCTTTGATGAGCTAGCATATCAGAAAAAAAAAATCCTTTACAAGTTCTGATATTAGCTCTTAGCTCATCGTTGCTACTTTGCATCCCGTGAATTTGAATGTATGCGAGTCAGTATGTGAAATGAACTTTAGAAAGAAACTGACTAATTACATATACACCAACATGCCCTGTCAGGCCTACTCTCGTACAACTCCATTGGTTCACGGTGACGAAAACAGATGGAATCAGTCGATCACGTGCCCCGTGGGCAGTTGTTTACAACATAATCCATAGAGTAGAGATCCAAATGACATAAAACGCGTGTGGTTTTGCAAGTTCTCCATTAGATTCAATTCATACACCTTACTAGCTTCGACTTTTACTTGCCAAGTGTTAACACAAAAGGTTATCTCGCAAACAAAAAAAAAGCGTTAACACATGACTACTAAGCTGATCGACAGACAGTGCTGCAATCTATCCTCACCTGATCAACAGTCTCGACCCGTATCTTGTCAGTACCCGGGCCGTGCTGCTGCGCACGTGCTTCACGCCTCCCGGCGCATGGACCACGCCCACGCGGAATCGAGCTCCCCCCTCACCGCTCTTCCTCCTCCCCTTCCCCTGTTGGACTTCCGTTTCGCTTCCTCCCCCGGTTCTCGCGTACATTTCCTTTCCCACCCCGGAAATGGCCAAAACCTTGTAAAACGGAGAGAGAGAAGAGAGAGAGAGCACTGGTAAAACCCACCCACCCACCGCCGTTTCGCTCATCACATCGACGCCATTGACGAGCGCGCCGCAGAACGCTAGCCCCCCATCGCCCTCAGCTCCGGTGTGCGGAGCCGCTGAGTGGCCTTTTTGCGCCTGTAGATTCTGGTCTGGTCTTCCTACCTGCCAATCCGGCCGGGGTTTGACCAAGATCGGCGGGCGGCGGCCGCGTGCGTCGGGATCGAGGCGTCTCGTTTCCGTCGACTA
Source organism: Echinochloa crus-galli (assembly GCA_900205405.1). Classification (NCBI taxonomy): domain Eukaryota; kingdom Viridiplantae; phylum Streptophyta; class Magnoliopsida; order Poales; family Poaceae; genus Echinochloa; species Echinochloa crus-galli. Next base: position 1,077,101 of record OAMR01000411.1, read on the forward strand.
GGATGGCGGCGGTGGCGGAGGCATCGGCTTCCGCGGCGGCGGCGGCGGCCAAGGAGGTCGAGTACCAGGCGGGCGTGCAGAAGCTGGTGGACCTGCTGTCCAACCTCAACCCGGCCGCCAAGGAGTTCGTCCCTTCCTCGGCCGGCGCGGCGTCGCCGCCCAAGAAGGCGCTGTCGGCGGACGCGCCGGTGTTCTACTACAACTCGATCGGAGCCGGGAATGGGGGCTCCAAGGACTCCCCCACCGACGCTGCCTTTTTCAACGGGAACCCATACCGCAGGGTATAATTCGCAACGCTCCTTTTGTTCTCGATTCCTTATCAGAGGCTGGGTGGCTTGGATCGGCGCTGTGTTGGAATTTCTGTGTAGGATTTGATCGATTTTCTCGTCAGTTCTGTTGGGTAACGATTGAGTTTTCTTCGTTATATTCGTCTTCGATTGCGTTATCGGTTGGTGGTATCCGTCGTAGTGCGGTGGTTGGTGTTCTTCGGTGGAAGGTTTGTCCTCTTTTCTCTCGTTGTAAAGGTTTGATCTTCACGCCACGCCGTAAGATGTCACTTCGAGATGTGTATAAGAGACAGTACTAGATGTGATAAGCCATTGATGATGTAAGGTTTGTATTGTTGTTCATCTTCAGAAGGGGAATGGATACATCAACCAAGGAAGGAGGAGGACAATTGATAGGGCGAGGCGTGCAGACAGAGAGGACAGCATTAGGCGAACTGTTTATGTCTCTGAACTTGACCATACTGTGAGTAGTTGATGGTTGCCTAAGCATGGGTTGCTACATATTTATATATTCTCGAGTTGTTACTAAATCAAATGATGTCGACCATCTGTTAGGTGACAGAGGAGAGACTTGCTGATATATTTGCTACCTGTGGGCAAGTAAGCTATTTCATATGAAAGGATTTTTTTTCTATACTGGTACTTATGTAGGAAATGCTGCAAATATGATTATTAGACAGTTTACTTTTCAAAAGAAGTTATTAGACAGTTTCTAGTAAGTAAGTAAGTAATCATAATTATTAAGTTCTGTGAATATTTTCAATGGTTATTTTCTCTTCTACTTATATTTTCTTTTGTTACAAAAAATTCCAGAAAAACGCCATGTTTCAAAATTTTCGTTTGATGCCAGTATTTAAGCAGATGAAAATATCTGCTGCAGATCTCCAAATACATGAAACCTAACTCACTTTCTGTCTTTTAGGTTGTTGATTGCAGAATTTGTGGTGATCCACACTCAGTTCTTAGATTTGCATTTATTGAGTTCTCCGATGAAGGTATTGTACATTCACCAGCTACCCAAATGCTTGTTCTGGAACCAAATTTTGATGATTAAGCTCCGTTTGCTGTATAGAGGGCGCTAGAACTGCACTTAATCTCGGAGGCACAATTTTTGGTTTTTACCCTGTTAGAGTCTTGCCTTCAAAGACAGCCATCTTACCTGTGAATCCAAAGTTCCTTCCCAGGGTGAGCAGCCTTGCACTTGTTGTTTCATGTCCTGATAGCATTAAGTATTCTTCTGTCCCACAATATGCTAATACTACTGTTGTGTTTGGTTGGGCCCATAGACGGAAGATGAGAAGGAAATGGTTATGCGGACTGTTTATTGTACAAACATAGATAAGATGGTATCCATCTCATTTCTGCTCCAAGTTTTTGTCCTTGACTAAGTTTCTGAAGTACTACTAAATTAGATGTGCAGTGACATTATTTGTCTCTTCATCCTGTAGGTTACACAGTTAGATGTAAAGAATTTCTTTGAAGAACTTTGTGGTGAGGTGAGTGTTGGACTCTGCAACTAGCCAAATTCATCATCAAACTTACTATTTCACGCAAATCTGATCCGCGTCATATATTTTTATGTCTTGCTTGCTAAAATAGGTTTTCTTTGCAGGTCTCTCGGTTGAGACTTCTAGGCGATAATCTACATTCCACAAGGATTGCTTTTGTTGAGTTTGTCCATGTAAGAACCAAGTGTTTTTATTATTTGCATGTTTAGCTCCTACATTGAGTTACTAGCAATTCAAATTTGCTGGCTAAATCTGATGCACAAAGAGCTCATTTAGTTTGTCTATTTTGCATCTCCTTGAAATTACTTCCTTTCTGATATTTATAATGTTGCAATACAGTGCCACTCATGTCAGCAGTAAACTCTTGCTGTCCCAGTAATTTTGCTAAAATGAGCATGCTGCATGTTGTGTACAAGCTGTTTTTGGTATGGTTAAATTGTGTGTGTTTGGTAATGTCTTTATAGCATATGCATGAAAGGTTCTGTGATACTTTCATTCCAGTGATTAGGGTCAATAAGCTAAAGAGTTTGCTGAAACATGTGAGAATGTTCACGGTGCCTTTTTTGTTACTTGTATATTGATCTGGCACATGATCATGCTCATCCATTATATATATTTCTTCCTTCCATATTGAGTACCCATTTCAGATGGATATTGATTGTAGCTATTGAACTTTGTCAATCACAGGCTGAGGGCGCTATCTTGGCTCTGAATTGCAGTGGGATGATTTTGGGAACTCTGCCTGTCAGGTATGATCCTTTCACCGTTTCCATTCATTTACGTATGTAAGATTGAAGAATATACAATATTTGGTGTTTTTTAATGCTGGTGGGATTGTTAATGTTCAGGGTGAGCCCTTCGAAGACACCGGTGAAGCCACGTGTAAATCGAGTGACGTCTAACTGACTCTGCGTAAGCTGAATTGGATTGTTCACGGGAAGGCATCGCCAAAGTCTTCCGGGATCCAGTGCATCATGTTGCTTACATTCTCACAGGCATTCTCTTTGTACCCTTTTGCAAAACTATGGGAAGGGAACTGGTTATATCAGACCCTTTATAGCCTGCATTTGGTTCTCATGTTTCCTTTCTCCTGATGGACAATCAGCCATCGAGAGTAATTTCTGTTCAGTGTTCCTACTTGTTAAAGGTGTTTAACGTCTTACCTGTGAACCATCAATGTTGCTTACAATCTTCGCAACCTGATTGTCATATCCAGAATTTCTTGGGCACACCACAGTATATTCCAAAGTTTGTTTTTTCTTGGTCCCTAAATTGTGTTAAGTAGTGCCTCTAGTGGCGGTGGTCTACAAGATTCATAACACAGCATCAGATCGTGGAACCTCTGGAACACAACCTGATAGGGTGTAGCAAGGAGTACAGTGAGATTCAGTGAGATAGTATCAGATTTCATATGAATGATCACCTATTCCATATGAATTCACCAACATATGAATGATCATCTATTCACCTTGCGTCGAATTCACAAGCCCAGTTCGTCGGTTCAGTCACCTGTCCCAAACCACAGCGTCCACTTCGCCGCCTCCGACGACCTCGGTCGCCGCCACTGGCTTCTTCCCGCACTGGTGCTTCCGGCACTGGCACTGCGTCGACCGCGTGCTCACCGCGCTCCCGAGCCGCGCCGGCGCCATGCCCATGCTCCCGCCTCCCTCGTCCTCCGCCGCCGCCGCCTGCTCCCCGTCCTTCGCCGCCACGATGGCGCCTCCCCTCCCGCTGCCGCCGCTGGTGCTCCTCCAGAGCTCCCTCATCCTCATCCGCATCTCGCACCGCGCCTCCTCGTGCCCTTCCCCGTCGCAGAACGCGCACCGCCGGTCTCCGGCGACCACCTCGCAGGCCGCCTTCGCCGCGCGCCGCGCCTCGCGCACGCTCTCGGCGCGCTCCAGGCTCAGCGCCAGCGCCACCGTGTCGTCCAGCGTCTCCAGCCGCTGCGGCGCCACCCAGTCCTTGAACTCGGCGCGGAGGCCGCCGACGAAGGCGTCCCTCACGGACGCGTCGGCGATGTCGCCGGCGCCGGCGTCCGCGCACCGCCACAGGATCCCCTGCATCCGGAGGTGGTAGCGCTTGACGGCCTCTTGGGGCCCCTGCCGCAGCGCCATGAGCTCGGCGCGCGCGCGCTCGGCGGCGCCCGGCGGGCGGAAGAAGTCGGCGAAAGCGGCGCGCACGGCGTGCCACGGCGGGGGCGACGAGGCATCGGCGGCCGAGGCGCTGGTGAGGTCATACCACAGCGCGGCGTCGTCGTCGAGCGACGCCGGGAAGATGCGGGCGGCGGCGGCCGGGGTCACGGCGCCGTTGGCGCGGCAGACGCGGTCGAAGCGCGCGAGGTGGGCGTCGGGGCACTCGCCGGGGTCGCCGCGGAAGACGGGGAGGGGCGCCACCGGGACGTAGGAGCCGACGGCGTCGTCGTCCGGGTCGGGGAGGTAGGACGGTTGCTGGGAGACAGACGCGGCGGAGGACGAAGGGATGAGTTCTTGGGTTGTTGGGTCAACGGAGGAGGGGGTTGGTGAGCGGGGGCGGAGACGAACGCCGCGTCGCCGGCGACTGAGGGGCGTCCCGTGGCCGGAGGTGGAGAAGTCGGCGGAGGCGCGGCCCATGGCTGTGGCTGTGTGGTTTGCGCGCGTGGAGGAAGAAGCAAGGGGAAGTTGGCGACTCTGCCCGTGACAAAGAGGCCGCGCGGGAGACGGTTGCAGCGTGCGGTGGCAGTTGCTGGTGTTGATTATGCAACTGCTCGACGGTGTTCCATCAAATTGGCCGCACGCATGTCTATACACGCAATAGTAGGACTCGATATTTCAAATATAAAACATTTGAAAAGGATTTTGGCAGTACAAGTTGCTAAAAAAATTCCAAACTCCCTTTGACACCAGCACGATTTCGAACAGTATAATGATTTTGGGACGTCACGAGTCAATCACTAGTTCATCAGTCTGGCATTGGCTAAGATTCCACACAGTACAAACGAGCATTTCGCAGGCGACATATGCAGGGATCGGCTCTCCTCGAGCACCAACACACTCATCCTGATTCCTGAGTCCTGACAAAGACTAGGGACTAATTAAGTTACACAGGCCCGGTCAAGCATGAGATACTGGCAAAACCATTTGGATCAAAAACATCCGTGGACGCCAAAATTTGCTAATCAGTATGATAAAAGGAAATAACGTGATTTAGCTCACTATTGAACATGATTCCTCCAGATTAGACATTTCTTGACTAGGCTTGATCAGTAGGCAACCTCCTCAGCAACTTGTACAGGCCGAAAACATTGTTTTGTTGCCATTTGTATGGTACGAAGAACGACCTGTATAATGCAGGGGAAAGCTCTCTATCTAGGAATGGTAGTGCCGCCAATGCCTAGAGTTCACAAACAGTTGTCAAGCGGTGAAAATAGAACTCAGCTTAATGAATTGATAAATAGATTGCAGAGTGTGGATTTACCTCCCATGTTTTCAAGTCATTTCCGCGTGAGGGATAAGGCCTCCTTAAATCAAGCTCCACCAGTAAGCTGCATGCTCCAATGTCTTTAAGCTGCACCCAAAATTAAAGAGGTTGCACTCAGTGCACTATTAGAAGAAAATTGCCGTGTGAAAGTTCTGAGAGAGGAAAAATACATATTGCTCCTCGGAGGCCTTATTCTTGTTGTTGAAGTATGCTGGAGCAGCGGATTGTAGCTGTTGAACTTTGTCAATCACAGGCTGAGGGTGCTATCTTGGCTCTGAATTGCAGTGGGATGATTTTGGGAACTCTGCCTGTCAGGCATGATCCTTTCACCGTTTCCATTCATTTAGGTATGTAAGATTATAAGACAATATCCTATCTGGCATGTCTAGCGTGATAGGTGACTAGGCTTTATACTAAAGCATACTAAACAAGCACAAAGTAAAACATCGTGAAGGTTTATAGATTGGTGCAATCTTACCAGGCCCAGAATCTTCATGATATTCTAAATGCTGATAGATCTGAAGGGGAGCACCATATCCATTCAGCATGGAAAATGTTCGGCTGTGGGAGGCACACAAAATAAAACCAAGGATCAAAGGCCGCAGACCCTTGGCTATCTGTCACAAGCATCATGAAACAACTTTACAACCATTACCGGTTAATAAAGAAGAGTGTAAATGCCATCCAACGGTCCAAGCTAACCTTTTCAAAGATAGACTGATCAGATGAATATTTGTCATGGAAAAAATCAGGAAAGCTGTCAATAACAGCCGCAGCTGCAACACAAATCAATGTATAGATTGGATAGAGAAACCTGCACAAACAGATCAGAAAAGGCAGGTCAGTTTCAATTTTTTCAATATGTTTCATCTGCATATTACCATTACAAAGACTGGGAGAATATAAAAAGAAAGATTCTTCAGAAGTTATTTGTTTGCATTCTTTCCATGCCCAATACTACAAATTCCATACACCAAAATAATGGCGAGCACATGCGGAAAACCTGGCCATTGCACTTAGCATTTGTTGGTAGTTATAACTAGACAGAATGATTGCAACATAGAAGGATACATGGCTGATTGGCTGTGTAGAATAACAATTTTTGGATTTAGTCAAGTTCAAGTGGATTTCAAGGCTATTCTATGAGAAATTTCGTGAATACGATTCAACTGTGAAAAATTCCAACAACAATACTCCATACAAGCTAAACACGTCAGCAACTTAGAAGATGCATCCAGCTAAATGAAATCAAAGCAGGTTATATGCTAGGTTCGAAGGCAAACAGAAATTAGCATTTCTGACCTCTGCACAATCTTCATGCAGAGAAATATTGTTCCAAAGAAAAAAAAACTTATTTTATATTATACTGCATGTCTGAGTCTTCAACTGATCATCATAAAAGGCGAGTTGCAAAATTCATGCTTACCTTTCTTCTTTGTGTGCCTGCAAAGACATGAAAGCCAACCAGATATACACAGGAGACACAACTATCAGTAGATCCGGAGCATATTTCTTTCTTGCAATTGGTACAAGTACAACCCCCAGGAACAGAAGAGCCAGGATGAAGGAAAAATTGAAATTATTAAATCCATTTCTGAAGTAGAATGAAGGTCCCTCGGTTCCATACAAGTGACTTTCACCACCACCAAGAACGTTATATTTCAGAAGATTGAACACCGAGAATGTCAATCGACCATAGCAGTGATAATCAGCAAGAAATGAAAGAACCTAGCATAAATTTGTCATGATTAGATCAAGCTCATACACACTGTAGAATTGTGACATTATGAGGGATTTTACTTACAAGAAGGCTCAGTGAAGTCAGGAATCCAGATAAAAATACCCTTCTAAAAGGTCCTCTAATTAATGAGTAAACAGTAACAGGAAGGAAAACCAAAATTGAGAAAGGCCAACCAAGGATCACTCCAGCAGCTGCAACTGAGACTGCAGCAGCATATTTCTCAAGTAGGAAGAGTGCAGAAGAAAGCGTTACGGCATACATGGAGAATGAACTTGGCAGGAAACCTGGAACAGGGTATAGATATGCATATCAGGTAAGTTAGCACTTTAGTTGGAGCAACCACAAATCTTGCGATATAATTTCCAAATGAGAACTGAATTGAATTTAAGAAGAGAAACATACTGGTACTGGCAAAGAAGCAACCACTGGATAAGCATAGCATTGCAAGAACATAACAAGCAAGTCTTTTTCCATATCTTCTTGAAAGAGCAACCACCAGAACAGTTTCGGTTATAGTTGAGATAAGACCAAGAAAGATTCTCACTGAGTAGAACACACGAACCTGTATGATCACAGCAGAATAGGTGAAATGTAGTCAGTGACAGACACAAATAGCAGTGGATCAACCAGCAAACATAAGGATGTGAAGAAAACAGAAGAGTAAAAGACTACAAACCTTATGCTCACCAAAGATCAGTGAAGCAGGACCAGCTACAAGCGCATGAATGAAAAGGTACAAATATGATCTAAGAGCAAAGTCGGAACTGCAACAAAAAAATGCAGAAAGTCAGAATAAAGTCCTTCCACATATTAACTTCTGATGCCACACAGAACTTAGTACACAAAAATCATTAAAGTTGTTAATGGGTTTGGTTACCGTACAAGTGCAGATGGAGATTTCCAGGATGCTTGGAACAAAACATCAAATAGAAATGCTGCTATAGCAATATTGCAAGCTGAAGCATGTAGAAGTAAAAGCCTAGACCAACACTCAATAAAAGGTTCTTTAGGGTACAGAATTAAGCCATTAGTCCTAAGATGTGGCAAACAAACATACTTATTTATTAATTATTAGAGAAAACAATTTCAGCAACAGTTACCGAAGAGATGCAGCTATCTTATATAGTTGTACCATTCCTCCGATCATACTACTGGTAATTATTAAAACAAATGACACTACTCCCAGAAAGGTAACTGAATAGCATAAAACATAGTTTCCAGTAGAAACTGCATGGAATACAGAGCATCTGAACTTCAAACAAAAACAAAAACGAATTTACAGAATGGAATATCACCATTTTCAATAAAATTATGACTATACATAATAGGATGACCAAATTTCTGGTAAATCAGTCAAAATTGAAGTCTGCAGTCACACTGACAGTCAGTCTTTGAATGACAGCTAGCAGGCCGATTGGGCAAGTTGCAATCAGGTGCAGAGTAGGAGCCAAGGCAAGCAGTCGGCTTATTTTTAAACAATCTGTGACCTTATTTCATAAACAGAATATAAAACCGTATTCACATCACAATGACATTTCTTTGAGAATAGTCGAGCTGCAAACTTAGCCAGCCCCAAATCTCACCATCATCACTAGTAAATCTCCATATCAGTCAAACACCAACAACATTAGACAATGCGTACACTTCCCACTGCCTCACCAATCCCGCAAAATCAAGAACAGTATCTTTCTCCCCTTAAACATTCAAATCGTTCCACTAATATATGAGCAGTTCCCCTTAGACTACGACATAATCCCAGCGAAAATTCCTAATGACACCACAGATCTTCACATCCCCTTCAAACCAATCATGATTACTTGCCATTTGCCAGAGCTTTCTCAAAATCCTCTCCTACTGGAACAGGACAGTACACTACCATCCCCTCCCAATCCGTTCCGGAGCATCAAGCAGCGGGACCGACCGACACAGGTAGGGTTTAGTGGTGAGGTCGGAGAAGGTACCTGTACTCCCAGGTCTGGAAGCCGGAGCGGTAGAGGAGGAAGTGGAGGGGCTCCCAGTAGTTGAAGACCTCGTCGCAGTCGTGGATCAGGTTGGAGGAGGCGCTCATGTGGCGGAGCAGCCCGAGCGCCAGGAACGGGAGGAACCACTTGATGCCCTCGTCCCCGTCGCCGTCGCCGCCCGGGCGACGCCTCCGGTCCTTGGCGTCCTTGGCGTACCCGTCGTCGGTCAGCGGCGACGCCGCCGTGGCCCGGCGCTGCCGCGCCGACGAGAGCGACATGGCCGGAGGCGGTGGCCGAGGCGATGCGCGTTGGTTGGTGCTCGGCTTCAGGAACAAGAGCAGCGCGCGTAGGTTTCTCGGTGGACTAGAAGCTTCTGGATCTTTGGGATTTTGGGGTGGGCTCACTTTGGTCGCGCGAAGAAAAGCACAATTACAGATGGGTCCCGAGTGCTTTTACCTCTTTTCGAAAAGTTCCTTGTGCTCCGCCACTGCAGTGCCTTCTTTTTTGTTTTTGTTTTGTTTTTTGAGATGTGCATCTTCGTTTTCGTTATCAATTGGACAAAAGTAGCCCCCCATCCATTTGGGCTAAAAGTTAAAACTTCAGTTGTAAGCAATGCTGCTGGTTATTCCGCAATACAAGCTTGTTCAAATTCTACAATTCAACAATCCATATTCAAGGAGTGCCAGCCCACCCGTCAGTGACCGAATGCCTTTACAGTAAGTGCAGATGAACATTCCTTGTTCGTAGCGTTTGCTCACTCATCACATAATTCAACCAAGGTACTTACTTCTCTTGATTTCGCATTAATTATTCAGAAAATGATCAGGCATCGAGTCTCCTGCATGATCAGACCCCGCAGCTGTGCTGATCAGCCGGTGTTCTGCATGCCGGCAGCGGTGCCCTTCATGGTGAGGATGAGCGTGTCCTCCAGCCCAGGGTCATACTCACTACTCGGGTTCAGCTTCACGAGCTCCTCCGCCGTCGACTCCGACCCCATCACCTCCTCCGACAGCGGCGCTCCCCTCGCCGCCGGCCTGAACCCACCGTCCCGTATCTTCCTCAGCGTGTACGCCTGGCACGCGTTCAGCACCGTGACGTACGAGTCCCGCAGCATCAGCCGCTGCCGCAGGTACGGGTCGCCCTCCAGCAGGTCCTCGTGCCCGGCCACCCGCAGCAGCAGCCTCTTCGTCTCCGCGTAGTTCTCCCTCAGCTGCTCCCCCAGCGGCCGCAGCTCGCCGGGGACGAGGAGCTCGTCGTAGAGCGCGGCGATGCCCGGGTCGCCCTTGGCGAACACCATCTCCACGAGGTCGATGGTGACGCGGAAGAACGGCCACTCGTCGTACATCTCCCGGAGCGTGGCGAGGCCGCCGAGCTCCGCCGCCGCCGCGGCGGCGTGGCGGAACGCGGCGCCGAAGCCCAGCCACACGGGGAGGTGGAACCGCGTCTGCGTCCACGCGAAGATCCACGGGATGGCGCGCAGGGACTCGATGCCGCCGCCGGGCTTCCGCTTCGACGGCCGGCTGCCGATGTTCATCCGCCCGTACTCCGTCTCCGGCGTCGCCGCGCGGAAGTACTCCACGAACCGGGGGTCCCGGAGCACGACGGAGCGGTACTCCTCGGTGGACACCGCCGGACACCCGCCGCCATGTCGTCGAGCAGCCGCCGCCTTCAGCGAGCCGTGCACGGTGCCGGCCTGCCGGGCGGCTGCGAGAGGATGGCGAGGTGGCTCGGCCCGCCGCCGCGCCCCACGGTAGTCCGGGCGGTCGCTCTCCCTCACCGCCGAGCGGGTCTCCCGGGGCCACCGCGGCGGCGGGGCGCCATGCTCTTCGTGGTGGAGCTCGTCGTCGTGCTCGTGCCCGAGCAGGCGGTCCATGTTGCAGAGCGCGCGCTGGAGATCCCAGCAGAGCTTGAGGTGGAGCAGGAGTGGGCTGTCGCGGGTGAAGTGCCGCACTGCCGCCGCGCCCTGCGCGCCAGGGGCTCGCCGGCACGGGCCTCCCGGAGCATCCCCTCCCGCCGGAACCCAGCGAGGCCGCGCCGCGGTGCGCTCGGCGCGCCTCGCCCACCGCCCGATGGCGGCGCCGGCCAGCCGGGACTCCAGGACCGCCAGCGGCGCTCCAGCGCGCGGCGGTGGTGCTCGATCCCCGGCATGCCGCTCCGGACGTGTGGTGATGGCAGGCGGCGTGGCGGGAATGGGAGCGGAGGAGGGACTACGGATGAACTCGAACTCGACGCGGCCGAGCTCTGCTGGCCACGCCGCGAGCGAGCTCCCGCGGACATGGCGTAAACGAGCTCCCTGGCCATGGCGCGAGCGGACGAGCTACCCCACCACGACGCGGTGGGCTCCGCCGGGCTCTCCGCGGCCACGGCGTGGGCGGGCTCCCCCAGCGGAGCCACCAGTCGCGTGCAGGCGGACTGCCCGACGACGGCCTCGTGAATCGTGATGAGGACAGAGAGAGAGAGAGAGAGAGAGAGAGAGGAAGAGGATAGGAAGAGCCGGGAAAGATAAGGTTCTGCACATTTACAGTAAGGTCCTTGAAGAAACTTATAATTTCCATTACTTTTTGGTGTCTTACTTATTAACAAAAGAACCCTAGAACTTAAGACTATTTATAAGAAACCACTAAAAAACTGAATAACCAAGGACATAGGTTCAATTGTGAGATATGTCATTCTCCAATTTAGCCTCCACCCCATCCGCTGGTCTTGCTCATCCACATTCTCCATCACGCTCCTCAAATCAGCGGGGCTCTGTACATAAAGGTCACAATTATTTCCATGGAAGAGTTCTCATCTATCATGAGGAGTTCCTCAGATATCAACTTAAAGATTCAGAAGTCCATAAGATATCTTTTAGATAAATAAATAAATAGATAGACAGTTATGCTAAAAAAACTAAATCATGCTACTCACCAGCACTATTGCATCCAAAAAGGAACTCAGGACATAGTGTATAACAGGGTTGCTGTTTAAGGGTGGTCAAGAAGAATTTTAACTAGTCCTAGTCCTTCAGTTTATCTATATCCTTACAGAATTGCACAAAAAGACAAAAACCCACAAAGATTTGAAAATTGTAGTAAATGTGTTTACAACCACCATAATAGAAGGGTTAAAAATGCAAAAGACAACTAGAGAGGCAAACATTTCAGATGAAGAAGATATCAACCTTAAGTATCAGGGATAATTCATGTGTTGATTGATTAAGGTAAAAACTAGCATAGTCACAGAAGAGAAGTAACATACAGAAAGAAAAGAAGATGCACTGCCACAAGAAGTTGTTCGGCTCTCTCCATAACTGAAGCCAAACCTGGTGTTGGTTGTAGCAGACTTCTGAGTCCTTGGGTGGTCGAGCACCTTCATTTACAGCAAAAACAGAAAGAACATCAAAATCTTCGATGAATGGCTAGTACAAAAAAATCCTTGCACATACAGATATCTAAAGAGAGGAACAGACTCACCTCCCCGTTTAAGCACCACTCGGTGGGAATTCCATCCTTGCAGCGAGTAGAGCGTCGATCTCAGCGATTCTGTCGGGGATATTTTGCTGGAATGCTGCCAGTGTGATGGTACCTAACAGAACCTGGTCCGAATCACCTTTTAAATGCTTGCCAAAATGTCTGACTTGGAATGACAACATCCCGGTCTTACACCGGATCCTGGACTTAGCATCCTCCAGCTCCATGCCAACATGGTTAATGTCAACCATGTCAAGAATGACACCCTGAGGTCCGTGTAGGTCAGCATGAGGATTCACGATGGGGTGCAAGTCTTGGAGATCGAGGCGGAGGTTCCGGAGTGCACCAGCCAACCAAGCAAATCCTTTCAGAATGGGTAGCTCTTGGCAGTACCATCTCCTTTGGCCCTGTTTAGATGCAAAAAGCAACTCTCAAATTTACTATGCAAAAAGAAGATTTCCCATCACATCAAAATGTCATAACATGCATGGAGTACTAAATATAGATGAAATCAAAAACTAATTGCACAGTTTCGTTGTGCTCTGCGAGATGAACATTTTGAGCCTAATTAATCAATTTTTGGATAATTTTTCACAAATACAAACGAAATGCTACAGTAACGCAATGATTACGAAGTGACATCATACTCCCAAATTCACCCTCTCAAATTCAACATCTAAACAACACCTTTGTCTCGTTAAGCGATGGAGGAGTTGGTAACTTTCGGGCGCCGACTCCAGATGGTCCAGCGTCTTAAGCTCTATGAGAAGAGAATGGCCAGGCGGGATGTTCTGCAGGGCTTGAAGCTGAGCATTGGTGGTGGTGATGCGTGGCGGCATCTGGGATGAGAAGTTTAAGTATTATAATCTCACACCCGATAACATGCAGAACCAAACTATAATGCCATAATGGTGCAGTGCCTGTGCTTTGAGACGGTCTCTGGGGACACGGAAATCACTGTTTGCGCATCTGAGGTGTCCTCTGGGGCCTAGGCTCCCCTGTGGCGTGCGCATTTCGAATATCATGTGGTCGGTCACTTTCCAAATGGAGTACAATGGTATACTACTGTTTAAAATTAAGAACCGATTATACAAGTTTAAAATTCACTTAAACTTTGAAGTTTGAACCTTTTAGATTTTGTACTAAATCCAATTTGTTTTCTTTGTTTAGTTAATTTAGCTAGAAATATTCAAACCCATTTTTATAAATTTAAACCAAATATAACAATATTGGTTAGCATAACAACCCAAATAGAAAATCTTCCTATACAATCAATCAATAGTACAACACGAAACCGAAGTAAACAGAGGCTACCACTCCTGGGCTTGCTCGCGCTGCGGTCATGGCGCGACCCGCGAGCCGGGCTGCTCCGGGGTGCGACGGCCACGGCCGTCTTGGTCGTCAAGGCGACGGCTAGGCGCTCGCTAGCGCGGGGTAAGCGCTAGGCTTGCCCGCGCTGCGGCCACGACGCGCGCGCGTGCCGGGCGGTCCCGGTGCGCGGCGACGCGGCGGCGCCTGGGTTAGCAACGGCGGGGACGGCCGGCAACACAAGGACTAGCAGCGGTGGCTTCAGCTCGTTACATGGGTAAATAAAAAAACTAATTACATGGTTTCGATGTACACGACGAGATGAATCTTTTGAGCCTAGTTAGGTCATGGTAGGATAATGTTTACCACAAAGAAACAAAAAATGCTACAGTACGCTACAGTGTCCAATGTGACGTTTTTACCAAACTTTCATTCACCTTTTTGAACTAAACACACCCTCAAAATCGAATCCCAGGGACTTGGCCCAAATCATGACCTCTCCCGGCCCCAGCTCGCCGCGCGGCGGCGCGTGCGGGCGCCTGTGCGGCTGTGCCCGCGTCGTCGCGTGGGTCTCAGCGGCACGTCGCCCGGCATACGGGGCACGTCGGCCGCAGGCGCAGCCACGCGTCGACGCACCGCGCGTGGAACGCGTGCGTGCAGCACGGGAGCGCCCGCGCCGTCTCGCCTTCCTCCACGGCGCCCAGGCACACCGCGCACTCCGTCGCCGCGTCGCCGGTGGGGCTCACGAAGCAGGGCAGCCGCGCGATGGCTGCGTCGTCGAGCCCCGAGCCCGAGGAGGCGCAGCGGCGGCCGTCGTGCTGCTCGCCGTCGTCGTCGTCGACGCTCAGGGTGGCGAGCAGGTGGTTCGCGTAGAGCACCGCCGCGTACCGGAGGAGCACGACGAAGGCGGCGAGGGCGGCGAGCTCGACGGCCACGCCGACGCCGTCGTACTCGCAGGCGGCGGCGGCGGTAGCCGGCATTGCTAGCTATCAACCAGAGCTTCTTCTTGGCATGTCTCGTGCTCTGGATTTGCGAGGGATAATAATCAAGGTAGAGAACGCTTATGAACTAGCGGCGAGTACGGGGTGCTGGACACAAATCGGGCGGCGGCTGTTTTCGCGTGGCGCGCGGTTTATTCCGGTTTCTGCAAGCGGCGCTGCAGTGGTTTTGGACTCTGCTTGCAATGCACTCTGCCTTCTTGGTCGCGTCGCGCCCACAGGAAAAGTTGGTAAACGCGGTCGCCAGGGCTCGCCGCCCAGCCTACCAGCAGTATGTACTAGTGGTAACTTGCATGATGTTTAAGAACACCGTTCGCTGGAGAAATATACGGTGTGGGATAAGAAGAGAAAGATAAGGCATGTGGGACGGGAGTAAGGCAAGAGAGAGCATATATAGAGGAAAATATGATTTTTTTTAACCCTTTAGTAGGGGTCATATATTATATCATTACAAACCTATTTTTCTAAAAACAATATCACGTTAATACCAATTTTATGAGAACACAAATAGTTATGAGCCAGCTCGTAAAAAGAACTGGCAGTGATAAATAATATCACTCACTAATTGTTTTTTAAAATGGATGATAACGCTAGGTATCTATCAATACTATGAACTAAGTATAGCTCGATAGTTTAGATTTTTTATGGTTCAATTTGTCTATTTGAATTCGAATCATCGACTCACGATGAAGATATCTTTCTAATTTATTTCAGAGGTTTACTCCCTCCGTCTCAAAATATGTGCACTTCTAGCTTTTAAATGGGTCAAATTAATTTAAGTTTGAACTAATATCAATATTTAGGTTTCTAAACAAGTTTCCTATGAAAATATATTATATGATAAATCTAATAATACTTATTTTGTATTGTAAATGTTAATATTTTTTATATAATTTTGGTTAAACTTAAAGTGTTTAACTCCTCAAAAAATGAGAAATGAACTTAGTTTGGAACGGAGGGAGTACGTGGGTATAATTGTATAAATTCATATAATAAAAATATTCATCACTACAGGGGGGATCGGAGCTAACGATGGCAGCTAGATGCCCATTGCCGGTCCCAATCCCAACAGTGATGGAACTTCTGTAACCGGAGTGAAGGCGCTATTCATCCATGAGTCTCAGGTGCTCCACCATGCATCCGTAAGAAGACTATCTTATAAGGTGTTCGGATCAGGGTGATTAAAATTAGCCTGACTAATTTTAGCCTCTTGCAAGAGCTAAACTTCTAAACACGTGAGGCTAAAGAGAGACTAAAAATTAGTCTTGAGGCTAAAATTTGCTAGTAGGAGGTGGGGGAGCTAAAAGAGACTAAAATCCCCTCTTCCCCTCTCTTCATTAATGCTCTTGCTCTATCTCCTCATTTGAATACCAATTTAGCTCTTGCTTCCAAACAGGGGGTGACTAAATTTTCTTAGCTTGACTAATTTTAGTCATGAGACTAAAAATGATTCAAACATGCTCTTATACTCCAGAGTATGTAAGTACGCAGTGGCGGAATATGGAGTAAAACAAGGGGAGGACCAGTTGAGCTAGCATTATAGATTATTGACGGTGGTGTCATGTAAATAATCAAAGTGACAAGCACTGCAGCGGACACTGCACGGTGGAGAGGGCCAGAGCCCAGTTTAACCTCCACTAGACCACTACACGGTCTACCACTGTATGTATGTACTAGTGAGAACTGATAAATATACACTACTAGAGAAACCATCATCACAAACGGCATAATTTTGAAAAACCGTTTGTGCATCAACAAAACCGTTTGTGATGGGCATCACAAACGGTTCGTGTTCCGAACCGTTTGTGATGGCCCGGACCCTTTGTGATGTTTATGGTACATTCAAATTGAAGTCATATAGTTGCTAGATCTAAGTTTGAATATTCTCAAATTTGAAATTCAAATTTCGTAAACGGTCTCGGATGAAAAAACGGTCAACGTGAAAGTTGTAGATCTCGACAAGTCATGAAACTTTGTAGTTGACAACTTTGTCATTTGAAGTCATATAGTTGCTAGATCTAAGTTTGAATATTTTTCAAATTTGAAATTCAAATTTCGTAAACGGTCTCGGATGAAAAAACGGTCAACGTGAAAGTTGTAGATCTCGACAAGTCATGAAACTTTGTAGTTGACAACTTTTTAATTTGAAATTGTTTTACTAACGAAAAGTAAGTTTGTATTCAAAATTTGAAATTTGAGTTTTTCCAAACGACCTCGGATGAAAAAAGGTCAACATGAAAGTTGTAGATCTCGACAGGTCATGAAACTTTGTTGTTGACAACTTTGTCATTTGAAGTCATCTAGTTGCTAGATCTAAGTTTGAATATTCTCAAATTTAAAATTCAAATTTCGTAAACGGCCTCGGATGAAAAAACGGTCCACATGAAAGTTGTAGGTTTCGAAAAGTTAGGAAACTTTATAGTTCAACAGATTTTGATTTGAAGTCGTTTAGGGCCTCAAACAAGCAATTTAGACTCGGTCTGGTATAATATGATAGGAGTTGGAACGCTATCCACTCACAAGTGATAATGAGGTGCAGTGGTAGGGGAGGGCTCGCGCGAGGGAAAGGTCACGGGTTAGATTCACGCTGGCCGCGGAGCGCGCGAACTTTGTGCGAAAAAATGGTTCGTATTTTTTGGGGTTTATTTTGGAAGCAGCTTTGAACCGTTTGTGATGCCCCGAGCATCACAAACGAAACATCACAAACGGTGGTTCTGGGGTAGTGATATGAAGTACCTTTAAGGCTTAAACCATATCACCTCTTATATAAAAAGCAAATCTGTGAGCGTTGGATACCATTTCAGACCGCTAATACTAACAGCTGAAGTTCATGTCCCATGCTTGGCGTGTTGGACATCCAGCAGTACATACCAATCTCACTCCATCTCCATTTTCTGTTTCCACCAGCTTGCATGACATGTTTTTCAGCCTCCCGTTGCACATATATCCTTTCGCTGTCCAGAAAATCATTGTTTATTTCCTCGTATTCTGTTCTCCTCATTATTCTATATTTGCTCCGTGTTGACTGTCTGCGTGAGGGATAAAATATGCACTTCTGTTGATAACGTAATTGTAGAAGGCTCCTATATATGGGGTATGGTGTCAAGGGATCATAGCAACCGAGAATTACTAAAGTACCATATAATCCACTCACACGGATTGGAGAAAAGGTAATGGAAATGGTAGAACTGCATATGTTATTGAACTCTTGAGCGACAGATTTTTTTTAGAAAATAGGCCTTAGCCCAGCTTTATAGAAAGCAGTAGATTATCTGCTGGGGTTGCCAGCTTTACAGACTAAGTTTGGTGAAAGAAGATCTCCCCTCTGCTAAGGTCATCTAACAAAAGACAAAGGTGATGTTTAGATGTTAGAATTGGCATGTTGAATTTAGAAGTAAGATGTCACTTCGTAATTATTGCGCTACTGTAACATTTCGTTTGTATTTGTGAAAAATTATCTAAAAATTGATTAATTAGGTTCAAAATGTTCATCTCGCAGAGTACAATAAAACTGTGCAATTAGTTTTTGATTTCATCTACGTTTAATACTCCATATATGTTATGACATTTTGATGCAATAGGGAATCTTCTTTTTACATAGTGTATTTGGAAGTTGATTTTTCAACTAAACAGGCGTAAAGAAAGTCTTGAGCGACAGATACAGCTAGATCAGAGAAGTGAGAAGACGACCACTACTGCCGTCGCCCACTACTTATAAATATTCTTTTTAACAAATCCTAATACACTCGATAAAAATTTGATATTGTTTGGAAACTCAACAAACAAGTTTTTTATTTAAATTTTTATTCTACAATAATCTTATTTTTGGTTATTATTAGATTTGTTCGTATTCAAGCCTCCACATATCATTATATTTATTTGATGTTTTGGCCTCTATGCTATAGAGATGTGTAAATATGGATGTATACCAAGTTTTAAACCTTTTTTTGAAACCTTAAATGAAGTATGATTTTGGATCAATTTTCAACATTTCCAACATTTGTACTATTTTACCGGATATGCACCGCAACAATGAAACAAGATTATATCCTACAAACTGAAGTGGTCTTGTTTTGTTGACATTTTGACTTCTGTACGTGGTCTCTATCAGCATACCATTACAATAGCATCATATGAAGACTGAATATAGATGGTCACCAAAATTTTGATACTTGTATATGAAGTAAAATCCAAAGTTTTTTATATATGCACACACATTTATATATAGAGAGAGAGAGGGGTCTTTCGCCACAAAATAACTAATTCTGTGGCCGGACCTAATCCTCCACCGACCGGTTCCATTGACCCGCCTGCCACCCCACCACCCGCACGGCTGCGGAGCCACGGCTCGTCTCGGCTCCGAGCCTCCGAGCCGAGCTGAGAGCTGCGAGCTTTCAACCGGAGGATTCATTACGAAAAAAATCCCCCAAATCCCTCCCTCCCAGCATACCATTACAATAGCATCATATGAAGACTGAATATAGATGGTCACCAAAATTTTGATACTTGTATATGAAGTAAAATCCAAAGTTTTTTATATATGCACACACATTTATATATATAGAGAGAGAGGGGTCTTTCTCTATAGCCGGCCACAAAATAACTAATTCTGTGGCCGGACCTAATCCTCCACCGACCGGTTCCATTGACCCGCCTGCCACCCCACCACCCGCACGGCTGCGGAGCCACGGCTCGTCTCGGCTCCGAGCCTCCGAGCCGAGCTGAGAGCTGCGAGCTTTCAACCGGAGGATTCATTACGAAAAAAATCCCCCAAATCCCTCCCTCCCGTTCCCTCACGCAGAAACGCCACCGCTTTCACCGAGCAGGAACCGAGATGCGATCCCCGGTGACGCCGCCGGCGCCGCCGCCCTCGAATCGCAGGATGCGATCCCCCGATTGCCGCAGCTTCTTCAATCGCTCGTCAAATTCATGGCACAAAACCCTGCTTCGCCCCCACCCCGACTCTCCACCAAGAATCCCACATCGTTGCTGCTGGAGACGCCCCAATCCTTCACCGGCGAAGACACTGGCCTGTCCAAACCGCATCCTGGCAGTTGGATTTGCCCCCCCCCCCCCCCACGCCTGCTTGTGCCATCTACCCTCAGATTGCCGCCGGCGTGCTTGCTGTTTGGGTGACCAATCCTTGATAATCCAAGCGAGTGGAGAGATCCAGAGGTAAGCATCCAGTAACTCTGCCTCCCTCGTTCAATCTAGCGCTGATGCCCCTTGATTTGATTTGGGATTATTTTGTCACTGTACGTCAATGTTGACCAGCCGAGGTGCATACTGCACCAGGAATCTAAGATGCAGCCTCCGGTTGATCTGAGATATTTTGGGATTATTGTTGCTCACTTAACGTCCGATTGATTCATTTGATTTTAGATAGCCTCATGTTGCATAGCGATTCCATCTATTATCTGTATAGGCAGGGTTAATGATTCAGGTACCATGCTGTATAGATTTTAGTACAGAATATTTTTCTCGCATTATGCATCAGGCTCCTTAGTAAATTGTCAGGCTGCATTTGCAGAGAATTCTCGTAACTCCACCAGACCATCTTTGACTCAGCACAGCAGTAAATTTTTCTACATGAATTTGGTGATTTTACTGCTTACACCAGTTACTGCAATTTTGACTAATAGATCATGTGTTTGATCAAACATACAATGTACTATTCCTTGAAAACTTTGTGATACTGTGTTACTGTGTTCTTAGTAGTTAAACTACGTTGTCCATTTTATGCCAATGAGATTATTTTCTCCAATTATACTGTGTCCACATTGCAAATGTAATATGCTACTGATTAACCAGGAGATGAAGCAAGTTCAGGGGAGATTAACATCATTTGGGTTCTGCACCACACAAGGTGAATGGACCTTCGATATTAGTGCGATCACTGGGGCAGCTGCTGCACAACCATCTACCGGAGCCAATGCACAACCACAACCAGCGGCACCCCCTCAAGCACCTGGTGCCCGTGCTGCTAATATTGCGAGGAACGATAGCAAACCACTATCCGGGAGTGTGCAGCAATCTCATGCAGAATCAAGCCATGCCAGGGGTCTTCCTCAGAGCGACGACGACGACGACGCCTTCATGGATCCTCCGCCGTGGCGACCAGTTTCCAAGAAACAACGCACCAATGCAAGTGTAGCACTCAATGCAACTGGCAAGGTACAAAAGTATTTTAGTTGTTCTGTGCATTTTACTACCTTCTGATTTTTTGTGGTAAATTGACCAATATGTAACATCATCTGACCATGGATAGTGCATAATCATCCATCTGAATTTTTACCACATTTATAATTCTGTGGAATTCACCAGGTTCAAAGTTGCACGAAAGTAAACCACTCAAATCATGCTTGAACCCTAGCAGCAGCTGCTTTCCTGAAATTCAAAATAGTAAACATCTAAATTACAATGCTGTCAATGTATTGAATAAATATGCACATTGAAAAACTGCAGACATTACCTGTTTTTCAAGTCCATTTCAGTGAACGTGAAGTTTTGCCGACCACCATATAATTCTGACAGTACATTTACTGTAGTGTTGTGGGAAGCATCACACCTATGCATCTGATCAACGATCCCCATGACCACAGGATCCTTGCTCTTCTGTGTCCTCAGGTATTGTGTTAAGCTCGGGGAAGGATTCAATGGATGAGTGTGCTCCAACCTTATCCTCTCAAAGAACCAATATCCCTTCTTCTGGTTCCATTTAGCCTTCACAAAAGCCTTGCACTCACACCTCATTGACATTTTCTCACGTACCCTGTCTTCACCAGGCTTGTAGAAATCCCAGTGTCCTTGCTTATTGCACGACAACTTCAGTACAGTCTTTCTAGTCTTGGTTATACGCACGTCAAATCCTGCCTTGCCTGCATAGTACTTGAAAAAGGCTTCCGCTTCATCGCTGCTAGTAAAACGCAGCTCCTCGTTTGGCACAATTGCATCTGGCAACAAGGGATCCTAAAAAAAAGGTAACACAATTCCAATAATCTAGTAAGTAAAACATCTGGGACGAGTCTACCACACACAATTTCTCATTGTTGCCTTGTCGTTGCAATTCCAATAATCTAGTAAGTAAAACATCTGGGACGAGTCTACCACACACAATTTCTCATTGTTGCCTTGTCGTTGCTTACTAGCTAGTCATTTGAAAAATAATATTGAACTGCTACATTGCAATCTTCATTACTATAATGCAAACATCCCCTCACAAGATCCCAGAGTACGTACGTAATCACGTTTACTGGATTCAACTGACATAGTCAATGGCGGAACCAGGAAATATTCATAGGGGGGGCCATAGATGAAGATCAACATTTCTACAGTACAAAACAGTACTTTTTCAAAAAAATACAGTAGAGAACAGTGTCTAAATAGGTATATTTGACACCAAATTTTTATAGTTTGTAGATGCAGCCAGAATCATTAGTTTATAATTCACAAAAGCTAGCTACACTGTACAAAAAAGTTAACGAAGACTGACGTATGTTAGAAACAAAATAGTACGTGCACACCGCGCCGCAGGCTAGGTTCGTTCATGCATGCACGCACGCACGATGGCCGCGGCCGGCAGGCCCCCGGCGTATGGTCGGTGGACGGTGGGTGTCTCTGGTGATGACTCCTCTGGTCGGTCGGCCAGCCGGCCGAGCGCCGCCGCCAAAGTCGATTGATGTGCATGGGCAAGCGAATGAACGAACGCCAAGCGCCGACCACGGCGTGCCGGTCGGCCATGGAAGTACGGCCAGTATGAAAGAAACTAGCTAGTATGAAAGAAGCATGCATGCGCTGATTCTCCCTGTCCGCACGCAAAGATCGGTGCTGTTGCATGTGATCGAATCTATCTTACTTTTGACCATTGTGTATATGAGAATCAGTGTATCGATCACACTCACCGGCCGGTCAATCAGACTCTAAATTGTGAATATAATATGAAGGAAATTTGCACACTGCGTAACATACATGCATGCACTTATTTCACGTGAGATCGAGTTTATATGACGCCGGTCTTCAAAACAGAACAAAAAATGGTTCACCATATACTCACATGCGTGTACGTCCTCTCTGGATCCGGTGTTGCCATGGTCGCCGGTGACACGGCCTGGATAGGCGTCACCGCAGCCAACCTGTGGGGATTTACCGCCGGCGCTGGTGACAGCAGCGGCGCAGGGCAGGGCGACGCTGCATGATCGCTCCCTACGGTGCCGTCCGTCATCGGCGTTGCCGGCGGAGCCGAACATCCGAACTGCGTTGATTCCGGCGATCTTGCCATCACCACGCTGGCCATCACCATCGGGGAAGATGGCGTAGCAGGCACCGCTGCCGCACAGCACGCGCTAGGTGCCGGCGGTGCAGGTGAAGTTACGGCAACCATGGGATTGGTCAGGGGAGGAGGTGCAGCGTGAGGCAACATGGCGGCGAGGCCTGAGGAAGATGAAGTCGCCTGCCCCGAAATCACTCAATTGTCGATTAATCTCGCAGCTAAAGCAGTAACGCTGCCCATGCACGCCGATGCCTCCTGTGATCTAGTAGCGATAATACCGCACTCCGCCGATTAATGTCGTAATGATACCTGTGCATCGGCCCGTCTCCGTGACACGGCTCGGCTCGCCATAGCGTGCGCTCGGCTCCCAGGGCGCGGGTGGGACGGGAGCCGCGCGGGATTTACCACTCGCCGGGAGGCACGGCGCTGGGGATCGGAACACCTGACCGTTGGATGCATTGGCTACGAGCAATTCTATAGCCGGCTACAGAGTATACCTTCCTATATATATATATATATATATGCACGTACACACACAAGACAGTGCATTTTAGCCTATTAGATTGAGCTGAAATCAACGGAAACAAAACCCCTGATCCAACCATTTATACATAACAATAGCAAATTAGCAACAAAATTAGCCAAACTACCAAAGCCCACAACTATTTTGGCCAATGAATAACCGATCCATCATGCACTACTGAAGATATGCACTAATGAAGCTACCAAAATATTGCATGTCACCGTTTGAGAAACGCGCATCCGAAACCAGGGGGCTAGGGTGTACAGGAACGCGCATCTTGTGGTTTGAGAAAGGTAAGATGACCTCTGACCGAAGGTCCGTCGAAACTGAGCAAGGCGCAGCGTGAATAGCGTGACCAAAAAGCAAAGTACAAGTTGTACACGTTATGTATGTAAATTATCCCCTGCCCTCCTACCTATACCTACTACCTAATTATAAAGCAAGGAAGCAATCTTCGTATGTTCTGCCATCAAATTTTTCGTCCGTCAACTGGGTGGCCGTCCTCTTCCTTAAGCTGTGATCGAGCCACATATGAAAACGTTTGGTCCCTGATCCAACCGCACACGACCAAGACTCTTTCCCGGACGAGGAGGACTTCGTTTCCGAGATGTAGCCGTGAGCCCATGATCTCACGTATAAATCCATATGCTGCGGTCTAGCACAGGAACCCAAATCGAAGCCTAGCATTGGCCGAGTCGCCGCCGTCATCGTCGTCCAAGTTAGTTCGGACTGCTCGTATGTAGTTATGTACTGCCCGCTGCGGCTCGTGCCACCAAAGGACGTACTTAACTTGCCGCTGCCCGGCTGAGCTAGAGTTTGTTAGGGAGACGAACAGGGTAGTAACATCGAAGTTTGCAGGTTAGGTGATCGCTAGATTGATTATTTTCACAAAGTTAAAGTTTTGATTGCATTTTACTAGCCTTGCAGTTCTTTTCTTTCTATGGACTGGAAGCTAAAACTGGAGCTGCATGCATAGTGAATCTATGTGTACTAAGTTTTTCGATGCATGTTTAAACCAGATGTAAGATAGATTGGGTATTTTAACTCTTAGTGATCTCGCTAGCGGAACCATGTTAATTTCGATGCATGTTTAAACCAGATAGATTCAGTATTTTAAATTGGCAAGACGACCAAGACAGCCTCAAGGCCCGCTCTGTGATCTCGCTAGCTGAAGTGCTGAACTTCTTAATTTTATCAGAATTCTTAATTTGTATTGTAAGTTAGTGATTATACAGCTGGAGGAGGGAGGAGCCGAGGATCTGCTAAGACACAGGATCAGAGAACACTACTGATACTGAAATTTGCTGGATGATTCAACAAACTTTGTGATAATAAATTGATTGTAATTTCAATTATGCACACCGGAGTTACTTTTTTTTGCTGCAAAGGTTTGAGAGAGAGAGAGAGAGAGCGAAGAAAACTTTGGAATTATAAAGGGCTCACAGTATTTACGTACATTCTTAGCACCTCTGATAAAATCCATGAACTTTTCTCCTTTTCTCCTTATGATAGCATGTCTACTCCTTTCGTTCCTTCTCTTGTTTTCTTGTGATAAGAATCCATAGCAACGCACGGGCATTTTTGCTAGTTATAGTTAAAGAATAGAATACAGGTAGGGTAGGGTGAGGAGGGCAGGGTAATTTTGTAAAGGCAAAATAGGTAAATTGGTCCCTCAACTCTTCTCCGGGGGTCAACTTAGTCCCTCAACTCTTAAAAAGATCGATTTAGTCCTCAAACTCCATGTTCATGGTTCAATTTCGTCCTCCATCTGATTTGGACTGCCAAATAAGCGTGACACGTCAGCTAACTGGGTCTTAGGGTTTTGCTACACATGTAAAAAATCCAAAGTGCCATCCTTGAACCATTTTCCCCCAAACTTCATGTAAAAAATCCAAAGTGCCAGACGATTGATCTAGATCCTAGAGCTGGCTGGTTTGGAAAAAACGGTTCAAGGATGGCACTTTTGACTTTTTACCTGTGTAGAAAAACCCTAAGACCCAGTGAGCTGACGCGTCATGCTTAATTGGCGGTCCAGATCGGATGGGGGACGAAATCGAACCGGGAACGTGAAGTTTGTGATCTTATTGCTGGTTTGTGTTTTCTAGCTAAAATACACATCAACAATGGACGTACGGGTGAGGCGACTCGTGTTCCGAGCGTGCGCGCGCGACCAGGATGATGCTGGACGGCAACGTGGATCCGGAGAAAGTGGCGGCTGGCCCGGCACGACGGCGTACGGCATGAGCGCCGCGCGCCGAGGCTAGTGGCCAGTGCGTTGCGACCGTACCGCGACGGCTTGAAGGCCGGGCGTGCTGGCATGTGGGCGATGCGCTGCGAGCCTGCGACCGGTGCTCAAGCGGCGTGGTGCCGTGGTGGCGTGCGAGGACTTCAAGAATGGGCACGCCGGAAGCAAATAAACAAAGCCGCTGGCGGTGCCGCCGAACCTCCTGCGGCGGAGGGCCGGGTGGTGGGGCAGGCACGTGCCCTTGGTCTTCCTCGAGGAGAACGGCCAGTGGAAGCGCGCGCATGCCGGAGGACAAGAGGCCGCACGACGCGACGAGCTAGCCATGGGTGGAGGGCCGTCGGCGCCCGCGCTTTGTCGCGCCACGCGGCGTGGGAAGCGCAGGAAGTCGTGGAGGTGGCGGGCGCTCTCGCTGAGCACCTCGCCAGGGAGCGAGCTCGGCCCACGGGGGCGACGGGGCACGCGCGTCGTGCAAGTGTTCCACCCGTCGCCACCGTCCTTCCGATCGGACTAAAAGATCAGAGGCATGGATATGGCGCTTCTCGCGGCCCAGGGCGCAGGGGAGGGGACGACAGGCAGCGCGCCGTCGCCCGTACGACGAAACCGGAGAGGGCCTCGCTGGCACCCGTGCCGACCCAGGCCGTACAAGTCCGATCCGACGTTGCAGAAGGGCCCCAGGGGCAGAGCCGTCGTCGGGCCCGGCCGGCGAGGCCGCGCCGCCAGGACTGCACGCCGTTCTGGTACCCAACGGCCGGCCGGCGTGCCGCGGTCGCGGCCTGGGCACGCTGTGGGAGAACCGGGTGGGGTGTCCACCTTCCCCTCGGTCATGGACGCCGTGGCGTTCGCCAGCACGCCGGCGAGCGGGTCGTGCTCGGACGCCGGGAACGCGGCGGCGCGGGAACGCGCCGAGCGGTGGTTGGCCACGGCGCGCGCGACCGCCGGCGGCGGCGGACTGGTGCCGGAGAAGTGGACCGACCAGATGAGGAAATGCACGCGCACGATGACGGCGAGCGGCGTTTAATTTTGCTCCTGAGCGCGAGGCACGTACACGACGCAAACGGGCACATATATTTTCCGTGTCACGGCCACATAGGAAGTCCACAACAAACATCGTAACTTTCAGGCTTTCAGCCATTCAACCAGCAGCGTGCAGCGGGCGACAGTTAATCTGACTTTAACTTCAGGCCCTGTTTAGTTCCCTTCGAAACACAAAAATTCTCTCTCCAAACTTCACTATTCCCCCATCACATCAAATCACATCAAATCTCTCTCCTCATATATGGAACACTAAACGTGGGTAGATAAAAAAACTAAGTACATGGTTTTGATGTACACGGCGAGACGAATCTTTTGAGCCTAATTAGGTCATGATAGGACAACGATTACCACAAACAAACGAAACGTGCTATAGTGCGCTACAGTTTTCGATGTGACATTTTCACCAAACTTCACTTTCACTTTTCGGGAACTAAACACCACCGCCCAGTACAACAAACATTTCACAAACACAGGTTCTGAAACCATTGCATGAAAAC
The DNA here is from genome assembly GCA_900205405.1 of Echinochloa crus-galli. NCBI lineage: Eukaryota > Viridiplantae > Streptophyta > Magnoliopsida > Poales > Poaceae > Echinochloa > Echinochloa crus-galli. Next base: position 1,104,381 of record OAMR01000411.1, read on the forward strand.
ATGTCTGAGATCATAACATATTTTCAGTATTCAACCACCAGCGTCCAGCGGGTGACACTTCATCTGACTCAACTTCAGTAAAACAAACATTCCATAAAAACACGTCTGAAATCATAACATCTATTTTCCGTGTCACCAAGGCCCCATAAAAGGCCCAGAAGCCAACACCATAACTTTCAACCAGCAGCTTTTGACGGTTCATCCTACTAGACTTCAGTAGTACAGCAAACATTGCACAAAACATGATCTGAAATCCTAGGATTCATTGCTCGAAAACATGTTCTGAAATCATTGCATACGAGTATGTTCTGAATTCAGAAATCATCTCAGCACATGCAGACTTTAAGACTTGCGTAGTCCCAACACAGCAACACATGAATGTCATGTTGGCTGCTACTCAACTCAGATTACCAAAATTTAGGGGAACATGAAAACCAGGCTAAAAGTCTTTCCCAAGGATTGGACTCTAGTTAACTACAACATAGCACGATTTCATACGAAAAACTAGTGTAGGAAGATGACTCAGTTAGAAGCGACTGGCAAGTGCACGTTCTCCAACAGTAAGTTTTAGTCGTCATCACTGGATTCATCCTCATCATTGTCTTCATCATCATGGTCGTTGCCATCATCACTTGGATCTCCAAGGTGACCACCATCTCCTGCGCCAAGCGTCGTTCCTTCATCAACTGACATGGCTTCATGATCAATGTCATTGTTCCTTGCATTTGCTTTTGCCTGTGCCGGCACCTGCACCACCTTCTCATGTGAATAGCTCTCTCACCAAGCACCATTTGTTCATTGGGCATGTCGCCTGTGACATTTGACTTAGCAGCAACAGTAGCAGCTACCCCTTTTCCTTATTTTCACCTTCTCCAGGGCCTTATTCTTGAGCTCATCGATCAGGCGCCCAAGGCAAGCATCTGCGCCATGGTCAATGTGCTTGGACATCATCAGGCACTCAGCAACGTCGTCTGACGTGATTTCCACCGCCTGCAGCAGCTCCTTAACAATGTCAAATAGAGGGGGTGCCTCCACGTCGAGGTAGTTCTTGGTCAGCGTCGTGAAAGCCTCAAAGCAGCAGTACGACATCTCAATGTGCACATCCATACGCCCCCGCCGGATCAACGCTGGGTTGAGCTTGTCTAGAAAGTTGGTTGTAAAGACGATGATCCGCTCGCCACTGTGCGCCTACCAGAGTCCATCAATGAAGTTAAGCAAGCAGACAGTGTCATGCTATTCTTATCACCCTTCTTGCTGATGCCTCCCATGGTGCCCTTGTGTGCTGGCAGGTTGGCCTTAGCACTATGCTGTCTCGAGGGAGCAGTCGATGTCCTCGATGACAATGATGGACTTACCAGTCGTCTCGATGAAGAGCTTCTAGAGATCATTGTTGCTGCGCACCATGGTTAGCTCGATGTAATAGATGTCGTAGTTCAAGTAGTTGGCCATGGCGGCGATCATAGTGGATTTGCCTGTGCCAGGTGGACCATAGAGGAGGTAGCCACGCTTCCACGCCTTGCCAATGCTGCGGTAGTAGTCCTTGTTGTTACGGAAGTCGTCAAGGTCATCCATGATCTTCTGCTTCTTGTCTTAGTGCATGATGAGGGTGTCGAAGGTGGTCAGATAATCAAAGTCAATGTAGCTCCACACCTCGTCCCTACTAGAACTGTTTGGCATGGAAAACAACATATTAGTGAGCTGAATGCATCACTGCATTAGAAGATGAAAAACAACCAGCAAGAAAATCTGGTATAATTACTGGTCAGTAGAAACTGATCTACTTGTACAACTAGATTCACATCATATTATGCCACACACTGATCTTAATAAGCACTAAAGCACTATTGATTGTATTGATAAGACTTTATAAATTTTAGTTTGTCTATTTTTACTAGTTCCATTATAAAGAAATTGAAAAAAATAACATGTTCTACTTTTTATTAGCAAAGAGTGGTTTGCTATCTACTTATTATATTAACCTTTTACGCCATAGATCGATTTGTAAAATCATATCGTAATTGATGAAATAGAATCTTTAAAATGGATATATAAACACATGTAACATGTAAAATTCTCGATAAGACTATAAATCAGCTTTTGATCTTACTATAGTAGTCCAAAATAGATATTACTAATCAATTATTGAGATCAAATACATGAATCAAGTTGCAGATCAAACTTGAAATTACTTACACGTAGTCGGGGTCTCTCTTGTTGGTGTAGAGCCTACGGCGTCGGTTACTGAACAGCATTTCGCGGCCACTCCAACGCACTTCACGGCCACTCCAACAGACATGTGACAGATACTCATTGACAATGAGCTTCTGGTGAAGCTGGTGGAACATTAGGCAGATACAGTGCCCCCTCGCAGAGCCAGTAATTTTTTTAGCTGGGGCGAACTTTAGTCGTAAGATAAACCAAAAGCTAAAAAGTAAACACATAATTTTTTTTGATCGAAGTCAAGATGGGAAGCCCCTACCTAACTTTTATATTTTTTTATTCCAAACCTAGTTAATTCGTCACACAGGTGCTCTAACCACTGGACTAGAGGTCCTTTCAAAAAAACAAATACATAGATATCATATTCACATGTTGCAATCGGACAAATTATATAGCAAGCTAGTAATCGGGAACAACCGATTTATTTAACGCGATATCTGTAATTTGGAGAATAAATATTATTCTTACAACATCAAAAGAAAATCTCATCAAAAGAAAATGGACCGATCTGTAAAGGTAGTAAACATAGTGAAGTGATCACAGGTCTTAGACGATGATGAATGTTGGAGAATATATATACGACTACTAAGGCACTAACACATCTAGATCTTCTAGGTTTTGGTAAGTTCGCTCTCAGATCTTTCATGATTTGAAATATCTTCTTAATTCTATCAATGTCATGTCCTTTAAAGACCCTTCTCAAAGTAGCATAATATCAAAAAATACGGGCATGCATGTATGTGTGCAAACAAGTTTGTGATGATTTGGCTCGAAAAGCTAAGCTTGTTAATTTTTTTGGAGCATCACTACTGTAAAGAAAATAAATGGAAAATAATGGCCACGGGCCGGCTACTAATGATTTCAGGCTCAATTTATTGAAGAACTTTGGAGTTATTCTCGGGAAAAAGTCCATCTCGCATTCCTCATCTGTCACTGAAGTTTGATTTGCCTCCCTCATCTACGAAACCGGGTAGATGGTCTCTCCCAACTATTAAAACCAGGTTAATTTACCTCCCTACCCGGTTTTGACCCCGGTTTGTACAGTTATGCTGTCATGTTGACTCAGCTCGGCCGGCTCAAACCGTTCACGTAGTCCTTATCCACTATCCTATTTTTCTCATTTCTCTCCACTGGAACCCTAGCGGCGACGTTCTCCGGGAAGGTGACGCGGCGGCGGTGGTGGTGGCCGGGAAGGTGACTCGACGGCTGCGTTCTCCGGGAAGGCGACGTGGCGGCGGCGACGGCCGGGAGCTTGGTGACTTGGAGTCACCATCCGAAGAGAACTACCCGTCGGACTACTTCCGCCGCGATGTGCACCACAACCCCAAGAAGCTGACGACGGCCGCGACGGTAGTCAACGTGCTGGCCACCGCCGGCATCGGGAGAGAGAATGTCCGCATGGGAGCCAACCACGACGAATGCGGCCAGCAGTACCTAGAAGATGAGAGTGGCAGGGGCCGGCCAGCACCACCGATGCGACCAAGGAGGAGGTGGCACCTGTGGGAGGCGCCGACGGAGACCTCGATGGCGTGCAGCATTACCCGGAGAACGGCCGTAACGGGGCCAGCCACCGTGGTACTACATGGCCTTCCGCAGCAGTAGGCGGCAGCAGGGGCAAGACTAGGAGTGGCGAGACTATGGCATGAGCGAGACGCAGTTGTACCAGAACGGCCAGTACTATTACGATGTGGATGCCGGCACGTACGACCACCAACCAACTTGCCACCGTCGCCGCCGCGCCACCTTCCCGGCCACCGCATCGCCGAGTCGCCTTCCCAGCTGCCGCCGCTAGGATAAGGACCGTGCGAAAGAGTTGGGCTGGCCGGGCTTTTTATTTTCGTATGAGTTGAGTCATCAGGGCCCACATATCATTATCCAATGCGGCAGCCAAATGGTGCAAACCGGGGTCAAAAACCGGGTAGGGAGGTAAAATCTTATTTCTTATTACAAGATTTTCAATGACTTCGATTACACATCTGCAGTAAACACGGTCTTTTTGGTTTGCTGAACCAAAATTGCAGTGCACGACCAACAGGAACCGGCCTGCATAAATTGAAATTTCTCAAGCGCTAATTCTGTCAAGTTTGATAAATTTGTATACGACATTCTCAATTAAAGCTGCACACAACAGCACCGACGTCCCACGTGTCTTTTTCAAAAAAAAAAAGAAAAAAACCAGCACACAAGCCACGTAATCTGAATTACCAACTACTCAACATTTTTGATCCCTGATGAAGCTGATACGGCTCAGAAAAGCAGAGACGTGAAGAGGTCGATCTCCCGCGGCACCTTCACGTATAGCTTTGCTTAATCCAAGTTGCTAATAGCTTTTGTTCTTTCTCCATCAATCCTGCAGATAATTACGAATGATAGTTCGATCTGGACGGACACCTCACACATGTTGTTCAGCCTGACAGCCTGAAACTTGCGATGTGCATATATCATTACTAGGTAAGTGACCGTGCGCTGCTACAGGTATGATACATCGAGAAAAGATAAATATACCACATGAAAAATTCAATCTTGACGGCCGTAGGTCGTACCGAAGTCCATAGAAGTTAACTTTTTTCGCAAAGGCGTGGATGGTGGGCTACAAAATCGTGATTGATTCTGCTACATATGTTAGGACTCTATTACGCTATGACTCTATTATAATTTATATACAGTGCAAGCTATTAATTGAATGGTGGCAGTGCCACTAAATATCAAGTTATGTTTTCCATAAATTTCATGTAAATAGACCTGATTATACTTTCGTGACATATCTAATACATGTACTAATGATACTGTTATTGAAATTGTAAAAGTCTGGAAGCGAGACGCCTTTTTGAAAAAGCCCTTTTGAAAAAGAAAAGATATGAACTGGATATACGAATGCAAGATTAATTTAAGGACCAATGAACATAAAAGTCTAAAATATGGGTTCAAGAGCTAGGGAAGCTTGAATTGATGGAATGCAAGTATTCGATTCCGAACTATCGTTTATATTTCCGGAGATTTTTTAACAGAAATCAAACCATTCACATGACCTCAAAAGGGGATCTGATCCTATTTCAGATGCAGAAGAAATTTGGTCCTATAGTGAACCCAATGTTAGTAATATTGTTGCTTGCAGTCAGTCCAATATAAACGACAAATGTAATAATCTTATCTTATTATTACACATGTAATAAACGACTTCTTTTAGAGCTTCTATATTAATCATCGGCAGACGTGCTAGAAAAAATAAATTCTAGAAATTCTCACAAAATCAGTTAACCATCAATTTAATACTCTAATTGTCATCGAAGATAATACCCATCGGACCGCGTCAAGCGATAGGATCGAAGATAATACCCATTGGACCGCGTCAAGCGATAGGATGATGGAGCTAGAGAGCCGTACAAACGACCTAGCAGCGGCCGCGTAGCAAACTCGTGCCACCTCTAGATCCACGGGACTACCCTGTTGACAACGAGGGAGGGAGACACTGGTACGCTGCTGTCTCGGTCATCATGGGAGGGAAGCAGGGCCGTCGTCTCTTGTCGTGGGGAAGGGGCATGTGCAGACATGTCCTCCCTCCGTTCCAATTTATTAGTCGTTTTGGCATTTTAAAATTCATAGTTACTAGTATATATCTAGACATAAGTATATATGTTAATATGTAGATACATACTATTATCTATGAATCTAGATTTGCCAAAACGACTTATAATTTGGAACGGAGGGAGTATAAAAAGAGCATACACAAAGTATTTAAAAATATGATTATTTTGCTTAAGATAACAACTAAATATTCCAAGAGGAAGGAAAAGATCATCACATTAATGTTCACACCATACGTTTAAACGAAAATGTATATTTGAGACAATCACGGGTGCATATACCTATGGTCAACCCCAGCGCCACCCAGCATCAGTCAAACATGCAATGATAGTGGGAACCGTGCCCACACTCATGCAAAGACTCACTCGCTGAATGTTGAGCCGGATATTTTCCTTAATCTAAAAAAAAGGTAACCAGAATGCATACAACACTCATAACTGATAAAGATAGTAACAATAGTATATGCATCCCATGGTAGTAGAATGGCCTTCATCAAACAAATTGTACACGTCCCCATCGCACTGTAGCAGTGAATGCATTCCATAGCTTCCTCTTGCTACACCTGGAAAATCACAACGAAGGTTCAATTTGTAAAAGCTACTAAGACGATTGTAAATAGTACTGAAATTCCAGCAAGCTAGCAAAATTTGAAGCCCGACAAATCACTGGCTAAAGTGATCATAACTTCTAGGGAACTAAATTAACTACCTTCAAACAGATACAAAGACTTAACCTCATGGTTCAGCATATTTGCTAAAAAGCTCCAGCCCTACCCTCTCCAATGCCTTATCTCGATAACCTTCACTTGTTTGGTCATCTGGTTTGCATCTTGACATAAGAGTGAGTTGTATACTCAAAGCATTTTCGATTCCTTTTGTTTTCTGGACCGAGTGAATATTCACACAATTCAAATCCAATCCATATCAAATGGGGAAACTGGGTGAGAGCAACTTGAAATCATTGACAATGCCTAAACTCTGGACCAGCTATCAGTACATAGGTACACTGAACCAGAATTCTAAATCAGCAAAGATTTTAGGTCCACTTACTTCAGCTTCCCAATCAGCCTTCCTAATAGCAATGAATAAAATTAGAGTCTGAAGCACAGTTCCACACAGCATGCTTGCCTACAAAGTGTCCAAAAACCAGTAAATGAGAGAGCTCAAGAATTCTTGAATTCTACACTATCTTATTTTACTATTTGTTGAGATCAAAGGGAAAAAAAAGAATTCTATCTAAGCTGAGTATCAATGCAATCAAATAAACAAAGTTTACTCAATGTGACCCCATCATAGTTGAACTTCATTAGAACGATTCTCTAAACACAAATAAGATAAATGATGTGCTATACTCTGTTGTTTTTTCTAGATCACTGAGTGCATAAAACCGTTAGATCCATAATATTGAGGCCATATGTATCGAAGAGGAAACCAATGACAAACTTTTCCAGAAAAACAACATTTCTTATGGCACCCAGAATATAAAAAATCATGAGCTCAGCCATCCAAGTAAGCTAGCATCCGGATGTTTTGGGCCAAGCCCGTCCAGTCTCCGCTTCTCCCTTTATCGCTCTATGGCCAATGGATTTGAGCCATCTTAAACGAAACAGGTATAATATATTAAATAGTAGAAGGCAGCACATTACGTTCAGAAAAAAGAAGGCAACATAATATATAATTGTTTTAGAAAGAAAGTACTTTTGTGATTTCTAAGATACACAAACATTATAGGAAGCCTCTTGAGAATCTTCTATGATCAAAAGTTCAAAACACCACTATCCCATGTGATGATTTGTCAGTTTAAAACGGAATCAGTTTTAGTCATAGGCTTGCTCTCTAAGTCTACTGTATGTTTAAATAATATGAGTAAGTGAATGCTCTATACCATCATTTCCTTACGTACCTAGTACTGATGAAGAGTAGGTCCAGTTTATAAATAGACCAATTTCTTAATATTGCCAAATTTTATTATCATACTAATATCATCATCATTTTTTGAATCGGTAATGGATAGATATGGCCTCTCAGTAGAGCAGAAGAACAGGCAAGTGGAGTCTATCCATTGCTGGTCCCTCGCTTGCTAAAAAACTGAAACATTGAAGCACATTGCATTAACATATTTATTGGTGATTCCATTCTACGGTAATAGATAAGTTGAGTTTGATCTTATCAACCTACAATGTTTAGCCACACATCACTTCTACACGATGTTAATGAAATAAACAATCAATAATGAATATATTACTCAAGCTTGTCTACGATCATGATAGCATGTGTCCACGATAACTATCTATTTCAAAATGTTTTGCTTCTGGTGCGCCTAAGATATCTAATGCACATGATTTCAAATTAGAAAGTATCTTGGGTGCCATGTTAATTAATATTTCTAACAATCCAAATTGGGTCAGAGCTGGAGAAAAATACTGAATGAAAACTGCATACATGTCATACTCATTTGACCCTAAAAAGAATTATGAATGAGACAAATATACCAATCCAATCCAAAGGAGTGCTAAGGATTATGGAACAGTAAACATGCAAAATCAGAAGTAGTGTGATGTTATTAAAATGAAATATGAAGAGCCATCAGTAGAAAAAATGTAAATGATTTTTTTCAATAGCAATAGCGTTTTGCTAACCACATATGAATATATTCAGTAATCAAGCGAGGATAAGACCACGGCATATAACCATTATAGTCCAAGCATAGGCCCTGATGTTCATATAAATAATGAATCAATATACAAAAGTAAAATAGTCTAAAAGGAGAATGCCATGCAAGGACCAACACATTGCCAATTGTTTTTGAATTCCTTCAGATTGGGTAGAACATAAGAGAAGCCATGAAAGGTGACCCAGTTAACTAATATGGTGGCAGACTGGCAGTCTAGTACGTCCATTAAACACCTGTCAGATGCCCAGATCACATTACTTGAGTTGATTTTATTATGGCCTTGTTTAGATGCCAAATTTCACTCCCAAATTTACTATGCAAAAAGAAGATTCCCCATCACATCAAAATGTCATAACATGCATGGAGTACTAAATGTAGATGAAATCAAAAACTAATTACACAGTTTTATTGTGCTCTGCGAGACGAACATTTTGAGCCCAATTAATCAATTTTTGGATAATTTTTCACAAATACAAACGAAATGCTACAGTGACGCAATGATTACGAAGTGACATCATACTCCCAAATTCACCCTCTCAATTCTAACATCTAAACAAGGCCATGTGCCAGATGCATTTGGAAGGACAATTGCAAACTAAACTCTTCATTACAAATGAGGCCTAAAAGCATGCTTGTAGTTAACTGTATCACAAACATGTGCAGCACTTTCAGACAATGGCAGAACACGGAAAACCTACTGAGTAATTCAATGCGCGTTGGGCAGTTGCTTTGTACTGTAATGATGTGTCAGTAGGTCAATATGGATCTGAGTAGTTGACTTGAAATCAGTAACATGTGTTATGTAAAAAAATTTAAAGGGCTGCAGAGATGCAAGGTACCTTAACCCACCAAAGTAAAAGCGGCGAATGGCATGATATCGACAGTGGGGATGGTCGCACCCTTCATCTCCCAGCCGGCACCGCCAGACCAGTGCTCCTCCGTGCCAGGAGGCGGTCCTAGCATCTAACAATCTGGGAAGAAACAATCCACAGGAACCCGTATCAGCTTGCAACAGCCACACGAACCCAATCCACAACAAACAGGGGCGAACTGATGGCTATCGAAACAGATCTCTTAAGGACAATGATAATTCACCAACAAACGGATGGATCACTCAACCAGCAAGCAAGCCCCAGCGGATCTCCTCTCTTGGCCACCCCGTGGCAGAAGTCCACGGGAGGGGGCAGCGCGCGGACGCCAACAACGAGGCAAAGCAGCGGCGGCGGTGGGGATGGGGAAGGTGAATAAAGACACGGTGATGGCGGCGCGGTGCAGCGGCGGCCGCGCAAGCGAGCGGGTGTGTTTTTTTTCCTGCGGGTGGGGCGACGTGGGAGTGGGAGAGAGGCGGAAGGTCCGGGCGTTGGATGCGTGGGGGCGGACCGGCACCCGGCATGAACGGGGACCGGAGCAGGCGGAGACGGCGACCCCCGCGCGGAGATTCCGCGGGGCGGGACGGCGAGGCGGTGGCGGGAGGCGGAGGGGCGGCGTGCGGGGAAGTGTTATGTACCTTGACTGCTAAATCATAATACCAGTACAAATTGATGGTCCGAGATACAATATGAGAGAAATCGGAGAGGAATTAAGCAGGGATTAGCAAGGAATCTGAGGAAGGCAGCAAGAACACCCAGGGATTTCCGTCAAAAAAAGAACACCCAGGGATACAAGAGGATAGAGTTCAGAGGAGGAAGACGACTCTGCCTTTAAGTTCTGTTCGATGCCTGTTCTGCTAGAGATTTTCTGTTCGATACCACGAAAGCAACGGGCTTCGGTAAAATGACGATGATATATTGGGCTTCGATAAAATGACCATAAATCCGCTGTTTCATACGGCAGAATGATCAAATGGGAGTTTTACAATTTTTGTAATCTTTTGTTCCATTTTCTCAACTGGAACAGACCAAAATACCCTCAGCCTCAATCAATCCATCGACCATGACCACGGTCATCTCCTCCCCTTTCCCTCAGCAACATCCTTCGTCTCCCCGGCGTCGCCGGCCGCAATGCCACCACCGGCGCCGCCGCCGTCGCTGCCGCCTACGATCCCGGCCTGCGACCCGCACGACGGCCCGGGCAGCCTGCAGCTGACCGAGGACCTGATCACCCACGCCGGCGCCATCCAGCGGCGTGTCCTCGGCGAGATCCTTGCCATGAACGCCGGCACGGACTACCTCCGCGGCTTCCTCGGCGCCGAGGGCCGCGCTCCCGACGAGCTCGCGGCCGCGTTCAAGGAGCGTGACGCCGCCCCTCCGCCTTCCCCCACCACCCCTCCGCTCGTGCCGCCGCCGCCACCACGATGGCCGCCGTCGGCGAGGACGACGCAGCGTGGGAGTGCGGCGGCCCCCGACATGCGGTGCCGCAGGCCT
>OAMR01000411.1:1124629-1154459 GCA_900205405.1 Echinochloa crus-galli
GGGAGGGACGGTAGGGGAGGGAGGGACGGACGGGCAGACTGCGGACGGAGGCGGACGAAATTTTGTTGGCAGACAGACGTTGATCGCACCGCGGTTCCTAAGCACAGGATTATTAGGAGTAGAGACTTGGGCTATAGTCAAGAAACCAATCAATTGTATGTCGCCTCTGATGTAGATTCCATCTCCATCAATCATATCACCACTCTCATCCTCGATCATAATTTGGAAACAGATATCGATCCAAACCATCCATGCTCATGCATGCACCGGTTAAATTTTGCCTGTGAACTAAAATTTTGCGTCCGTGAAGAGGAGGAGGGAACTGAAGAAGAATGTGACAGCGACGCCGCAACCGCAATTTAAGAGTGAGATCTTGTTTTGAAGATATTATCACAATAAGTATTATGATGTGATCAAAATTTAATTTGAATGTTTGTTTAAAATCAATTACTCTTTTTCTAAATTTTATCGCATACAAAAAGTAATGGTGCGCAAGTCACCAGGTGGGAACAGACCTATACGCGTAGTCAGTCCTAGGTGGCCGAATCAACTCAGCCCAATATTAGCCCAACACGGAAAATAAAAGCATGTGGAATTTTTCGAGCGACAGGTGCGTCCGTATTGCTAGCGTGATGGGCAGACACACCCGGTCAGGAAAGGCTATTTGTTTGGTAGGTATACGGATTGGTAAAGAAATTCTATGGTGAGAAAAATAATACCCAAAATGACAAAAAAAACTCTCTAGAAAACATCGTTTTGTGAAAACTTTTCACGTTGTTTCCACCGTTGGACCTAAGATGTGGGTCCTAAGATGAGAAGTGTTTTCAATTCTAGTGGATCCTTATAGTATAGATAGATAAATAGAAAAATAATATTTGTTCTCTGAAGAAAAAGAAACAAAAAATCAGGAATATTATAAAAGGATACATATGCCAGGAAGTAGATTTGACAAAATTACTTTATATTATTTGAAAAAGGAACAATAGTTTAACAAGTCTTCACTCAAAACAGACCTTCATCCTTTTTACAGTATCAAGGGCTGGTTCATTTAGGTAACGATCATCCCTGTGTAGAGCGAGTGCATGGCCAATAAAATCCAGTGTCATCACTCAATTCGTGTTTCCTGAAAACAAAATCACAAATAACGTTACTTATAATGCAAGAGGAGGACATGCCAAGTATCCTCTTTAAATTTTAAGAAGTGTAGCATTTAGAATTTGAACGGTTATAGCAGTTTTGTTTAGCTGTTCATCATTTTTTTACGACAATTAACTTGTGTACACTATTGATTCACAAAGTGTCATCATAATGTATGAAAAGTAGAAAGAGGCCAAAGTAAGGTAAAGAATAATATAAGGTCCATGCAGCAACATGAGGCAGAGTGATACAAGAATAATACATCACATAATAACATGGCAACAAGGAACAACAATGACAGCAAGTACTACAATGCCCTTGTGAGGTCCCACCCCAGCTTCATTGTAATTTTGGACATAAACAAAAAAGTTAAAAGTTCCTTGCTCTACGTTTCTCATATAGACCCATCAAAGGAGATTTTAGAGCCTCCATGTCAGTGGCAGGAACCTTGTGGACCTGATGAAAATGAAATAAGGCAGCATATTAGAATATACCCACTTGTGAGAAACCCAGCAAAAGCTGAATCTACAAGATAGAACTCGGATGGATGAGTGTAAACTCAAGACATTACCTTCCCTTTGCTCAAGACATAGCTTCCATCAACAGCTTTGAATGACAAATATTTTGTCACATCATAAACTGGTCAGCGACAAAGAGAGTTTGATATAGACATACTTTACCATCACGAAATTAACATAAGCATATATTGATTGTAGGTTTGAAGCATTTCATGAGCTGAATTCTAATCAAAGCTATTGTTCTTTAACAACAATAAAGAAACGCTATCTGAAACAGGGTTCCAGTCAGGACAAGACTAAGCAGTAATCAGCGCAAATGATGTATATGGTATTGTAACGAATATATAAAACAATTAAGGAACTAATTAGTGTGCAAGAATAAGAAAAATATATGTTTTTTAGTTAATATATTTGCCAAGTATGATGGCTGTGGCAAGAAATAATAAGCACATAGATAGCAGTCCATGGGGGATTAACACACCTTTGGAACCATGTCTACATTGTAATCTCTGCTTGCACCAAGATGTGCTGGTGGTCTTCCCCTCTAAACCTCTTCCAGAGCTGTTCACAAAAAAGATAAGGGTGACTAAAGGGAATACAGTGGAACATAAGAGAGTACTTCATCAGTCATTAACTCTACAAACCAACTGAATGAATTGCCAACACACAAAATAAATAGAATCATATTATTCAGTACATATTTCGGTTTCAAAAGGAACAAAAATCAGAGACTTATAGCTTCTTGCCTTGTTCAGGTTTAGGGAGGTGGAATCTCATCCATAGTAGTCATTTCTATCCATGTGTAGAACCTGCAAAAGCATCACACATAACTCTTCAGAATCCATTAAAAATGAACCCACCATTGGTCAATTTTAAAGCAGTAAGCTGATATTCAACTTAACAATCTTTGTCCCTCCTTTCAATTACCCCGGTCTGACGTCTCACCGCACTAATATTAGAGAATAGATGTCATATATCGTCTTACACAGGATGGTAACAGCATTTCTAAGCCACAAAACAAAGGAGTTAATATAGATCAGGATTCAAAGCAGTGAATCTCCCTTGAATCTAGATAGTTGTTGCTCAAGACTAGTAGTTATCTCCTCATTCAAGAACCTAGCCTTGTCCTGATCTTTCCCGTCTACAGAATTCAAGAAATTGTGGCAACATTAGTAGGATTCCACGATGGTCAGCATCAACTGGCTAACTCCCTGGACCAATGCCAGGATCCAGATGCCAGTATCAACTGGCCGCTGAGGATGCACTCCTTGAGCCCCGTGCCCAGAACGATCATGTCGTACTCCTCGTCCATGGCGGCTCGGTAGCAGGTTCGGGTCTCCGGGAGCGAAAGCGAGCGGGGTGGCGGCGACGAGGGGTGCTGGAGTCGAATTGAAGCAAACGGCGTCGCAGGTGGGAGGGTAGTAAAGTAGGGCCCGTGGGCTGCGGAAGCCCGGAACACGGTGCGCAAATCCCTTCTGCAAACAGGGCCCGTGGGCTGCGGGAGCCCGGAACACGGTTCACAAATCCCTTCTGCAAACAGGTAGGCACTTCCTTAAAAAAAAACAGGTAGGCACGCATCCGACGGTAGAGGCCATCTTACCAAAGAAACCCTAAATCTCATCTAACGGTAGAAAACAGATTGCCCCTATCCATAGGGCTATATAAACAGCGGCTGGCTCGCCTTCTTCTTCGCCGCCGCCTACTCTTTTCGCTCACGATGCAAGTGGCGCGGGCCACGCCGCCAACCCGCTGGGACTCGGCAGACCGCAAGTTCCCACAATCCCACGTCCCAGCCCACGTATTCGATGCGGCCCAATGCGGATAGCCCGCACAACCCACAATGTCCCACGTACCCGTATCCCCATCCTGCCCCGTTCCTAAGCCACGCCGCTGCCTCCATGACGAACCCTAACTCCACGCCGCCGGCGTTGCCGCTCCTCGTTCCTGCTCCTTGTGCATCGACTTCGGTTCTATCTCCATGGCTCAGAAGCTCGTGCTGCGGTCATGGCGATGAGACTTGAGGAGGAAGACTCGGAAGCTCGTGTTGCGGTCATGGCGATGAGACTTGAGGAAGAAGACGAGTTCAATGCGGCTTGCCGACCGACCGGTGGGAGAGTCAATTCCCCTGGTGTCAGCGTTGCTGAGGGCCAGGCCACTGCTGTGTGCACGTCTCGAGGGGGAGCAAAGGGGCTATCTAGTCTAGTCTGTTCTGCAACTGATGACCGTGATTGAATCTAATTGTTCACTGTTCTACGGTCCATTGCATTAGTGTATTTGGCTGAGGTTACTTTGGTGTATTTGGTTTGGAGCTGTTGGTGTAGACAAATACGATAAGTATTCAGTAAAGCTAATTGTGTGGTAATTGAACTGCCGACCGCACGCGTGTGGCCGTGCAGAAGAAGCGGGCGTCTGCGGGCTGCCGCAATGACTGCAAAAGTCAAGCGGCGTATGCGGAGCAGCCGCATGCGCCCGCGATGGTGCTTGCGGCGTGCGCGGATGCGGGACGGGCAGCCGCAACCTGCCCCGCTTGCAACCTGACTTTTCGCCGCCCCTCCTACTCTTTTCGCCGCCGCCGCCGCCGCCAAAAGGAAAAGATGCTCTACATAACCAACATCCACACCCATGCCCAAATCCAAGAGCTGCAGGCCTCCTCCGATGAGCGCACCCGCTCCGATGAGCACATGCTTGTGAATCTTTTCTCTCTGGAGTCCGTGCGCATAGCGTGCGAGTCGTATGTACTCCTCCGCACGCTGATGTCGTCGAAGCCCTTCTGGGAATGCTCCGAGCTGAATATCCTCTCGCTCGTGGTAGGCATGTCGGTGGAACTCGACAGGCTTGAGCATGATCTGTTACCCAAGCTCATGGATCCGGAGGTCAATCATCTGGAACCGGGCGTCCTGAAAACCCTCCTATCCTTGAAGAACTCAGCAGCTAGTCTCTTACATCTGAAGAAGTGCTTCTATGAAGCCCTGCGCGGATTGGTTCAAGAGGATCTGGTCGCAGCCCAAGTCCAAAGCCTGAGCATATTGCTCAAGGATGCCGCTGATGGTGTACTGGAAGGTGGCTTCAGCCTAGCCTGGCTTCGGGAGGAGCGTGTCCCGTGGCTGGTCGAGCAGATCACCGATCTGTTGGCGACCCCGGTTCGTTTCCCAGCTGAATCTGAGTAGACTATCATCTGGTTCTTGCCAGCTCGTGACTGTTGTGATGAATATTTCTTAGGGGCGTGGCAAACAGCCTAGAACTTCGGCATAGTTTGTACAGCTCTCAAATGTATCTCTTGGAGTGGCAACACCCTTTATGTTTGGATGATATTAATGTTTTATGTTTGGATGATATTAATGTTTTTCCTATATGGATCTTGGGTCCTGTTTTCTCATTCTGTGTTAGGGTACAACTTGCAATTACTTTAAAATCCATTACCCGCCACCTGCAAATCCCACCCCGCGGTAAGGTAAGGTCCCTCGTAGAGATCTGCTCCCATACACTGATAGTTTCTCCTGTTCTCACTACCAACCCCCATTTCTTTCTAATAGTTAAAATAAACAGAAGCATTGTTGATTTTTTAGATGTGCTGACACATGCAGTTTCGTACACTAGTTAGAATATTTGATTGGTTGTTTCATATATATACTATGGTTAACAGATTATTTGTTATGCCATAGCAGTTCATACGGATTTTACTGAATATACTTATGTAGTATCATCTTATCTGTTTGTTTAATTTTTTTCTCTTAAACAATAGCTAAGATTTATGTTACCTGGTGACTTCGTGTTTATTGAACATGCATCTGTTATATTGTATATAGATAGAAAATGGCAGACCACTGTGGGGACTATTGTTCAGATTCCTACTATTTTTCTTTGGTTTCTATTTTTCTTTGGTTTCATTTGCTTAGTTATGCTGATCTCCAAACATGTTAGGGCCATGTTTTATTATTTTCACTATCATGTTTAGCTTTATTTCCTTCTACTAATCTGCCTTTAGCTTGTGCAGACTTGTTCTGTCCAATCTGAACCTGTTTTTTTTTCATTGTCGGATCTAGCACCTGTTCTTGTAGGTACACCTCAGGTAGCTTTCGTCCTTTCGTGTTAATGCTATTTTTTAAATCTTTTTCTCTCGCCTCTTATATGTATTGTGTACTTAAATTTTGTTTATATTACTTTGTTTTACATGATGCTCCTACCATCCTAGTTTATTTTTTTAGCTGCATTGTTGGTGAAGTCCTCTTAAATGTAAGCATTAGTGTTTAAAACATAAGTACTAATTTTGGGGCCTTTTTTATTCAAAATGCTCTTATTAGATCTGCTCCCATAATCTGATAGATTTGAGCTAGCATTTTAGGATCTGTAGCTGTAGAATTCTACAAGTTGACAATGCATGATAGATTAGCTCTTTAGGGAAGGTATGTTATTATTCATACCTTTGTACTCTTGCACAGCATCTCCTTGTTTCATCTCAATACAATAGGATTGCACACATTATGCGCTGACCTCCTCTCTGTTTCATATTTGGCATTCAAAAAAAGAGGACTCATTATAAGTATCATGTAACTGCCTGTCATGATTGATATAATGTAGTAAACATGAGTTGTGTGGTGGAAGTTTAGGAGTACATTTTTTGCGGAAGTCTGCATTTTTCTTATCTTATGTATGAAGTAGAATGTGAACTGAATCATGACTAGGGTGGGCAAAGAATAACCAGAGTGTTTTTTGGATTGGAACTACTCTATTTTAAGTGCTTGATAATGGTTTTCTTTTTTAGCTTGGAATTACGCTAATTGAAAAATACATCCATCCCTATGTCTTAATCTGATAGGCAGCCTTGGAACTACTCTATTTTATTGATCATCGAACCAACTTGGACCAGCCTTGCATAGGTTAGGGATCAAATGGGAGATAGGCAGATAGCTAAAATATATTATGTCCCAGCATAGATGGGAGTTAAAACTTTGGTCTAAGCTTCTTTTCCTTCTTCCTAGACACACCACTTTGTTACATTTTCAGGGTGTTGATGTACCTGTTCCAAACTATTTTGCTACCAAAAGGTACTTGTCAACTTATGCAGTGATTGTTGTTGAATGCAATTTATTTTTCACAGCAGGCGTCAGAGATGAATCTAGCATTGAATATGTCTAATTTGTGGGCAAAGAATTTCTCTAAAATAAATCCTATAATATTGTATGCTTAATTGTGCCATGAATGTTAGATCTGCGTGTTGTACAAGTTGAGAATTTGAGCTAATCATAGAAAGAAGGCATATTCTAGCTAATATTTTCTTCTTTTGTTTGTAATGGCTTGCTCTTAATATTTTAACCATTAGGTGAATGGGCCTCCAGCTAAGTTTTTGAAGTTGGTCATCTATCTGATCTCAATTTGTTGGTTAAGTACATGTATTTTTAGCACGTACAATGATAACATACAGCTTGTTGGTTCAAGGTGGCGTTCTTGCTTCTGGATCTCATTAGTGGCAAATTCAGCTTGGGAGATACCTGCCATGGCGTCCTGATCATCATGGCAGCGTTTGGCATCGTCTGCCACGGTGAGGATCTTGGCCTAGACCATCTCAGCCGAGTGGCCTGGAGGCATTGCAGAAGAAGTAGGCAGCCGCGTGCTGGAGGTGCTCAGCATGGTGATGGTAAGGGCCGATGGCCACACAGCGCGGATGAAGTAGCTGTCGTCTTTGCTCATCAAGCCCAGGAAAATTGCAGGATACCTATGCATCTTGGCTTCAGCATTGCTGCTACTCGCTTCAGCTCCACTTCGGCTGTACGAGTATGAGCGTCGTTGGTCTGACTCTGATCAGCAGCCACCGGAGTAGCAGAGTGAAATGCTCCCATATGATCTGTGGGTGTGTCGTGTGGGCTAGAGCTAGAGTAATGTTGGATGGTTCAGGACTCCGTTAGTTCAAATGCACCGCTAGCTATCTGTTTCGTGCATGCCCATCGGTTTTATATATATGGACTGCATTCTCATCTCAAATAACAAGATATATATTCTTGCTTGAAGACGGCCCACGGGCACTTGTTCTTTCCTTGAAACATCGACCCCAATACAAATCTAGCTTTATCCAATGTATATATTCCTTCATTGAAGTCTTTCTTTGTGTTTGATTCTAGCTAGCTTCATCCTAAGCTCCTTCACCTTTCTTTGTGCTGTAGTCTTTTAGTTTGTTTCGTTAAACTGGCCGACTTTGATTTTGATCGATCCCACCGGGCCACCCCCACCGTACCAAAATTAATGAACATATTTCAGTTTTCAATCAATCTGTGCTTCGAACAATTATTCATTCTCTGCAAAAACTTTTCCTATCAACCTAAAAAAAACAATCTATTTCAATCCAAGGGATTCTTCATCGCCTTTGTTTGTTCACCCTTGTCGCCCTGCCTGCTTCCAGCAGGGCTGTGCCCACACCTTTGCCTTCACTGTGCCGTGCCGCTGGCTGGATGTACAATAGCTGTGTTCTCAAGTTTTATGTGTTACTGCACTACACGCCATGGAAAGTTCCCTTCGGAAAGAAAGATTTCCTTGTACCAGTAGACGAGAAGCATATATGACTGGTAGGATAGGATTAAAACTCAAGTCTAGACTGGAATTATTTCTCACTACAACAGTTTGTTTCAGGCTGAAGACAGCTCCGGCAGCACCACAGCTCCCTTCCCTTGATATTGAAACCGACTCCTCTCAATTTTATTTAGATTAAGGAAAATATCTGGTCTTTAACATTCACATGTGAATGTGTGAATGAACCCAACTCCTCTTAAATGGTATTCCAAAAGGAGCTACCAGTGCCGCCTGGACAAGTTAAATTAACATTCAGCTCCAGGGGTATACTGAATCTAATGCTCCTAAACTTCAGCAAATTCGGGCGTACTCCCTCCGTCGCTAAATATCTATGTTTTCGCTTCCCGAGAAATATATTTATCGTATATATAAATATATATATATTAATATTTATGGTACATAATAAATATCATTAGATAGATATTTGAATCTAGTCTTTTAATAAATTTATTTGGAGATTAAAATGTTGCACATATTTTCTACAAATCGAGTCAAAATCGTGGCACGGAAACCAATGACGATAGTTAATCGGGGACAGAGGGAGTACATATTTCATTCCTGTGGTCAACAAATTATATGATCATTGTCTAGACTTTCGCATAGTCAAGTCTTGGAAAACTCTCGTGAGATCGATCGCTGATCATCGTTTTCATGGTGTCAACACAAACCCTGTGTCATATACAGACCACAGGCCCCAAGCCCCGGCAAACAACCTGCCCAGAAGAGTTGAGCCAATCGCTGAATGCAATCGGCTATCGCTTTCTTAGGTCATCTTCACAAGATCAAGAATGCATGGCCGTTACACTTTAGTAGGTATTGAACTCTTTTGTGCGGGCGACGGGTGGGCTCCAACCCTAGCCACCGCCGCACCCCTTTCCCCGTCTCCTCCAGCCTCACCGGCGTCCCGCACGGCTGCGGGGCCGGCGGCGGCGGTTGTAGCGTGCAACCGCCGGTCCGCGTTGGCTGGCTGACGGCGGCGGGCGCGGCCGGCTTATGTCGACGGCCGATGATGGGGTGGGCGCTGCTGGTGCTCCTTGCCGGTCGTTGCTGCCCCCTTCCGGTCTCACACGGGCGACAAGTCTGTGTTTCGGAGGTGGTGCTTCTCTTCGTTCCTCTGCTGGCGTGTTTGGATCGGCGTCGTCTTGGTGGCGGGGCTGGGGGTTGGCGGACGCTTGCCGGTGGCGCTGTGGTTGTGCTTCAGGCTGTGTCGGATCTTTTCGAGCAGGTGATGCTGAGGCGAGGAGGGTTGTGCTTCTGTCTTGTTCAAGTGTGCGTGAATGACATGGTGCTGAGTCGGGCGAAAGCCTTCATTGACAGTTTTGTCGGTGGCAATGGTGGCGGCGCCCTAGTGACGTCGCTTCCCTGTTGAGGGCATCATTGTGACACGCTGCGTTTTTCTGCTTGGGACTCCTCTATGGCGAAAGCCTTATCCTTTCTGGGCGTGCGACGATAGCGTTATTGGCGTCGTCTCCTTCTTGGAGGCGCCGCATTTGGAGTCCCGCCTTGAATAGACAGCATTAGTGGTTGGTTGGTGGTGTTGCTCGTGCATAGCGGAAGTGGAGGTGCGCTTGGTCCGTGCTGCAAGAAGATTCAGAGGGCCCATGGGGATGTAACCTCGGGCTGACGCGCTTGGTGTTGTGGTGATCTCGGTGTCGGCTAGGCGGAGGCGGTGCTCTTAGAGTGGTTTTAGATATCCGAGTCCTTGATAGAGGAGTGAGGCGGTGGATGAAGCGATGCCCCCACGCAGAGTGGTCGGGGTCGGTGGTTTCATTGGTGCTGCGACGGGAGTGTTCTGTTGAAGCAAAGTCCAAGTAGAGAGATCGACGATCGTGCGTGGCAGCTTGGTGGTGATAGCTCATGGTGGAGGAGTCAGGTGGTCTCTTGAGCTTGCAGCGGGTTATGACTTTGGCTGTGGCACAACGTCGGTGACGCTTGAAAACCAGTAACGGCGCGCGCTCTACAAATTTCCCAGACGATTTCACAAAAAAATTATCACGGTATGCGCCCGCCATGATTCATGAGAAATGCAACGCCAGGTTCATTCTGTCCTCCTAGTTCAAGAAAAAAGTCCGAGAATGGACTCACGATTCATGCGTATGCAGTGCCCAACGCGACGGTCTGGACACGGTGCCGCCGCGGCCGTGGAAGATGGTGAGCTTCACGCCGTGCCGCTCCGCCACGCCGACGATCTCCTCCTGGGCCTTGTAGAGGTGCCACGCCGCCGACAGCCGGCCGGCGTCCTTGCCGGAGTCCGAGTACCCCGATCATGATCTCCTGCTTGCCGCCGATCCGCTGCCTGTACCAGTCGATGGAGAAGAGGAGCTCCATGGTGGCGGGGCCCTGCTGGAGGTCGGCGAGCTTCTCGAAGAGCGGCACCACTCGGAGGGGCCTCTTGACGCGGCACTCCCGCTGCAGCAGCTCGACGGCGAGCACGTCGGACGGCGCCGTGGCCATGGAGATGATGTACGCGCCGAAGCTGTCGTTGGGGAGCTCGGCGATGACCCGGAACGTGCCGAGCACGTCGGCGACCTCGTCGGATTGGGGAAGGTCGGGCCCGAAGAGCGGGCGCTTGCTGCGGAGCTCGGAGACGAGCCATTCCTGGCGCCGCTCCTCGGGCCACTCTCGGTAGGAGCCGATGCCGAGGTGCGTGGTGATCGCGTCCATGGCGTCCGTGTGGCGCTCGGACTCCTGCCGGATGTCGAGCTTGACGAGGGTGAGGCCGAAGGTGGAGACCTGACGCATGAAGTCCAGGAGGTTGCCGTCGGCGATCAGCTTGTCCCCGCAGTCGCACAGCGATCGGTAGCACAGCTCAAGAGGCTCCAAGAACTGCAGCAAGCAGCTAGCATCACCAACTCACTCCTAGCTAACATTTAGAGATCAAATGAACTTGACAACATTTTATATATCAGCTCTCTAGTTAGAACTCAACTCTAGATTGTGCTGAGATTTACAGACCTGCTTGACATTGACGTAAGTCTGGTCTTCCGGGATGCTAGAAACTCCATGCAACAGCATCTGCCGAGCACGCTCGCGGGTGTTGTACAGCTTGTCCCTCACATCGCCGAGCACGATCCGGTAAGGTTCTCGCGGGGAAATCTGCTTCCAAAACTCTGCAGCAGAGGAGGCTCGGGTCAGAGTTTGCTCTGGTTCACCAATGCAAGAAACAGCCCCAACCAGCTCAGAGTACGTACGTTCAGAACAGGAATGTTCAGACTTCAGACCACCTGAATTTCACGAACTCTTTACAGTAGTTTTGTTACCGTCGCGATCGCCGCCCATCCAGGAGGAGAACTGGATGAGCGGGGCGTCGTAGGGGAGGCGCTCGTCGATGCCGATGTCCTTGAGCGCCGTGTCGACGCGGCGGAGGAACCTGGGCACGCCGTTCCAGATGGTGTCGTCGAAGTAGCTCATCCCCGCCCGCATCTCGTCCTGCGGCGTCGGCTGCTCCCGCCGGATCTTGTCCGTCCTGAACGCCGCCAGAATCTGCAAGAGCACGCCACGAGCAACTCAATCCAATGTATCCTAGTTGCAGTTTGCATCATCCACCACACCATCTGAGACACACATCCACGCCGTGCCGGCGAGGGATTGTTGCCACGTGTGCGCACGCACCACTTGTCGGAAGGCGCCGCCGTGCAGGCCCTGGAGGATGTCCAGGAACCGCGCGACGAGGAGCGTCTCGTCGTTCACCAGGCGGTCGTCCGCGAGCTGCCGGAGGCCGTGGCCGTCGTCGATGGACCGCCGCTCCTCGGCGAGGCTGCTGGCCGCCGCCCCCGCCACATCGCCCACCGCCTTGGCCGCCGAGGAAGACGACACGCTCCTCGCTCGGCGGCGGACGGTGCACCGCGCGAGCTTCAGCCTGCTCCGGGTCGCCGCAGGGAGCTGCACGAGGAGGGTGAAGGGTGCGAGACGGAGGGAAACCATGGCAGCGGCGGCGGCTCGCGCCGTGCAAACCTGAACGCGCGGTGTTCCCGGCAGGAGAAGATCGCACGCGTATCCTCAGCTCGGGACATGGGAAACACGACGAGCTCCAAGACGGCGACGCCATTTTGTCGGACTTGTAAGACTGGAGAAGCAACGAAGCTAAACCCATACGTGCCATACAATTGTCGGATGGACGTTTTGTCGCTCAGTTGCATTTGATTCTTTCGAGTTTTGGATGCATCTTGCGCCCCCCAAAACTGTCCCCTTCTCTTTTGCTCCTGTTTTGAAGAGCTGTGGAAAGTTTTTGAATTTTGATGGACCCGGTTTAGGGGACTGAGATCAAATGCAAAACATTTACAAAACAAAAATAGACGGATGGAGCTTCGAAATCTTCCCAGATTCGCGACATTTTGCAGCAACATATGCCACACAGCAGGGTTCCGCTGAAAGCATCAATCTTACGACGATTCGAATCAAAACATATATGCCGCCGAGTGCCGAACTGCTTACTCATGATGTCATTATAACATCCAATTGGAACAACAGAGCCCTTCTTACATCTTACAACAAATGCTGCTTAATAATAGTCAGAAGGCGCATAAAAGAATGGCACCAACTCACTCCTAGCTAACATTTAGAGATCAAATGAACTTGACAACATTTTATATATCAGCTCTCTAGTTAGAACTCAACTCTAGATTGTGCTGAGATTTACAGACCTGCTTGACATTGACGTAAGTCTGGTCTTCCGGGATGCTAGAAACTCCATGCAACAGCATCTGCCGAGCACGCTCGCGGGTGTTGTACAGCTTGTCCCTCACATCGCCGAGCACGATCCGGTAAGGTTCTCGCGGGGAAATCTGCTTCCAAAACTCTGCAGCAGAGGAGGCTCGGGTCAGAGTTTGCTCTAGTTCACTCACTATTAGACAGTGTGACACTGACATGTATATGCGTTTCCTTGCCCTGAACA
The DNA here is from genome assembly GCA_900205405.1 of Echinochloa crus-galli. Classification (NCBI taxonomy): domain Eukaryota; kingdom Viridiplantae; phylum Streptophyta; class Magnoliopsida; order Poales; family Poaceae; genus Echinochloa; species Echinochloa crus-galli. Next base: position 1,137,740 of record OAMR01000411.1, read on the forward strand.
TTGCTGTAAACACATCTATGCATCGATAGACATACCGATGTAGTATGTGGCGTACTTGCCCGAAGATTGCCGGTGCAGTTCATCGGCCCGGGCTCGAAGCTCGTCGTTGCAGCGCCACATAGAGAGCTTCAGGTTCAGGGTACAGAACAAATGCACGGTAAGAGCTGCAATGCTTATATGTCCCCAGCTGGGCTGATCAGAAAAATTCAGTGTACCTCGAACATCAAATCCGCCATCTTGGAGAAGTACATGTTGGCAGCCATCATCCTGGCCAGCAAGCACACGTCCCTGGTGACCTCAGGCGTAACTCTCGGATTCCCTGATGTACGTACGTTCAGAAATCAGAACAGAAATGTTCAGACTTCAGACCACCTGAATTGCACGAACTCTTCACAGGAAATGGCTCGGTCAGTAGTCTTGTTACCGTCGCGATCGCCGCCCATCCAGGAGGAGAACTGGATGAGCGGGGCGTCGTAGGGGAGGCGCTCGTCGATGCCGATGTCCTTGAGCGCCGTGTCGACGCGGCGGAGGAACCTGGGCACGCCGTTCCAGATGGTGTCGTCGAAGTAGCTCATCCCCGCCCGCATCTCGTCCTGCGGCGTCGGCTGCTCCCGCCGGATCTTGTCCGTCCTGAACGCCGCCAGTATCTGCAAGAGCACAACTCAATCCTGTATCCCAGTTGCAGTTTGCATCATCCACCACACCATCTGATGGCGTCTCTTGCCTCTCTCTGAAGGGCCTCGTCGATCTCCTGCCGCTCGTTCTCCGCGATGCCCTCGACGCAGAGCTGTGTCAGGCAGTCCCTAATCCTGAACCAAACAACCACACACAAGAAGATGAGCTCGACTCGATCGCCATTGATGATAGATTGATCAGGTGCAGCTCAGCTCAGCAACACATAGTACTAGGTCACTGACCTGGCGTGCTTCTGGAGCAGCGAGCGCCGGACGGCCTGCGTGGGGTGGGCGGTGAGGACGAGGTCAACGGTCTGGCTCCGGAGCGCGTCGAACACCTCCCGTGGCGTCTTGCCGAGGCCGCCCACCAGGCGCTGGAGGGTCTCGCCGAGGTCGGACTCGGTGGACGCGGTGGCCTCGTCGGCGAAGCCGCCGCCGCGCCGGCCCGTCTCCGCCTTGCTGCGGCGCGCCATCTGGACCTCCTCGGCGATGTTGGCCAGGTTCACCATGTGCGACAGCGAGCTCGCCGCGATGATGGCGTCGCCCACGTCCAGGCTCGTCAGCAGCGCGCCCAGCTCGTCCAGCCGCGCCGGGTCGCCGTCGATGTGGTACTCGCCGGAGATCCTCAGGCACTCCTCCACCTACAAGACCACGTACAGCGCCATTTGCGGCCAGATCATCTTGCTATCCATGGACACATCGGGATTGTTGCCACGTGTGAGCACGCACCACTTGTCGGAAGGCGCCGCCGTGCAGGCCCTGGAGTATGTCCAGGAACCGCGCGACGAGGAGCGTCTCGTCGTTCACCAGGCGGTCGTCCGCGAGCTGCCGGAGGCCGTGGCCGTCGTCGATGGACCGCCGCTCCTCGGCGAGGCTGCTGGCCGCCGCCCCCGCCACATCGCCCACCGCCTTGGCCGCCGAGGAAGACGACACGCTCCTCGCTCGGCGGCGGACGGTGCACCGCGCGAGCTTCAGCCTGCTCCGGGTCGCCGCAGGGAGCTGCACGAGGAGGGTGAAGGGTGCGAGACGGAGGGAAACCATGGCAGCGGCGGCGGCTCGCGCCGTGCAAACCTGAACGCGCGGTGTTCCCGGCAGGAGAAGATCGCACGCGTATCCTCAGCTCGGGACATGGGAAACACGACGAGCTCCAAGACGGCGACGCCATTTTGTCGGACTTGTAAGACTGGAGAAGCAACGAAGCTAAACCCATACGTGCCATACAATTGTCGGATGGACGTTTTGTCGCTCAGTTGCATTTGATTCTTTCGAGTTTTGGATGCATCTTGCGCCCCCCAAAACTGTCCCCTTCTCTTTTGCTCCTGTTTTGAAGAGCTGTGGAAAGTTTTTGAATTTTGATGGACCCGGTTTAGGGGACTGAGATCAAATGCAAAACATTTACAAAACAAAAATAGACGGATGGAGCTTCGAAATCTTCCCAGATTCGCGACATTTTGCAGCAACATATGCCACACAGCAGGGTTCCGCTGAAAGCATCAATCTTACGACGATTCGAATCAAAACATATATGCCGCCGAGTGCCGAACTGCTTACTCATGATGTCATTATAACATCCAATTGGAACAACAGAGCCCTTCTTACATCTTACAACAAATGCTGCTTAATAATAGTCAGAAGGCGCATAAAAGAATGGCAGCTGAATAGCAACTAAAATAGTTCGGTTTGTGTTAGGCTAGCATTGTTACAGCAACTAACAGCAGGTGAAAATGAAATGTAAGCTTTCACGACAATATGCCCCATCTTATTATCATTGCAAAAAAGAAAACAAAATTTTGTTGATACAATGATAGAAAAGATAGCTTAGTATTATGCTTATTTTCATCAGTTGTTCTCACTATCATAAATAAATAATAAAGAAAGATTTACATAATGTAGAAATGATCTAACATTTCCACAACCATAGAGATCTACGGTAGAATACGCTAATATGAACTAAAAAAAGGTGCAGAAACAGACCTACAAAATCTAATTACAATGAAGAAAAAAGATGTTATTCACATTTTCTCACTTCATCCTGTAATAGCTGAATATACAGAAAGAGTACCATACACATCTCTGCAGTTAGGTGGTCATATCACTCCAGTTATCATCATCACCTCCCTCGTCACTGGCCACAGCCTGATAACACGGAACTAATCAGGAGGAAACAAAAGAATAGGGAATAAGTCTATATAACCCCCCAACCTATTATAACTAGATTACTTCACACCCCCAACTATAAAACCAGGTATTTACCCCCTCAACTTTGCAAAACCGTTCATCTTGCACCCTTCCTGGTTTTGCACAGCGGTTTTACCCACGTGGTGTGCTGAGGTGGACCTACTGATACATAGGGCCCACTTGCAAGTGGAAACTTTCCTTCCTTCTCCAACTCAGTCACCGCTCGCCTGAAACATGCTGCATCCGGTCTGTCGTCCACCTGCGGCACCCGGTCAGTCGCCGCTGTCATACAGTTTTTTCGCTCCTCTCCTCTCCCCAAACTCCTCCGTCCTCCCTCTACAACTTCTAACTCGACCAAGCTGCCCGTCTCTCCACCACGCTCCTCCCAGCGGCAGTGCCTCGATCTCTTCCACGCCGGACCCGTCTCTGCATCCTCGTGGCTGTGTTGCATTTGCACCTCCGATTCCGCAGCCGCAGCACCTCTCAATTTCCAAAATCCACAGCAAGAGAGCACCGACAGCTCTCCAACTGGAGCAGCACCGAATCCACAGCACAAGCTCCCACCAATTTCTCTCTCCCTTCTCCGAATTTCTCCATACAACATATCCACAGGCCCACAGCAGCTGATTTCTTCTCTGTTCCTCTTCCCAATCGACGAAGAAGAAGCTTAGCAGCAGCACTGCAGCAGTAGCACATGGCGTCACCTCCTTTCCTCTTTGTTAAGCGTCGGCACATCCAATCCTCTCCTCCTGCGCCATTTAAAGCAATAAGCAGCAGCACCTCCTGCTCTCTTCTCCAATCGGCAACCACCACCAGCACCTACTCTCTCCTGACCCAAATCAATCGATGCCCCCATCTCCCTCTGATTTCCTGCCACCAAATTAATTTGTTTTGTTTCACAGCTGCTTCGGCATTGATTTGGCCCAGCCAAAGCTCGTTGGCGTGAGATTCCGCTTGCCTCTGCTGGGAGCCTGGGAGCGGCTCCGATTCAGCAACCTCTACAGCGGCCACCCGGGCCGTCCGGGAAGATGCCAGCGGCCATGACAGAATCGAGAGAAGAATGCAGAGCCACCTTGTTCTTGCTGCAAGAGAAAGTATCGAGAACCTGCCCAATGCCCACTTACAGCTAGGCCATGTCAACTTGTCCACCTCAGCGCGCCCCATGGCTAAAACCGCTCTATAAAACCAGACAAGGGGCTAAATGAATGGTTTTATGAAGTTAAGGGGGTTAAATACCTGGTTTTAAAGTTGGGGGTGTGAAGTAGTCTAGTTACAATAGATTAGGGGGTTATGTAGACTTCTTCCAAAGAATAGCCCAAAAAGGCTAAAACTAACATCAAGGGGATAGCACAATACGAGCTCTTTTACTAACCTGTCGAATAGCATTCGCCTTCTCCAAAATTGCTACAACGTTGGAATTGGCCGTGGATTGCGCTGAGGTGTCTGTCTTAGATGCATTTGTCTGTCTTAAATTGAAGGTCTGCACAAGACAAACATATTGACCGGTTGGTTAAGAATGAAGACACGCAGGCAAGAATGTAGAAATCTCAAGTCACAGAGCCCAATAGATTGTTATGCAAGTACAACAGTCTACATATTCAAGATACCTTGCTCCGGATTTGTTGAAGCAACTCCTCCCTTTCATCCAAGCTTTTAATTTCACTACCTACTGCTTTTGATCTTTCATGTCCATTAAGTTTCAGCTGCTCTGACTGCGATAGTTCGTTAGGCAAATGAATAAAAGGAATCAGATATCATATGCCGTGATCAGAAGCTATAAAACTGGTAATGAGCTTTCTAATTTCAAGATTCAACTGATTATTGGAACTTGTTTTTAGTTGGCAAAATAAATGGCACAGGACTTCTGAGCTACAAGTGGGCATGTGCGAAACAGTATTGTGGGATGGAATATCAGATAGTTTTTCTGAATCACAGGTCATCAGATTCATGGTGTGCATTCCTTTTTTGGACCAACTTATCGGTTATGTCAATATATTTTACCCAAAAAAAACATTGTGAGGTCTCTCAGATACAAACATGGTCCATATTTCCTTTCATTTAAGCTACTTTGCACAGTAAAGTAACGCAGTATAAACTCATAAAGAATAACATATCAGATTTTTTTTCAATTAAAAGAGCAGAACAAACCTTATCCCTGATCTGCTGAAGCAAACTTGATTTGATATCAATGATACTAGAAGGATTAGTGGCTTTTACCCCATCAGTTTTCTGGACACCCTACATATACCAAGTACATAATTTCATCAACACCATATAACTACAGTTACTAACGGAAGTATTCAAACAGGGTCAGTCAAATAAACGGTCCATACCGCTTCTTTAGTATGCCCTTGTGGATTCGGTAGTGCAGTTGAAGGAGGATGTTCTTCCTGGGCAGAGGTGTGTAGATGTGGTAGGCTTGAGGATTTCTGAAACATATCTTCAGCTGTAATGCATCTTTCCTCTTCTAGTGAAGTTGTTTGTTTCGTCGTCCTCCACTGCATTGGGGGAAGAGGAGGAGGTGGTGGCAACTGATCTCCAGCTGGTGGTAAATTCACTATATTGTGTGGAATGGAGGCTTCATCATTTTGATCGTCATTTGTGGACATTAGTGTGTCAAAGTTTGGAAGTTCTTCAACAGAATGTGATTCTAATGTGCCTAGTCCATTATGATCCCCAATATCTGCAAGTGAAATAGTTGACTTCACACCAGACAAGTCCATTTGCTCGAAATAGCTAGATAAAGGTGCTGTTGAGGACCCTATCTGATTTGAATCGTCATACAACTCATGTTCCTCCAGTCCAACTCCGTCTTCTTGATCCCACACCTCAGAGTTTGAATATAAACGTGGACTTAGATCATCGTATGAAGAGTAACTGTATGACCTACCGAAAGTGTCATCTTCAGACTCAGAACCACTGCCTGGCTGTGGAATGGAAGACTCTGAAAGCAACTGAAATGTTGGCAACATCATATCCTCGGAATTTTCATGAAGATTGCCATCACAGAAATCTAGGTTCAGTTTTGACATTTCAATTGCACTCATAGGATGAAAAGAGATTTTCATATACTCAAGTGGCGGAGACGATTTCTCGGAGTATTGACGGCCAGAAAAGATTGATGATTTGGACAATCCATTCGTTCCATTTTCTGTTTTCTTCTCAAACTGAGATTCCTCTGTGAATACTGTTTTGCTTGGTTCTACAATAGGATTTAGGATAGATTCATCATTTACACTTGCATCAGCATTTGTTCTCTCAGATGACATAGGAAGATCGGTATATTTGGGAGAAGTTCTTCTCTGAAGTGTATTAGCAAGAAATCTTTGCGCAATGCTCGAAAAGCTTGATGCAGACACCATATGCATGTCATTTCTCATGTTCGCTGAGTACATTTCAGTGCCATTTTCAGCACTTTCTTCAGATTCTAGAAGCTCACTTATTGAAGTTTGCTTGCCAAGCATATTACTGTGCTCAAAGGATGAGGAAAAATCTGAGGGCCCATCTGTTTGACTATGAACTTGGTCTATTCTGCCTGCTGATTGATTTGCCCCTGCACTACTGAGGTTTGTCGAACCAGGACGGATGCCAACAAGCTTTCCCACAAAGCTGCTGGTAATTGATGTGTTTCCATTTTGAACATCTACGGATGTTGATTCAATAGGCTTTGAACAATGTAATTCTGTGAACTCAGTTGAATTGCTTGGTTGGGGTTCTCTAAAGCCAGGAGGAGTAACCTCCCTTGGAGCATCTTGGGCACCAAATACTGGAGGTTTAGATGGTTCGAGTCCAAAGAGCCCAGCATTTGTCCAGAGTTTAACAGATGGTACTTCAGTAGGTGCAGTAGATGTATTTGTAGGAACACCTAGAGTTGCATGTCTGTTCTCCAATAGTTCTTGTCTGTTCTCCAATAGTTCCTTAGGAGGCTCGCCCTGCGAAATACACACTTCATTTGCACCAGTAGACGTAGTACAAGAATTTGTAGGAACATCTTGAGTTGCACGCCTATTCTCTGATGGTTCATTAAGAGGCTCATTCCATGACTTAGACACTTCAGACACACCGCAATCACTAAGTTCCACATGCTTCTTTCCAGGATAATCCTGAGGCTCTGAAACAACCCATGAGTCATCGGAGATATCACCAGGTGAGCTTTTAGCAGCAGGCGCCATCTTGAAAGCTTCCTTGTCGATCACCATGTTCTTTCTGGGATAATCCTGAGGCTCAGAAACACCCCATGAGTCATCGGAGATATCACCAGGTGAGCTTGCAGCAGCAGGTGCCATCTTGAAAGCTTCTTTGTCAATCACCATGTTGGAAATGATAGGTCCAAATACAGCATTATCGGTGGCATCATCAGTAAAATCACCAGTATTTTCTACATTGCTTTCAAGATTTTGGTTGGCAACAGCAGATTCTTCGTTGGACAGAATAACCATATAGGCGGAGAACTCTGGTTCTGGAATCTCAGGAATGTCTCCTAGACCATCTTCTGCCTTACTCTCGGGTATTTGATTGTGAACAGGGGATCCAGGTATGGCTGCATGGACTTGCAGTTCTGGCTCTGAAATCTCATAAGGATCTCCACGAGCACCCTCTGCATTACTCTCATGGATATTAGAGATGACAGATGACTCTTTAATGGGAGTTACAGACGTGTAATCTGAACATTCTAGCTGCGAGATCTCAGGAGAATCTGCATTTGACAAACGGGAAAAATCAACTGCTCTTTCAGAAGTACAAGAAATATTAGTGCCTTGACAGGTCTCAGTAAAATCAGTAACAGAGGAATCAGGATGCCGAGAAACACTATCATCAGTTGCTCCCACTTGAGGTGCTTCAGCATTGAAGGAAGGTAATGATATCTCTTGATTTTTAGTTTGAAATTCAACTTCAGTTTCTGTCTCAGACTCCAATGTATTAAGTGCATCCATGTAGTTGTCTGCTTCTCCTGGAATTTCATCATGGTGGTTCAGAAGTAATGGTGATTTTGTCTTTTTAAGTAAGGCATCTTGCTGCTCCGAAGTATCCATCCCCTTATGGTCAATTTCTTTCCGCGCAGAGCTAATTTTAGGTTCTGCATCTTCAGCCTTATCCATAACAATATCATCACAGTAGACAGAACTTGTAGACATGATAATTGCAGCCTTTTCATCCCATTTAACATGAGGTGATCTATCAACCACATCACCTGGCAGGGAACCTTGCTTCAAATCGTCAGCCAGATCATCCACACTGGTACTGTTATGTAGTATGCGCGAAGGTGGGTCACTGGGCTTGTGCAGCGTAGCATTTGATGAGTTGCCATGACCATTCTCATGAGGAACGGTGGAAGGTTTTGCATCTAAAGTTTGTTCTACGGAACTCAATCGTGCCTTCGAACTAAGAGAAGAAGATCTGCTTATATTGTCAGGATTAGATCTTGCATCAGGTGTAGATCTATGCTCTGAGAAGCTCTGACCATCGGTGCTGGGAGAAGCAAACTGCCTGCTGGAATAATACAATACTAAGACTGCTATTCTAGATGCGTCATTCAAAGATAAGATAAATAACCATGGAAGATGAAGATGGATAACCATGGATGTGTAACACCTGTTAACAGGCTGGCCAGCAGTAAGTGATCGCTGAAATTCACCACTCCTATGCCTAGATGTGGGTTGTCCATGATATGGCTCCCTTAGTCGTGATCCTTTTCTCTGTACAAAGTTCATAAGCTTTATTAAGTCTTAGGCAAGTCCACAACATGACAAAAGATTACATTTGCCTAACACGAAACATCAGGGAACCACAAACCATTCGATAACAGAAGCAACAAAACATGGTCACCCAGTAACACATTCAGCAGTTATCAAATATGGCTTTGTAGATTAACCATTTACGGAAATAAACATGAAGCAGGAAAGGAGCCCCTTTAGTAACAGAAGCAATGAAGCAATGTGACTCAGTGATGCATTTATCAGTTATCAAAGATATCCTCATAGGTTAACCATTTATGAAGTTATGATTATAAAGATATTCAAGCACAATGAGAAATCCAATTCTTGTCAGCATTTTTTTAAGGAGTGGCTATTTCATTCTTACACGAGAAAATAGACTACGAGGATAAAAACAAAGATAATACCATCCCATCCAGTATCCCAAAACTGAAAAGTGAATATACTTGCATGTATCATTATAGTTCACAAGAGCAATACTGTGACTTCTAATTGAAGCGGAAGTGAACTAGAAAATGGTTGTGTCCAGTAAATTTCAATAGAGCTGACTAAGCACAGATATCAACTTCAGATACTGAGAATGAAGAATGGAACCTTGATTTTCTGAGATCTCTTTTCTCTTTGGTGATTAGCAGTCTTGTCTGCTCTCATCATATCCCAAGCTTTCTTGAAATAGGATGGATCAGAATATCTCTTTAAACAGGCCCCGGCACCAGCATTATCAAATCTGGAAGGAAATAATTTTAGATACCAGAAAAATGTTTATGAAGGAAAGTTTTAATACTTACTTATCAAGAAGGTAAAGACGTGGTGGATCTCGGCATTCTTCATAGGAGTCCATCATAAAACGAGGCAGATCACTGGATAGCAGGTGGTTTTGCTCGTTTTGAATCTGAGTGTGCCAATCGGAGCCTGTGTTTTATCAGAAAATTGAGTAAAACTGCACGATGATCTTATATCATAGAATTGGGCATAGATGATAGACATTTGACTACCAGGATGGATTCTCTTGATCAGGGTATTTTTAGACATTGATGAAGTAGATGTATACTTACCCGGTACATAGGCAAAATGTATGTGGCTCTTTTGATTCTTCACAGCTTTTTCAAGAGACGGAAGTGCTGCTTCAATGTTCTGTACTCGAGTTAGCACCTTACGCCCCCTGGCAGATGTAGCTATGACTTGCTCATGCAGGTCATGGAAAACATCAGCTGCAAATCTGGTATGAACAAAGTGTCTCTTAGCATAAGCATAATAAATAGAGAACTTAAACAGCACCCATTGAAGGCAACACATTGATTTCTCCACTCCAGCGACTTAAAAGAAGCATATATTAGCATATCAATAACCATGGTACCTAAGTAAAACTGTGCAAACCATTTACACAAGAAGAAAAAAGTAAAATAAAATGATACTAGAAGCACTAATAGATGAAAACAAGTTCCTCAGAGTGGCGACAAATTTTCATCTGCATGAAATGGAAATCAACAACAGCCATGGATAGTATCCAACAAAATTAGCAAAGACCCCTCGAGACAAACATTTAATACATCATGCCAGCCAAAATGCGCCCGGTCACCACTCACCACTAGGCAACCAGAAAAGGAGTCTTTCAAAATTACCCGTTACATCATAACTTCGCAACATAAACTCAAAGTAGCATGTGATCTTACCTAAATTCTCCATGCCATACCCAAAGCACCCAATCAATTCCTACCAATTCAGCAAAGCGCGCCTCCTAAACTAAGAGAATGCGGCCAAAAATCACATAAATGATACTAGCAGTTACCTCATACGCCGGACCGGAAACGTAAAACTTAGCAACATCTGTTCAGTCCTAACACTAGATCCCCAAAAACAAAACGTCGAATGCGACTGCTGCTAGAAAAGGACACTCACTCCATTCCAGGCAGTGCCACAGTTTTCAAACGCTGGAACACAGAAATACTACTCTTAGCAATTCCTACTGCTATAGCGCAGCACTGGGCTCATTCGCCCTATAAGCGAAATCCACCCAGCTGAACGCCAGATCCCACTCCTTCAAATCACTCCAATCGCAGGCTGTAACCAAACTCCCCGCCAAAGCCAAAGTCCTCGCCGGAAGGCGCCAAGCACGTAGCGCAGCACAGATCCCAGCCGGGAACCAGAGAGCCACACAGCCGCCGAATCGAAGCACACATAAAGCGAGGTAGCGGCGAGAGGGAGAGGAGGGGGCGCTTACTCCGCGAGATCTCCGAGCTGGCGCAGGATTCCGACGAGCCCCGCGACGGCGACGCCCTCGAGCAGCGCCTTGGGCTCCTCCTCCCCGGCGGCGGCGGCGGCGGGTCCTCTCTTCCCCACCGCTCCGGCTCCAGCCACAGCTCCTCCACCGCCTCCGCCGTAGAGGTCGGGGTCCCCGAGCCCCACCTCATTCCGCACCTCGAACCTGACCAGCGGCATCGCCTCCTCCTCCTCAGCGGGTCCGCGCGGCACTCCTCATGCAGCCCCGCCCGCGCGCGCGCTATAGACGGACGGACCCCCGCCGACGCGACGCCGCAACGGCTACTTTTGTGGTGGCGCGGCGGGGAGTTGGAGTGGGAGCAGGTGCGCCGCGCGCGGGGTGAGCCTCACTCTGGCGCCTGCTCCGGTCCGGTTGCCGCCTCCGCAAGGAAAGAGGAGGGCGGCTGCGGGAGGCGAGTGAGGCGGACTGGATGGGGTGTGTAGGTGGTGGAGGGAGGCGACGCCGACCCGGGGAGAGCGGAGGCGATGGGAGGGGGGCGCGTCGGTCTCCGACAAGGTGCGGGACGAAAGGGACGCGGGGAGGAAAGGCAGCGCGGCGGCACGAGGGGTAAGTGGCGGTGCGCTCTGCTCTGCGGCTGCGGTGGTAGGAGCGGGCGCGGCCGGGCTGCCGGATGGGGTTGTGTCGTGCTGCCTCCACTCGGGTCCAGCGCCGCAGGAGGTGGGTGCGCGCTGCGTGCGTGTGTTGCCAGCTGGCGGCTGGCTTGCTGTTCGTTCCGGTTCAGGGCCGGGTCGTGTTGGGGTCGTCCCTCCATGTTGTGTTGTTCCCCGTGCCGGGCAGCGGAGTCACCGTGGACTTTGGGCGAGGCTCGCGGAATCTTGGGGGGTGCGATTTGTGTGGGCAGCGACAGTGTAGTGTTGCTGGTCACGTCAGCTGCAGTGTCGTTGGAGAAAAATGTTGGGTGAAATTGGGGACAGGGATCACTTGAACTGACGCTTACACATGAGCACTGATGTTATCTTTTTAAATTGTGTGGGGAAAGGGATTATTATTGTGTTTCATAATTTGCTGCGAAATCATTGCAGAGAGGCTGTTGCTGATTTTTCTTTCTGGGGGTGCCCTTTGGGAGAGGTTTGGATTCTTAGGCTAGGCCTAATTATTTGGTCAAGTGTTTATGCGGAGCACTTTTGTACTTGAGGTCCAGTATAGACTATAGTAATGATGGCGGCAGAGTAGGTGGCCGTGGTGCTCAATGATCGTGTCAAGTTTTAACAGGCAACAAGTGCTAAATCTGGTCAAGGAAGACCAGGATTTCTACGCGAGACTTCCACTCTGATCCAAATCTTGATTCAGCGGGGAACACGTACTAGGCGGATACGGAAGCGGACACGGGACACGAGTGGAGAGAGCTCGCGAGAATTTTACTGCAACCGAACGGGACGGGGACCATCCTTCCAACTGAATTCAGGACAGCGAATTCAGTTTGGGTTGTTGGCACATGCTGCCATCCCGCCGCGCTGGAGCCTTTGCCCCCCCTTCACCTTGAATGCGCTGCACGGCTCTGCTCATGTGGCGAGGCCAGGCCAGGCGTCATCGCTTGTCTCCATAGTAACGGCCCGTCGTCCTGCCTGTCCCGGTTAATTCCAAAACAAAAAGAAAAACTGACTCGTGGCGGGCAGCGTGATCACGAGTAACTTTTCTCGGAGCATCATTTTCTCTTCTGGTGGGGCAGCGATGGGTAAAGCCAGCCGAATCATATCCGGTGAGGTCACTTTGGATTCAGTGATGGCGAGGGATCGCCGGAATTCGGCTGGGGCGCTGGCCTGTGGGCTCCTCCTCGCCTCCTCGTACTATTGTGCCGGGCAGCCGGGTTAGGTGTGCCGCATTTCCTGCGTGTGGGACACGGTAACAAATGCGTGGTAGACTGGATCTGTTGTTGGTATAGCAGTGGAATGGTAGTACTATTCAGGTTTCAGGATTTTCAGTCTCGTCTCTGGCCTGCATTTTTTTTGTATGATTTTCTGGTCGTGCTGTTACATCCTATTTGTTTGGTGTAATCTGGATTCAGAAAGGTGTTGGGCGTCTAATGGTCCATGCCTATATGTCTACAGGGGACTGGTGCCTCTCAGAACGACTGGACGAGGCAACCAGCCAACCAGGCCAAGATCTGTGGAGGCCGGAAATGACCACAGACTAGCTTGTGTACGTACGTACGGTAGAGGAGACCTGCCCATGTTTGCTAAAAAAAAATGGTTTTGCTTGGTGTCTACAAAACGCTGTTTTAGTTGGTCCCCCGCTGCCCATAAAACAGTTTACTGCTAGCCACCAAAGACTGATCTAAGCACTTACGATTCTAAGACTGGCCATTACTTTACCCTTTTTTTTTCTTAACTCATTGAGTACCAGTTTTACCACAACAAATCTCGCTCATGGCCGTAAGCATTGGCCATTGTTGTTTTTATAGTAGTAGCATACGGAGTATATACAGTGGTGAAGCCAGCATCACAGTCAAGGGGGGCTGCTACCTCCTTCTTCAGGGGCGGAGCCAGAAATTAAGCATAGGAGGGGCAATGGACAAAGACAAGTAGCATCGGGCCGCTCGGCAACAGTTCAGCAGCAGCACTAATATTGTTTTCTATATTATCATTTAGAATTTCACTTTCCAATTAGAAGCTTCTATTTTTTCTTCCACATTTGTTTCTTGGTTTTTAATTTGTTTAATACAATTAGCAGCTAAAACAATCGACTTAAAGAAAACTATGAATAGTCTTTCTTTTCTTTGCATTATCTAAAGTAAAAAGAAGAATTTTAGATGATAATTATTGATTTGATTAGATAAGATTATAAACAGGTGTGTATTACCTCATTTACGTATTGCAGCCGGGGCAATCGGCAGACGTCCGGCGTCCAGCGGACGCCGCAGCCGTCGGCAGGCAATCGGCAACCGACAGCGTCCGGCGTGGACGACGGACGGCCGCGGCGGCGGGTGGTCGGCGGCAGGCTAGCAAGGCGGCGTGCAGCGTGGCGGCGGCCTGTCTCCTGGAAAGCCGCGAGATGGAATGCCTAAGGCTATCCGCACTCGTGTTCCTCTATTTGTTTCCTCCAAACAGAATATTTTATCCTAGTCATCGAGATTCTCTCCTCTATCCCAATTTCTTCCGCACTCATCTCTCCTCTATACACTCTCCTTTATACCAACTACCATCCATGTGGACCCCATATTTTATTTTTTTTCTATTTCCCCTCCACGCCGCGTCCCTCTCCGTCCCCTCCCTGCCCCCTCTGCCTCTCCGCCTCGCCACGCCGCCTCCACCTCGTCGTGCCGACCGCGGGCTGCAGGCGGAGGGAGGCGACGAGCGGCGGCGGGCGGAAGGAGGCCCTCTCGGCGGCGGCCTCCGCGTCGTGCCAAGCGCGGCGGTCGATGGTGCGGGCCGGAGCGTGGCGCGACGGCGGGGTGCAGGCGGATGCAGAGCCAACGGCGCAAGAGGAGGGGAGGCGGAGCTGGAGACGGAGGACCGGTGCGCGGTGGAGCGGGCGGCCGCGGCGGGCGGGCAGCGGCAGCGGGCAACCTCCTCTCCCTCGGTGGCCTCTCCTAGCTTGGGAGCGAGGAGCTCCGGCCACCGCGGTGGAGGACGAGCCAGGCGGCGCCGTCCTTGTCCTCGGCGAGCGGATGAGGGGCGAGCGCGTCGGCGCGGCCGTCTTGGGTGAGGTGGAGGGCTGCGCGGCGGAGTGGATGCTCTCCGGCGGGAGTAGCGTAGCGGCGTGGCGGAGCTGTTGGCGCTGCTTCCAGACGCGGCGGTCGGAGCTGGAGGAGCGGTGGAGGGCCGGAGCGGCAGTGGTTGAGGCTGTTGGCTAAGAGACAGGAGCTGGAGGCGGCGGCCGGGGCTGGAGCTGGAGGCGTTGGCCGGCGGTAGTTGCAGCCGGCGCGGGAAGGGAGCAGCGGTGGTGGGCCCGCGGCCACGCTGGCGGCGTAGGGGAGCTCCCCCACCTCTGCCAGATTTGGGGGAGGCGATGGCCTCCGCTCCCGTAGCGGAGGTGCTCCAGGAGCCCGCTGCAGCCCATTTTCCTGGAAACCGTTCCTGCAGGAACCGTCCAGGAAACCCGCTGCGAGCAGCCTAAGCGAAAAAACGAACAGGCGGAAAGGTATACGATACGAGCACCCATTCATCGTGGAACGTCGATTGCACTCTCTTTGTTTAGCCACCGTAAAGGCTTAATGGCCTAATGGGCTGTATTAATTATACCATATGCATGGACATTAGCAGACTATTGGGGGGTGCCAGGCCCCCCCAGCCCCCCCTCCCTCCGCCACTGTCCTTCTTCCTCCTCTTGCCCCCCTTCCCTCTTCATCTTCAACCTCCAGCTAAGGGGGAGGCTTCCATGGTGGCGCCGGCGGTAGGGGGGGCTGGAGCCCCCCGCCGCTGAGTATATAGACTAGCAGTAGGTCTTGTGGTACTGCACATCTTTTTCACGACCATAACAATTGCCGTTTTCAGATTTATATTGGGACAGTGGGGGCAAGCAGCTTGGTTGCCCCAACCCCCAATGCCCTTGGAGCTGGTCCTGAGACTCAACTTGATCCACCACGTTGCCACCACCAAAAAGTCATCCGGTATATCGGCAGCAGCCGGCAGATGAGGCTACACTGCGTACGCGACGCAGGGTTCCAATCCGATCCAACAACCTCCGGCTAGGCTAGGGGCCTGTTTGCTTGGCCGCCACAGCTGGCCACGCCACTGTAGCGTGGAGAGCTTTTCTCTCGCCACAGCACTGTGGCGTGGCGAGCTGTGGCCGGCAACCAAGCATCCTCTAGGCTACGCTACGCTACGCCGGGCGCCGGGACCAGGAGGACGCGGGCCATGCGAAAAGTAGCCGCCGTCCTTGGAAATTATGGGCGCTTTCCCTACACACCCCTTCTCTCTGGTCCACGGCCATCTATCTTTCTCAGCTCCCCTCGCCCGTACGCGCTCGCACACCGAGATAACGCTGGCCGCCGCGGAATCTCCCTTGCTGTCCGTCTGTTTGTCTTGCTCGCCGCGATTAGTTTAGTGTGCGATTGATGACCCACACCCACTGCCGCTAATTTAATCCTGGTCCCATCCCGTCTCTGTGACAGCCGGAGTTGACCAGCTAGCCAAGCCAAGCCAAACCAACCACGCACGCCTGACGAAATCAACGGTGTGGCGAGGCGGTCTTCTGGTACAGGCGCCGTGCGTTCAATGGATGGCCACTGTCTGAAGCTGCGACGGCGACACGGCGCAGAGGTCAGGCCAGATGCCCATATGGGATGGCCGGCCGTGTCCGTGTGCCAACAGATCAACCGATCAGACCATTGATTGGTCTTGTGAAATCTGCGTTTATGATGAGTTGACACGGCCACGTCGGTAATGTCCTTGCGAGACTACGGAGCAGGACGTCTGGCCCCCAGACGAAACGGTGGCGCGCGCTGAAAGGGATCGGGCAACTCGCCGGCGCTGCTCCTGCTCGCGAGGTGGGTGACACGCTGCTCGTGGATCGCGACGGATCGCGGCTGCGTAGTGATTGCGTAGTACGTACCATTATGGCTAATACGACATTTGCTTGCAGCTCAGCAGAGCTGTGCCATCAGTGACAGCAGCACTATACCAATGATTGTGTATGTGTCACGAGGGCGAGAGGCCTGCTAATGGATCGGGTCCTAGCGGGTTTTATGGGTTGGGTTTTGATATGGGTTGTGTTTGGATGGGTTAAAATGGGTTGTATCAATGAGTGGGGCGGGGTGGGGTGGGTCTAGTGTAAATGTGGGTCGGTGTGGGTTGGAATGGGTTAAAATGGGTCGTATCCTCAATGGAGTTTACATGTACTTTATGGCTAGTGGGTCCCACGTCAGGAGTCGGACCTTAAAATTAAAACCTCGCGTTTACACTACTAAATTTTAGCAAAATTGACTGAAATTT
>OAMR01000411.1:1163586-1225246 GCA_900205405.1 Echinochloa crus-galli
TTATCTTATCCTCTTGAATTCGTTCGTTTAGGATCTTAGTCGCTGTAGAGTGTAAACTGTAAAGTATGGTTTCCTCATACATGAAAGACTTGCTCGGGCACGTTCTCGGAAATAAACTGCCATTGCACCGAGACAGGCCGGGGAAAGCGCGTTTGTGTTAGGCATGACATTGGACTAAGGCTCGACTCTCCATTTGTCGACAGGGAGACGCCCAGTCGAAATTTGAATGGGCATGCATGACTTTTGAATTCGTCCTTGCTTTTCCATGAATGCAAGACTTTGAACTTTGAAGTCGTCACTGGTCCGTCCTTGCACCCTGCTTCACGAACACCACCAATCCTCTCAAGCTATAAGCCAAGCTCCTGATCCGCCCAGAAGCGCGAGACACACACAGCAAGGAAGCATTGCCTCCACCACTACGGTCTCAGCCATGGCAGTGTCCTGCATTCACCTTGTCTTCCTCCTCTGTCTGATTCCAGCCACCGTCGCCTCACCTCGGACCCTACGCAAACACCCGGCCGCCATGGCCGCGCTCGACGCGGCCGCCCCGTCGGCGTCCGACGCGTCGGGTCCGACCACCTTCTTCGAGGTCGACCGCCCGCTCCGCCCGCCACCGGACAGCTCCGGCCCGTGCTCCACGCCCCTGCTCTCCGCCTCCTTCGCGTTCACCTTCACCAAGCCGCCGGCCACCGCCGCCTACTCCCCGCCGCCGTGCCTCGCGGCGGCGGGCGGCCGCGCGTCGGCGATCTCCCTCGCCGTCCTCGAGTGGCGCGCCACCTGCAAGGGCGTCCAGTACGACCGCATCTTCGGCGTCTGGCTCGGCGGCGCCGAGCTCCTCCGCGGCAGCACCGCCGAGCCGCTGCCGGACGGCGTCGTCTGGTCCGTCTCCAAGGACGTCACCAGGTACGCGTCCCTCCTCGCCGCCGGCAACTCCACCCTCGCCGTCTTCGTCGAGAACCTCGTCAACAGTGACCTCACCGGCGTGTACCACGCCAACGTCACGCTCCACCTCTACTTCCGCCGCACGACGCCGGCGCCGCCGCCGCCCGCCGTGGCCCCCGCCGACCTCATCGTCCCCATCTCGAGAGGCCTGCCTCTGAACGACGGGCTTTGGTACAAGATCCAGAACGCCACCGACGCCGTGTCCACGCGCGTCGCGCTGCCGTCGAACACCTACCGCGCGGTGGTCGAGGTCTTCGTCTCGTTCCACGGGGACGACGAGTTCTGGTACACGAACGCGCCCGGCACATCCAACGGCCCGTTCCGCGAGGTCACCGTCCGCGTCGACGGGGTCCTCGCCGGCGCCGCGTGGCCGTTCCCCGTGATCTTCACCGGCGGCATCGACCCCCGCCTGTGGCGGCCCATCACCGGCATCGGCTCTTTCAACCTCCCGACGTATGACGTCGAGCTGACGCCGCTGCTGGGCAAGCTGCTGGACGGCAAGGCGCACGAGCTCGCGTTCGCGGTGACCAACGCCATGGACATGTGGTACGTCGACGCCAACCTCCACCTCTGGCTGGACCCTCAGAGCGCGGCGACGGCGGCGGGCCTCGTCGGCTACGTGGCGCCGGAGCTGGCGACGACGGCGACGTCCTCGCGCACGACGGCGAGCCGGGAAATCTCGGCGGCCGGATGGGTGAGGTCGTCGTACGGGAACATCACGACGAACGCCACGCAGGCGTTCACCTTCGAGAACACCAACTCCGGCGAGGCGGTGAACCAGACCACCGTCACGCGCGCCGGCGTCTCCGCCACGGGCCTCGCCGGCGGCGTCCTGTACTACTCGGCGCAGACGCAGCGGAGCTTCCCGCTCTACTTCTCGGAGGACGCGGACCGGGCCACCGTCACGCACGGGGTGGAGGAGACGGCGGTCGCCGGCGGCCGGTGGTCGGCGGGGCCCAGGTACCGGTCGCTGCGCACCACGCAGAGCAGCGTGGTGGAGAGCGATGGGTCGTGGGGCATCCGGCAGACGTACAGGTACGAGGCCACCGACGGGTGCTACTTCAGGAATGTGAGCAGCAGAGGTTACAGCATCGTGTCGGACAAGTCCAGTGAGGTGTGCGTCAAGGGGGCACATGCGTGAAGTCCAAACAACCCTGTTTGGATCAAGTACAACTCATGAGAAGTTGCAAAATAAAAACTGGGTGAACCCTAATAAAAGTTATAGCTAATTGATAAAAGCTACTCCGTACTTCATAATAAAAACTTAGGGGTTGTTTGGACCCTTCTTGTCGGATTTCCGGGGGAAAAAACTTCTTGTTGGATTGGTGGTGATAGTGTCTATTAGCTGAAAATAACTGGGTGAGAACGGGTAATGAGATTATAGAAAACCGAGTGGTAGGCTAATAAAAAGTTGGGAAAGTTGTCGTATTTGGATCAGTTAAATATTTTTTTAATTAGAGAGATAATCTCCTTTTTTATGAAATGTTAGTCAAAGCAAATCCTCAGAGAGAGAGAGAGATT
Organism: Echinochloa crus-galli; assembly: GCA_900205405.1. Taxonomy (NCBI): domain Eukaryota; kingdom Viridiplantae; phylum Streptophyta; class Magnoliopsida; order Poales; family Poaceae; genus Echinochloa; species Echinochloa crus-galli. The sequence continues at coordinate 1,166,050 of OAMR01000411.1, forward strand.
CTTAAAACAAAACTTATAGAAGAATTCTAGAAAAATTATCGAAACAAAACATGTACTACAAAGTTTTCTCGATACTTATTCGAATAAATTTTGTGGTGAGCTTATTTTGTCGCAAAGCATTGTAACCATTTTAGAAAAATACTGGCGGTCTTGTTCGGCTGGCTGGTGCTGGACCGGCCCTGTTCGGCTGGCTGGTGCTGGTTTTTTGAGAGAAAAATACTGCTGTCTGGTTGGTGGTAGGTCGCTAGTGCTGATTTTTGTAAAGAGAAAAATACTGCTGACTGGTGGCTGGGCAAGCCAGCCGAACATAGAGTGAATAAATAGGACCGACAGAATTGACACTGGTTGACCCTTATCTGCAACGCACCCGTAGTCACTACACTGATCCGCTTCAGCCGACACGTGACATGGGAAGATGGCTGAGTTGAACGTTCGGAGGCAGTGGCTGCCAAAGTGAAGGGCAACGAGATAGGATTAGTATCGGAGTACACATTTTTTACAGCCAGACGAACACGAACCGATCAAAAAGCACCACAATCTGTACCATTTCGTCTGATAAAAAAGTAAGCATGGCGAATTCCATCGACCCAGACCAGAACAGAGCAAGGGCCCAAGGTCCCCTAATTTTTCCTCCACACAGCTCATAGGTGGTTCTCTTTCTAAAGTTTTGGAGTTGCAAATAGAGGTCGCAGAATTTCTATGGAAAGATGTTTGAGGTAACAATCAAAAAGATCATTCTGCATGTACTTTGTCCGTTTGTGCCAAAATAAGTTGACAAGTTAAATTCTTATGCTGGATATATGGAAGCCTTATTATTCTAGCTGACAACATCATGGGTACAAGTGTACAACAAAGAAGAATAAAAATGGTGAACAGGTACTAAGCGCGGAACTGATGGACGGTGTGACCTGGAACTGGAAACCGTAGAGGGGAAAAAAGAAGAAGAGAAGGCACTAGAACGAAGCGCTGTCGAAACAAAAACCATACTGCGTGTTTAGTTGTAAAAAGGTGGATAAAATTTGACCGAAAAGTTACATCGGACAATGTAGCGCACTGTAACACTTTTCGTTTATTTGTAGTGATCGTTGTCCTACCATGACCTAACTATACTTAAAATATTTGCCTCGTCGTGTACATCAAAACCATATACTTAGTTATTTTATTTACCTACATCTAGTGCTTCATGTATGAGGAGAGAGATTTGATGTGATAGGTGAATAGTGAAGTTTGGAGAGAGAATTTTTAGAAGTTTGATGATGTGACAGGGAACTAAACACGGCCAAAATTCTCTCTCCAAACTTCACTATTCACCTATCACATCAAATCTCTCCTCATGCATGGAGTACTAAACGTGGGTAAATAAAAAAACTAGTTACATGGTTTTGAGGTACACGACGAGACGAATCTTTTAAGCCTAGTTGGGTCATGGTAGGACAATGTTTACCACAAACAAACGAAAAGTGCTATAGTGTCCGATGTGACTTTTTCACTTCACTTTTTACCTTTTTCCAGTAACTAAACAGCCCTTTAGAAAGTTTGCGTAAACTAAACAGGCGCCAATGGCCCAGTACTTGAGACTAGCACGCAACAAAGACTGAGATTGCAGAGAATAAAAGATCGAGGACAAGCCAATTATAAATATTATTCTATATGGTTATATATATTCACTCACAGCCCGTGCCGGAGCTAGGATGGCGGCGGCCAGACCATTTGACCCGTTCGTGGCCGCTCGCGAGTGGATCTGAGAGAGGCCGAACGGATCTGAGGGATGGCTGGATCTGAGGGAGGTCGTCGACGACGGCTAGGACGCAACCGCGGCAAGCGCACAACAGCGACGGTGCCTGGAAGCGCGGGGCGCATGGCCTTGAGCGGCCGGTCGGGGCGCGTGTGCCCCGGCCTTGGGCGGCGCCATGGCGCTTCTAGGGCGGCCGGTCGGGGCGCACGAACGTCCGGTCTTGGGCGCTTCGGACTTTGCAGCTACATCTGATGACGACATCTTCAATTTCGCCTTTATTTTTCATATAGACCAAGAGACAAGAGTCAACTTGGCTTCATTTGTGGATTCTCTTTCTCGAAGACGGATTTCATCTTCAATTTATTCCGGTGGATTATGCACGGGTACACAGTGGCTACTTTGCAGCATTGTATCTCAGGTTACGAATTCAGATGGTCTGCCGGATTTCGAGTTCGTGGCCGTTTAAAATGGGTCGGATCTGGTCTATATGGAAGCATTGGCCTGGTAAGAAGGGGAAAACAACACGGTGTGACTTTGTCGTGGTGGTAATTGTTACTAATTCATCGGTTCCGGGAATAAATTTCTAGGTCTGACCTTAATTGGTTGAACCTGGCAGTGATCTTGTCGAATGCATTGTTTGGATTAAGATGAATTACTCCCTTATGAAAATATTTGATCTGGTCTTAATTGGTTGGGTCACTGCAATATCGGCACGTGCGCGTGCCGTTTCCTCGTTGGAATGTTGCATCGGGAGCCTACTTCATAGTCTAAGAGCTGCTTTGGTTTGTGAAGTGGAAGAAGGTGAAGTCGCCTGTGGTAGTTTTCTGCGACATTATTTTTAGATCATGGTGCTTTCTTTTTTTTGTTTATTTTTATAGGCTGTGTGCATCTTAGTTATGCAGAGGCCGGGTTGGATCTTATATAATTGTATCATCTCGATGTAATTGTCTAAGATCAATAAAGCTTCCCTTTTCACAAACGAAAAGTGCTATAGTGTCCGATGTGACTTTTTCACTTCACTTTTTACCTTTTTCCAGTAACTAAACAGCCCTTTAGAAAGTTTGCGTAAACTAAACAGGCGCCAATGGCCCAGTACTTGAGACTAGCACGCAACAAAGACTGAGATTGCAGAGAATAAAAGATCGAGGACAAGCCAATTATAAATATTATTCTATATGGTTATATATATTCACTCACAGCCCGTGCCGGAGCTAGGATGGCGGCGGCCAGACCATTTGACCCGTTCGTGGCCGCTCGCGAGTGGATCTGAGAGAGGCCGAACGGATCTGAGGGATGGCTGGATCTGAGGGAGGTCGTCGACGACGGCTAGGACGCAACCGCGGCAAGCGCACAACAGCGACGGTGCCTGGAAGCGCGGGGCGCATGGCCTTGAGCGGCCGGTCGGGCGCGTGTGCCCCGGCCTTGGGCGCGCCATGGCGCTTCTAGGGCGGCCGGTCGGGGCGCACGAACGTCCGGTCTTGGGCGCTTCGGACTTTGCAGCTACATCTGATGACGACATCTTCAATTTCGCCTTTATTTTTCATATAGACCAAGAGACAAGAGTCAACTTGGCTTCATTTGTGGATTCTCTTTCTCGAAGACGGATTTCATCTTCAATTTATTCCGGTGGATTATGCACGGGTACACAGTGGCTACTTTGCAGCATTGTATCTCAGGTTACGAATTCAGATGGTCTGCCGGATTTCGAGTTCGTGGCCGTTTAAAATGGGTCGGATCTGGTCTATATGGAAGCATTGGCCTGGTAAGAAGGGGAAACAACACGGTGTGACTTTGTCGTGGTGGTAATTGTTACTAATTCATCGGTTCCGGGAATAAATTTCTAGGTCTGACCTTAATTGGTTGAACCTGGCAGTGATCTTGTCGAATGCATTGTTTGGATTAAGATGAATTACTCCCTTATGAAAATATTTGATCTGGTCTTAATTGGTTGGTCACTGCAATATCGGCACGTGCGCGTGCCTAATTGTCTAAGATCAATAAAGCTTTTTTTTTAAAGAAAATATAGACTCTATTACAGTACCATAGTAAACCTTGGAGACTACTCCGGATTAATTAAGAAACAATTGTGCTTGCTAGCTTATACTATAAACGTTTGGCTGAACAAGCTAATAAATATAGATAAAACGAACTAGTAGCAACAGCAATATGACTAGCAATAGAGGGGCCGCTTCGTTCCAACAGCAGGCCCAGCAGTGGCGCATGGTTTGGGGCGAAGCAGGAAATCAAGTCGTTGCATTGCATCGTGCCCACCGCTGATATGGATTCTTGCGGCAGCCTCTCCGGCGATCCTTTGGGTCAGAGTATCGTAACCACCCCAAGTGCGATAATTGTTCTGCTCCCAGTTCAACAGGAGCCGTGAGCGCCTTCCCCAATAAACAACATGTTTTGCTTGGTCCGGGGTGACGAAGGTCACCTGCTCCCACTGCCCACTCAACTGATCCCGGATCACTCGGAACCGCATGGCTTCAGAAATCATCACCGCAAACCTGACAAAGGCATGTTTGACTTGGTCCTGCGTGGTTGTTTTTTTGACCGAAGTCGGGAGGAAAAGCCCCTAACTATTTTTTATATATATTTTGTATTTCAAACTCAATTATTCGCTCTCAGGTTCTCTAACCACTAGACTAAGGCCCTTTCACGTCTTTCGTGGTTGTTGCATGGTCGTAGCTCGCGAGTGTCTACGCAGCCTCTACAGCGGATTGGTTTCCCAGAGCAACTCTGTAAAGCTCACGGTGTCCTGGTATTCCAACGAGGTCACCATAGACCATAGTTCTCTTTGAATGGCAAGACACTGCTGCGTGGTAAGTTTCCTCGTTGGAGGCATTGTCTCGGGAGCCTACTTCAAAGTCTAAGAGTTGCTTTGGTTTGTGAAGCGGATGAAGATGAAGATGCTTGTGGTAGTTTGCTAGGTCATGGTGCTCTCTTTTTTTGTTTTTTTTTCATTGGCTGTGTGCATCTTAGTTATGCAGAGGCCGGGTTGGATCTTATATAATTGTATCATCTCGATGTAATTGTCTAAGATCAATAAAGCTTTTTTTTTAAAGAAAATATAGACTCTATTACAGTACCATAGTAAACCTTGGAGACTACTCCGGATTAATTAAGAAACAATTGTGCTTGCTAGCTTATACTATAAACGTTTGGCTGAACAAGCTAATAAATATAGATAAAACGAACTAGTAGCAACAGCAATATGACTAGCAATAGAGGGGCCGCTTCGTTCCAACAGCAGGCCCAGCAGTGGCGCATGGTTTGGGGCGAAGCAGGAAATCAAGTCGTTGCATTGCATCGTGCCCACCGCTGATATGGATTCTTGCGGCAGCCTCTCCGGCGATCCTTTGGGTCAGAGTATCGTAACCACCCCAAGTGCGATAATTGTTCTGCTCCCAGTTCAACAGGAGCCGTGAGCGCCTTCCCCAATAAACAACATGTTTTGCTTGGTCCGGGGTGACGAAGGTCACCTGCTCCCACTGCCCACTCAACTGATCCCGGATCACTCGGAACCGCATGGCTTCAGAAATCATCACCGCAAACCTGACAAAGGCATGTTTGACTTGGTCCTGCGTGGTTGTTTTTTTGACCGAAGTCGGGAGGAAAAGCCCCTAACTATTTTTTATATATATTTTGTATTTCAAACTCAATTATTCGCTCTCAGGTTCTCTAACCACTAGACTAAGGCCCTTTCACGTCTTTCGTGGTTGTTGCATGGTCGTAGCTCGCGAGTGTCTACGCAGCCTCTACAGCGGATTGGTTTCCCAGAGCAACTCTGTAAAGCTCACGGTGTCCTGGTATTCCAACGAGGTCACCATAGACCATAGTTCTCTTTGAATGGCAAGACACTGCTGCGTGGTAACAAACCTGCTTGAAAACCTTGAACAGTGTACCCGTTGCCAACACTGTTCTTGAAACCAAGAAGATATAGATCATCAAGGTCTATTGCCAGTGTCCTCGTTGCTTGCCCAATTTTGACAGGGACCATAAACCATGCTTTTGGCGGGTCGGTGAATTTGGCGCGCCTCGGCCCAAGGACAACTTTCTCTTGGACATCAGGGGATGTATCGTGGACAATTCGTCCCGCGAAGGGCTATGTCTAGCCTGGAGTAGAGGTCACTGTGGGTCTCAGTACCGAGGTCGAAAGTCTTAACATGGTAGACTTTTGGTTGAGGTGGTGCTGCTAGAGCCTGCAGGGGAGCAAAGGCAAGAAGAACGGCCAATAGTGGGCGCGGTAGTTTCATGGTGCACTAGGCGCAATGGTTTGGTCGATGGAACGTATGTATGTTGGTTTGGTTTGGTTTGGTCGACTGAACATTCGTTGCTTTGTGTACACATATATATAGTTTTCCAGAGGATACGAATGCGAGTCTAGTTCGGAGTACTAGTTCACCGAGTTCGAGTCTGGGTTGTAGTACTTCTTCACCGAGTTCGAGTCTGGGTCGGAGTATTTGTTGCAGGTAGAGGTGGGTCCAGCACTCCCCTTTTGCTCTTCATCTCTCTTCTTCTTTTCTTCCCACTTCTTCCTCCCTCCTCTTCTTCCCATGAAGGGGATAGGGGGGCTTGAGCACCCCCCCCCCCACACTGGATTCATTGTATGGTCATAGCCTACTAGTATCTGCTTGAAAACCTTCAACAGTGGAACAATTACCCGCACTATTCCCGAAACTAAGAAGATTTAGATCATCAAGGGCTATTGCTTGTATCGTCGTTGTTTATACATAGGTTAGTGAAGTTGTCAGAATAATTATGTGCAATCATGCTGAGAAAAAAATATACAAAGTGATATATANGGGGAGGAGGCGGGGGCGGCGGCCGAGGGAGGGATTGCGGAGAGGGAGAGGGGATGCAAGGGCGGCGGCCGAGGGAAGGATGGCGGGGAGAAAGAGGGGAAGCGGGGCCGGGGGCCAAGGGGGAGAGGAGCATGGGAGAGAGAGAGCGAGGGAGGGAGAGGGAATAAAATGATTAAAAATGAGTGGGATTCACTGGTAGTTGAGACAGGGGAGATGTTAGAGGAGGGATGAGTGTGGGAGAAATTGGGATATAGAAAGAAATCTCGATGACCAGATAAGAATATTAAAGATAAGTGCGAACAACCTAAAAGACTCGGCTCGATACAGACTCAATCATGGCCACACCGGCCAACCGAAGACTCAATATAGACTCAATCATGGCTACATCGACCAACCGAATGTCCACTTTGTGCGCCATCCCGCATGTCCGCGCCTACCGTGCCTACATCACACCCAGCAGTAGAGCCACAAGGGAAGCTAGGGGGGCTTGAGCCCCCCCCCCCCCCCACACTGGATTCATTGTATGGTCATAGCCTACTAGTATCTGCTTGAAAACCTTCAACAGTGGAACAATTACCCGCACTATTCCCGAAACTAAGAAGATTTAGATCATCAAGGGCTATTGCTTGTATCGTCGTTGTTTATACATAGGTTAGTGAAGTTGTCAGAATAATTATGTGCAATCATGCTGAGAAAAAAATATACAAAGTGATATATATGGTATCTGATTTCACTACATTTCAAAATACCGATACGCTAATAGAACTAAAAGCAAGAGTTCAGTTCTTGGCCCAAAAGAACACATGTATTTATTGTACAGGGACATATGTTGAGGTATTTTAACCCATAAATATTTTTTTTCGTATGCTTCATATATAGGAACTATCTTAAGTTGATGTTACCACGTTTCCTACTATAGGAATCATCAAAATGAACCGATCTCTACTATAAGAATCCAATTCTTTTGAAAACATTTCTAACAAAAAAAATCCTACCCACCCCTTACAGAGCACACGGCCACGTATTGAAGGAAAAGACGTGGACAATTTTACAAATAAGAAAAAAATAATGTTTCTAGAGAGTTTTTGTCTTTTTGACATTACTTTTCTCACCATGCAATTTCTTACCCAACTCACGTAACCCATCAACCAAATATTCTAAAATAACCCCATAATAAAGGTAGCATGCGCGTCAGGCATATTTGTTAGTCTATCATAAGAACAAAACTAACCAAATGAAAAGATTAAAAACTCCTAAACTACCAAGTTCCATTCAAGCAAATTCAAATTATTAAACACAAGACCACAGCAAATTATTCAAATAGACTAATTTGCATTATTCAATATTTAATTTAAAAATAAGACACTGCCTTGAGAGAGAGAGAGAGAGAGAATGTAGCTCTCCGTGGGCGGCGATGGGGGGGGCCACGCTCATCACGTGATCGGGTCCGTGCTATTGCATACACGCCAAACTGGACTTCCAGTCAACGCAACCAGCAATTTTCCGCTCGAATTGGAGCTCAAGTGTTATCCACTTATCCTGCAATGCAATTGCAAGCCGACCTGACCTGAATGCATGCACCGGCCGAAATCAGAGACCAGAGTCAGTGACCATCCGTCCTTGGCTGTTGATATAGCAGCATGCTCCGGTGCAGTACAGAGCCAAGAACCAGAAGCCGACCACCACGGCCGTACAGAGCCAAGAACCATGGCCGCCGTGTCCTGCGCTCACCTCGCCATTCTCCTCTGTCTGACGATCTCAGCCACCGCCATCGCCGCCGCCTACCGGCCGACAACCTTCTTCGAGGTCGACCGCCCAATCCGCCCGCCACCGAGCAGCTCCGGCCGGTGCTCCACGCTCCTCCTCTCCGGCTCATTCGGGAACACCTTGTCCAAGCCGCCCGTCACCGCCGCGTACTCCCCGCCGCGCTGCCTCGCCGCGGCGGGCGGCCGCGCCTCGGCGATCTCCCTCGCCGTCCTCGAGTGGCGCGCCACCTGCCGCGGCGTCCAGCTCGACAGAGTCTTCGGCGTCTGGCTCGGCGGCGCCGAGCTCCTCCGCGGCACCACAGCCGCCCCGCCGCCCAGCGGCATCGCCTGGTCCGTCTCCAAGGACGTGACCAGGTACGCGTCCCTCCTCGCCGCCGGCAACTCCACCCTCGCCGTGTACCTTGGCAACCTCGTCAACGCCACGCTCACCGGCGTGTACCGTGCCGACGTCACGCTCCACCTCTACTTCTCCCGCCGCGCGCGGCCGCCGCCGTCGCCCGCCACGGGCCACGCCGAAGAGACAGTCCCGGTGTCGAGGGGCCTGCCTCCGACCGGCGGCGGGCTGTGGTACCCGATCCAGAGCGCCGCCGACGCCGCGTCCGCGCGCGTCGCGCTGCCGTCGAACACCTACCGCGCGGTGCTGGAGCTCTACGTCTCGTCCCACGGGGACGACGAGTCGTGGTACACGAACCAGCCCGGGTTTCACAACGGCCCGTTCCGCGAGGTCACCATCCGCGTCGACGGCGTGCTCGCCGGCGCGGTGTGCCCGTTCCCCGTCATCTACGCCGGCGGCATCTACCCCCTCCTATGGCGGCCCATCGCCCCCATCGGCTCCTTCAACCTCCAGACGTACGACGTCGAGCTGACGCCGTTCCTGGGCACGCTGCTCGACGGCAAGGCCCACGAGCTCGGGTTCGCGGTGACCAACGCCATGGGCGTGTGGTACGTCGACGCCAACCTCCACCTCTGGCTGGACCACGGGAGCGCGGCCACGACGGCGGGCCTCGTGAACTACGCCGCCGCGCCGGCGGCGAACACGACGTCCTCCAAGTCCGGCGACCCCGTGGACACCCACTACCACGCGACGGCGAGCCGGGCCGTCTCCGCCACCGGGTGGGTGAACTCATCGTACGGGAACATCACGACGAACGCGACGCGGGGGTTCGCCCTCGAGTACACCCAGACCTTGGAGACGCTGGACCAGGCCATCGTCGCGAGCGCCGGCGTCGTGGCCACGGACCACGGCGCCGCCGCCGCCGGCGTGCTGTACTCGGTGCAGACGCGGGGGAGCTTCCCGCTGCAGTGGTTCTACGAGACGGGCCGGCTCACCGTCACGCACGGGCTGGAGGAGACGACGGTGGCCGGCGGCCGGTGGTGGTCGGGGCCCAGGAGCCGGTGGCTGCGCACCACGCAGAGCAGCGTCGTGGAGGACGAGGAGGGCGGCGGCAAGTCGTGGGGCGTCAGCCAGACGTACAGGTACCAGGCCGCCGCCGACGGGTGCTACTTCAGGAACGTGACCAGCAGCAATTACACCGTCGTGTCGGATCACTCCGATGAAGTCTGCGTGAAGGAGGCGTCTGCCGGAGTTGGCGTTGTCACGGCGGCGGCAACCGGAGCTGGGAAGGATGGGCCCGTTCGGAACTGAACGCTCAGCAGTCGCCGTGTCCGTGTGGCCACCGGAGCCGATGATGTCATGGGCCTAATTTGTTTAGGCTGTGGGCTGCCAGTCCAAACAAGTCTAGTTCCTCTGGTCTCAAAAAGAAAAATCTAGTTCGTCAACTTTTCCCACGGAATCAAGTTCTGGTGCTGGCACGGAGAGCGGTGCATCCTTATTTGACATCAAGCATGTGGACAGTATTTGACGGTTGAAAATAAATATACCAATCGAATAAGCATACCTTTTAAAATTGAAGTTCAAGATGGAGATGGAGAGAACACAATGTCACATATTCCGTTACAACATCTTTATTGTTAACACGAAGTTTTGAGATCGATGCAAATTAAGATTGCTATAATTTTAGAAAGGAAGATTTGCGGATTTGATAAATTTAAGAGAAACAGATGTATAAATAAGTTGACAAGAGTTAGAATGTTCACTGAGGTGTCAAAAGGGAATCTAAACCCATGGCGCCGTTAAGATTAAAAAAAAAAACCATGGTGTGGTGCGGTCCCCGCACTCTGCAGGCTCCCGCGCGTCGCACGGTAGGTCATCGCCCCTCCAGCGCACGACTGTCTATCATCATCTGCTACCGGGATTGGGAATCGCCGCCGCTAGCATTTGCTTGGGTTGGGATCGAGCATGGAAGTGAGATCAAGAGATGTTTGGAAGTGAGATCAAGAGATGTTTGGCAGAGTTAGAAAACAGAGACAAATAGAGTCTTAATATTCAAAAAGTAGAGGTAGAATCGCAAAGCGAGCGAAAAGAAGGATAAAATTATAATTGGAGTACAAAATAGAGGTAAGAAATAATAGTTTTTTTTTTAAAAAAGATACTTGGGAAGAAGTTTGACTTGAACTTCTTCATACTGGCAGTCTAAATAAATTGGCCCATTACATCTGCTGGATTTGTATCACCAGCCCTGCAACCCACACTATGACTGCTGAACGTTCAGTTTCGATTCTGAACGACGCCCAGCCTTCCCCGCTCCAGTTTCCGCCTTGACAACGTCAACTCCGGCAGACGCCTTCTTCACGCAAACTTCATCGGAGTGCTCCGACACGATGGTGTGATTGCTGCTGGTCACGTTCCTAAAGGCTAGGCTAGAACGAATCCAGGCCTCGTTTTCTCATCTCTTGCTGCGGCTCTTCTCTCTCTCTGATCGGTCCCAGCTGCTGGCCGGGGCAGCCACGCGAGCAGCCCAGTGAGTGGGCGTGGTTCGTTTGGCTGGTGGCTGATGGTGATTTTTACTGTGAGAAAAATGTTGCTGACTGGTTGGTGGCTGGTGCTGATTTTACTGAGAGAAAAATACTGATGACTGACTGAAAACCATCCACGAACAGGACGCCCAAGCTCTTGGTCCGCCGTGCTCCCCGGGTCGCCGCGCACCGTCGCATGCACATCGACCCGGCTCCGGCCCGACGGCGGCCGCCGGCCGCGCACCAACCGTCTCGGCTCGGATCACCAAGGGCGTTCGCGGTTCGCGGACCAGGGCGGCACGAGCGCCAGCGTGTGGATGGATTGTGGATATACCCCAGATGAGGGGCATGAGGTGTGCGCGTTGGTTGGTTGGATCCACATCGCGTTGGGTCAGAAAGTCTTCACTCTTCCTCTCGAGTCCAAAAAGAGAGCAATAACACATCTTTCATGGGCAAGGCCATGTTGGAGAAGGACTGTGCTAAGAATGCATGCCATTCGTCCGTGATGAGCTAGGGTCAAATCTTGTCGTAAGAAAAAAAATTGGTATGATAGAAATTTAATTAAGACACTCGTATTATTTTTTATAGTTTTAATTTTAGATAATAGCCCTTGCGCTGCCTACGGAGTATACCAGATGAATTTGGCATGTTCCCCAATGGCATCGTCTGGTCCGTCTCCAAGGACGTGACCAGGTACGCATCCCTCCTCGCCGCCGGCAACTCCACCCTCGCCGTGTACCTCGGCAACCTCGTCAACGCCACGCTCACCGGCGTGTACCGTGCCGACGTCACGCTCCACCTCTACTTCTCCCGCCGCGCGCGGCCGCCGCCGTCGCCCGCCACGGGCCACGCCGACCTCATCGTCCCGGTGTCGAGGGGCCTGCCTCCGACCGGCGGCGGGCTGTGGTACCCGATCCGGAGCGCCGCCGCCGCCGCGTCCGCGCGCGTCGCGCTGCCGTCGAACACCTACCGTGCGGTGCTGGAGCTCTACGTCTCGTCCCACGGGGACGACGAGTCGTGGTACACGAACCAGCCCGGGTTCCACAACGGCCCGTTCCGCGAGGTCACCGTCCGCGTCGACGGCGTCCTCGCCGGCGCGGTGTGCCCGTTCCCCGTCATCTACGTCGGCGGCATCTACCCCCTCCTATGGCGGCCCATCGCCCCCATCGGCTCGTTCAACCTCCCGACGTACGACGTCGAGCTGACGCCGTTCCTGGGCAAGCTGCTCGACGGCAAGGCCCACGAGCTCGGGTTCGCGGTGACCAACGCCATGGACGTGTGGTACGTCGACGCCAACCTCCACCTCTGGCTGGACCACGGGAGCACGGCCACGACGGCGGGTCTCGTGGGCTACGTCGCGCCGGCGGCGAACACGACGTCCTCCAAGTCCGGCGACCCTGTCGACACCCACTATCACGCGACGGCGAGCCGGGTCGTCTCCGCCGCCGGTTGGGTCAACTCGTCGTACGGGAACATCACGACGAACGCCACGCGGGGGTTCGACCTCGAGTACACCCAGACCTTCGAGACGCTGGACCAGGCAATCGTCGCGAGCGCCGGCGTCGTGGCCACGGACCACGGCGCCGGCGGCGTGCTGTACTCGGTGCAGACGCGGGGGAGCTTCCCGCTCCAGTGGTTCTACGAGACGGGCCGGCTCACCGTCACGCACGGGCTGGAGGAGACGACGGTGGCCGGCGGCCGGTGGTGGTCGGGGCCCAGGAGCCGGTGGCTGCGCACCACGCAGAGCAGCGTCGTGGAGGACGAGGAGGGCGGCGGCAAGTCGTGGGGCGTCAGCCAGACGTACAGGTACCAGGCCGCCGCCGACGGGTGCTACTTCAGGAACGTGACCAGCAGCAATTACACCGTCGTGTCGGATCACTCCGATGAAGTCTGCGTGAAGGAGGCGTCTGCCGGAGTTGGCGTTGTCACGGCGGCGGCAACCGGAGCTGGGAAGGATGGGCCCGTTCGGAACTGAACGCTCAGCAGTCGCCGTGTCCGTGTGGCCACCGGAGCCGATGATGTCATGGGCCTAATTTGTTTAGGCTGTGGGCTGCCAGTCCAAACAAGTCTAGTTCCTCTGGTCTCAAAAAGAAAAATCTAGTTCGTCAACTTTTCCCACGGAATCAAGTTCTGGTGCTGGCACGGAGAGCGGTGCATCCTTATTTGACATCAAGCATGTGGACAGTATTTGACGGTTGAAAATAAATATACCAATCGAATAAGCATACCTTTTAAAATTGAAGTTCAAGATGGAGATGGAGAGAACACAATGTCACATATTCCGTTACAACATCTTTATTGTTAACACGAAGTTTTGAGATCGATGCAAATTAAGATTGCTATAATTTTAGAAAGGAAGATTTGCGGATTTGATAAATTTAAGAGAAACAGATGTATAAATAAGTTGACAAGAGTTAGAATGTTCACTGAGGTGTCAAAAGGGAATCTAAACCCATGGCGCCGTTAAGATTAAAAAAAAAAACCATGGTGTGGTGCGGTCCCCGCACTCTGCAGGCTCCCGCGCGTCGCACGGTAGGTCATCGCCCCTCCAGCGCACGACTGTCTATCATCATCTGCTACCGGGATTGGGAATCGCCGCCGCTAGCATTTGCTTGGGTTGGGATCGAGCATGGAAGTGAGATCAAGAGATGTTTGGAAGTGAGATCAAGAGATGTTTGGAAGTGAGATCAAGAGATGTTTGGAAGTGAGATCAAGAGATGTTTGGAAGTGAGATCAAGAGATGTTTGGAAGTGAGATCAAGAGATGTTTGGAAGTGAGATCAAGAGATGTTTGGAAGTGAGATCAAGAGATGTTTGGAAGTGAGATCAAGAGATGTTTGGAAGTGAGATCAAGAGATGTTTGGAAGTGAGATCAAGAGATGTTTGGAAGTGAGATCAAGAGATGTTTGGAAGTGAGATCAAGAGATGTTTGGAAGTGAGATCAAGAGATGTTTGGAAGTGAGATCAAGAGATGTTTGGAAGTGAGATCAAGAGATGTTTGGAAGTGAGATCAAGAGATGTTTGGAAGTGAGATCAAGAGATGTTTGGAAGTGAGATCAAGAGATGTTTGGAAGTGAGATCAAGAGATGTTTGGAAGTGAGATCAAGAGATGTTTGGAAGTGAGATCAAGAGATGTTTGGAAGTGAGATCAAGAGATGTTTGGAAGTGAGATCAAGAGATGTTTGGCAGAGTTAGAAAACAGAGACAAATAGAGTCTTAATATTCAAAAAGTAGAGGTAGAATCGCAAAGCGAGCGAAAAGAAGGATAAAATTATAATTGGAGTACAAAATAGAGGTAAGAAATAATAGTTTTTTTTTTAAAAAAGATACTTGGGAAGAAGTTTGACTTGAACTTCTTCATACTGGCAGTCTAAATAAATTGGCCCATTACATCTGCTGGATTTGTATCACCAGCCCTGCAACCCACACTATGACTGCTGAACGTTCAGTTTCGATTCTGAACGACGCCCAGCCTTCCCCGCTCCAGTTTCCGCCTTGACAACGTCAACTCCGGCAGACGCCTTCTTCACGCAAACTTCATCGGAGTGCTCCGACACGATGGTGTGATTGCTGCTGGTCACGTTCCTAAAGGCTAGGCTAGAACGAATCCAGGCCTCGTTTTCTCATCTCTTGCTGCGGCTCTTCTCTCTCTCTGATCGGTCCCAGCTGCTGGCCGGGGCAGCCACGCGAGCAGCCCAGTGAGTGGGCGTGGTTCGTTTGGCTGGTGGCTGATGGTGATTTTTACTGTGAGAAAAATGTTGCTGACTGGTTGGTGGCTGGTGCTGATTTTACTGAGAGAAAAATACTGATGACTGACTGAAAACCATCCACGAACAGGACGCCCAAGCTCTTGGTCCGCCGTGCTCCCCGGGTCGCCGCGCACCGTCGCATGCACATCGACCCGGCTCCGGCCCGACGGCGGCCGCCGGCCGCGCACCAACCGTCTCGGCTCGGATCACCAAGGGCGTTCGCGGTTCGCGGACCAGGGCGGCACGAGCGCCAGCGTGTGGATGGATTGTGGATATACCCCAGATGAGGGGCATGAGGTGTGCGCGTTGGTTGGTTGGATCCACATCGCGTTGGGTCAGAAAGTCTTCACTCTTCCTCTCGAGTCCAAAAAGAGAGCAATAACACATCTTTCATGGGCAAGGCCATGTTGGAGAAGGACTGTGCTAAGAATGCATGCCATTCGTCCGTGATGAGCTAGGGTCAAATCTTGTCGTAAGAAAAAAAATTGGTATGATAGAAATTTAATTAAGACACTCGTATTATTTTTTATAGTTTTAATTTTAGATAATAGCCCTTGCGCTGCCTACGGAGTATACCAGATGAATTTGGCATGTTCGTTTGGCTGGTGACTGGTGCTGATTTATGCTGAGAGAAAAATACTGCTGGCTGGCTGGTGCTGATTTCTGTTGAGAGAAAAATGCCGCTGGCTGATGGCTGATAAGCCAAATAAACAGGACCATCAGAAGACTGGATTTAGTTCTCATCAAGTGCTGCTGGCCGGGATATTGACACGTGGTGGACTGGTGGCACACATCTTAAAGCAATAGAAGACTCTCCTTCAGCTAATCAGCTTGGTGTGGAAGATCACAGAATCTGGAAGTTGCCAAAATAGGGGCACCGCTCTCCGTGCCAGCACCAGAACTCTAATGATTCAGTGGGAAAAGCTGCCGAAACATGTTTTCAAATGTGTGAAGACATACATGATTGCATTTTTTCCAATTTATAATATGATTCCAGAACCTATTTACAAAAGAACTTAGTGCAATAGACATACATGATTGCATTTTTTCCAATTTCTAATATGATTCCAGATACTATTTTCAAAAGAAATACAACTAACTACCTAGATCAAAATTTACAATCAATGGGGAGCAATAAAAATCTTTTCACGTGATCACCTTTTGGATTGGTGGATAAAAGTTGCTACATTTGAGTTGCTTCCGTAGATATTCCAGTCAGCAAGGCACAGATATGTGGCCGGCAGCTCACGACCACGAGACCATCCCAAAGCATGAAGCCAAGATACCCCGATCCGACGTGGCCCAATGGCGCGCGGGCACACAGATATTGCGGCCAATGGCGCGCGGCATTTGGATATCCTCATCCCGCTTCGTCTCCGGGCGCGCGTGTTCTTAATAGCAGCCGCAGATTCTGCTCCTCTCTCAAACGCCACTTGCTGTAGCTCGTCTTGTTGTAGCTCGTCTTGTCTCAGGATCGGATCAGCGCCACCGGGAGGAGGAAGCAATGGCGATGGCGTCGTCGAGCGGGCTCCGGAGCTGCAGCGCCGTGGGCGTGCCCAGCCTGCTGGCGCCGTCGTCCCGGTCCGGCCGGCTGCCGTTCTGCGCCAACGCCACCACCTCCGGCCGCGTCACCATGTCCGCCGAGTGGATGCCCGGCCAGCCCCGCCCTGCCCACCTCGACGGCTCCTCTCCTGGGTAAGCAAGCATCAGGCCGGCGGCGCGGCGCGGCGTCGAGCAGTGCGCCTCCTCTGATCGATTCTCTGAACTGACTAGTGATCCGATGACGCCACTGTTTTGTTATCCAGGGACTTCGGCTTCGACCCCCTGGGCCTGGCCACCGTGCCGGAGAACTTCGAGCGGTTCAAGGAGTCCGAGGTCTACCACTGCCGCTGGGCCATGCTCGCCGTGGTACGCTACGCCGCCGTGCACTCTCGATCTGCTGATTACTTATTACGTGGTACTAATAACATGATGAATGGGACCTGACCTTTGCAATATTGCAGCCCGGGATCTTGGTGCCGGAGGCGCTGGGTCTTGGCAACTGGGTGAAGGCGCAGGAGTGGGCGGCCGTGCCCGGCGGGCAGGCCACGTACCTGGGCAACCCGGTGCCGTGGGGCTCGCTGCCCACCATCCTGGTGATCGAGTTCGTGGCCATCGCCTTTGCCGAGCACCAGCGCACCATGGAGAAGGACCCCGAGAAGAAGAAGTACCCCGGCGGCGCCTTCGACCCGCTCGGCTTCTCCAAGGACCCCGCCAAGTTCGAGGAGTACAAGCTCAAGGAGATCAAGAACGGTGAGCCGCCCGCCGTTGCTGCTTTCTTTCGTACCTATCAGTAATCTTATTGTACTACTGACAGCCATCAAACACTGACCGGACATCCAAAAAAAATGATCGAGCAGGCCGTCTTGCGATGTTGGCGTTCGTGGGGTTCTGCGTGCAGCAGTCGGCGTACCCGGGCACCGGGCCGCTGGAGAACCTGGCTACCCACCTCGCCGACCCGTGGCACAACAACATCGGCGACATCATCATCCCCAGAACCATCTCCCCTTGAGCTGATCGAGACGATTATTGTGAGAGAAGATCGAAGGGAGATGAGACGGGACTGGACGGTATGAACCGTGCGCTGGGAGTGTGGATGGTGTTTTATGTGTGATTGGTTGATGACTAGGCACTGCCTGCGAGCGTGCAGGAACTGTACAACGAACGCCGGCGACTTTCCGGCCGGAAACTCCTTGTAATGTAAAGCTTAATTATTATTAAAACTAGTTAAGTGTATGCCCGTGCATTGCTACGGGTTAAAATTATATTCAACTAAATTTACACATGTTTTAACATGCAAAAACTCAAGTGGACTTAAACAAACAAAATAATTAGCATTAGCAAATAACTGTAACAAAAGTAAACCTTTGTTTTTGATGATCACGATTAGGCATGACAGTTTTTAGTTCTTTACATATAAGAAAAAGAGTAAGAGGAAACAATACGGTCCGTTTATAAAACTCATCTTTCTCTATTCCTCTTTCGATATAATTCCCTTCCACTCTCCTCAAACTCCCGACATTCCAAGTCATAGTGCTATTAGATATATGCAAGTACAATGAGTATTCCTATAAAAAACATTTGGTACCTGTCCAAGTCCAACCAAGTTCAGAACTTCCAACTAATTTAGCCAACAATATTACAACAATTTGCATTTTTCTAGACATGGATCATTTATACCATTCAAGAAAGGAACATAGTAAAAATTTAAACTATAAAATTCAGAAGTAAAAAAATATAAATGAAACCTAACCTACTATAACAGACACGCCCTTTTGTGTTGGTCTAATTTGTCGATAGAAAATGTTCCATTCCTTGACACCCAGTGACGAAGAGCCGGTCCCCTCTATTGCCAGCATGAAGATGGAGCAATCATTTTTTTTCTCTTCTTGATGTTTAATACTAGTAGTCTAGTAGAGAATACAATGGGCTCTTTAAACATATGGAGCTAGAAATGAACCACAGCACATAGACACTTTAAACATGTCAAGTAGATATACATGCAGAATTGCCATCGGGCCATCGAGCACATAGGAATGAATTAGAATTGTTCGCAATGAGTCTGAGAACACAAACCTCAACATGTCATGCTGGTGGGGCGCACTGGTTAAACAAAGCATTGTGGCAGCATGGCTACCGAAGAAGATTAACAAAAAATATGATAGCTTTTACCTGAAAATAACTTCCAAACTCAATCGTTTCAAAAAAAAAACTTCCAAACTCAATCAGGAACTTGTGAATCTTCACAGACATAAGATGTAGTGAAAAGGAAAATTGATGCTATAAACCTGGATTCTGAAAATTGGCGGTGCGCGGCGACCTGGGGAGCATGGCGGACCAAGAGCTTGGCTTGGACTCGCCGGGCCGCTTGCGTGGCTGCCCCGGCCAGCAGCGAACTAAGCTGGGACCGATCACAGAGAGAGAGAGAGAAGAGCAGCAGAAGGAGATGAGAAAACGAGGCCTGGATCCGTTCCAGCCTAGCCTTGAGGAACGTGACCAGCGGCAATTACACCATCGTGTCGGAGCACTCCAATGAAGTCTGCGTGAAGGAGCTGGCGTTGTCACGGCGGAAACTGGAGCGGGGAAGGCTGGGCTCGTTCGGAACTGAACGTTCATCAGTTGTAGTGTGGGTTGCAGGGCTGGTGATACAAATCCAACAGATGTCATGGGCCCAATTTATTTGGGCTGCCAGTACGAAGAAGTTTATTTGGGTTGGCATATTTGGACTTTTTATTAGACAACATTTCACCTATAAACACACTTCTAATGGTTGTGTTTAGTTCCCAAACTTTCTCTCTCCAAACTTCACTATTCACCTATCATATTAAATCACATCAAATCTCTCTTCTCATGTATAGATCACTAAACGTGGGTAAATAAAAAAAACTAGTTGCATGGTTTTGATGCATACGACGAGACGAATCTTTTGAGCCAAGTTAGGTTATGATAGGACAATGTTTACCACAAACAAATGAAAAGTGCTACAGTGTGCTACAGTGTCCGATGTGATATTTTTACCCTAACTTTTCACCCCTTTTCAGAAACTAAACACAGCTAATAGTAGGATAACAAATTTGTTAGCCACCGCATTTAGAGATATGAAACCATACAATTTATTTTGCGCGGAAAATTTTCAACTTATAGGAAATCTCGAGCAGTGGGGCCTGTTCGTTTGACCAACAGTGTTTTTCTCTCAGTAAAACTAGCACCAGCCACCAACCAGTCAGTAGTGTTTTTTCTCAGTAAAAACCAGCACCAGCCAGCCGAACGGGGCCGCGTTGACGATAAACTCTGGTAATGGTAAGTTTGTTGCTACCTCAAGAGTCTCCCTGATGACGAAGTGCATACGCGAGTGGCGTGGCTGCTTGGCTATGGTCCTTTGGAAGCACGGATTCTAACAAAACCGTAGTCCGTCTCCAACAATAGCTAGAACCTTGCCCACGATGAAAGATGTCTCATATATAGACCGTGTTTAGTTCCCATCCCATCACTAAAATTTTTAAAATTCTCTCTCTAAATATCACTATTCACCTATCACATCAAATCTCTCTCCTCATACATGGAACACTAAATGTGGGTAAATAAAAAAAACTAATTGTATGGTTTTGATGTACACGACGAGATGAATCTTTTGAGCCTAGTTAGGTCATGATAGGACAATGTTTATCAGAAACAAACGAAATGTGCTACAGTATGCTACAGTGTCCGATGTAACATTTTTTTCAAACTTTCTCCTGCACTTTTTGGAAGCCATAGCTCGTTTTGGACCGAAGAAACTTTGGCATCCAGAGACTAGACTACTAGAGTGCCAACGAGTTCGAGGACGCCCACCTCACGGCCCTCATCCTGGTATATCCACAATCCAGAGAGCCTGAGGAGACAGGACCTTGGGCCCATCTGTCATTCAGCCGAAAACACGAGTGCAAAGACCCACCGTCCGTTCCCGTCCGTTAGGAGAGACGTCGCGGTCGAGCGCCCTCTTTCCGGCCCACACGCCAGGCCCAAAAAGTACCTGTGCCGCGAACGCACACAGATGTGGGCCAGGTGGGGCCTAACGGGCTACGGGCTTGTTGATCGATCGGAAACGCACGGCACGGCGCGTCGCGGCGGTTGGTGCGCGGCCGCCGTCGGGGATCGATAATCTGCATGCGGCGGTGTGACGCCAATCGCCGGATTTAAATCGGCCGCGCGACGACCCGGGGAGCATGGCGGACCAAGAGCTTTGGCTTGGCCTTGGACTCGCCGGGACGGACGCTTACGTGGCTGCCCCGGCCAGCTAACTACGAGCTGGGACCGATCGAAAGAGCAGCGGCAGCCAGCAGGAGATGAGAAAACGAGGCCTGGATCCGTTCCAGCCTAGCCTTTTTTGGACGTTGCGCGAGTGATTGCCAGCTGATCCTGTCGGAGCGACGGCGCCTCCTTCATGATCATCACCCAACCATTCGCGGGTTATAGGCCTTGTTAACAGGAAGGGGCGGGAGAGCAGAGCCGAGAGAGAGAGGAGAGGGAGGGATTAAAAAGGAATAAAAATATGATGTGTGGGTCCCATATCAGATGATAGTTGGTATGGAGTATGGATTATAGGGGATGGCGAGTGCGGAAAAACTGAAACTGTACTGAAGAATTTTGATGACTAGGCAAGAATATTCCGTTTAGGGGATGAAGATAGGGTACGACGAGTGCAGATAGCCTTAGATCTCAAATTCTACCCCAAATTCCACTATACAAAAAGAAGATTCACATCACATCAAAATATCGTAACATGCATGAAGTACTAAATGTAGATGAAATCAAAAACTAATTACATAGTTTTGTTGTGCTCTGCGAGACGAACATTTTGAGCCTAATTAATCAATTTTTGGACAATTTTTCACAAATACAAACGAAATGCTACAGTAACACAATGATTACGAAGTGACATCATACTCCCAACTTCAGCCTCCCAATTCTAACATCTAAACAAGGCCATAGTGAGTGAGTGAGTGAGTGAGTGGGGAATGATCTGCAGCCATGCAAAAAGAGCATTAAGAATAGAAAGAGATTTGCTTCCATGTTTGCTAAGAGTAATCTAGCTAAATGATCGACCAACCAACCAACCAGTCGTGGTTCAGTGAGTGGGAAATGATCTGCAGCCATGCAAAAAAGGGATTTTAAAATGAAAGAGATTTGCGCTGTCTGCGTGTGCTAATCTAACTACCTGCTCGAGTGATCGTTGCACTGGCTGCTGCGTGCGCGTATGGATGAGTGGATCCACTGAGGCTCCACCTTTTGCACAACTTGCCCAAGAATTGGCGATGGTAATTAAGGCTGCTCAACAATTTTAACCTCCCCGTGTTGTCAATTTTAACCACCTTCTGGGCGATCTATTTCATTCAGGCGCGCTGATCGAATTGTCTGCATCAGCAAATTAGCTGCAGGTTGGCTGAACGGACGGACCTCAGTCAGAGAGGTCGGAGCACACGCACTGCCGGCGATCTAGTCGCATAGACATACAGTTGCATACCTGCCTTGTTTGCTTCTGAAATGTGAACAGGCAGGTATGCTACTTGTATTCAAGTTGATGCTGATTTGTCGGCTGATCCCTGCCTAGTTATCGGCGCTCGGGATCAGGAGCTGACAGCACAGTGGGTGGGCTCTAGACGGTGTAGACCTCTGTCAGCAAAGCTGAGACTGTTTTCGCTTAGAGGCAACAAAATGCAGATTATTTGCTGACCACGAGTCTATATGCGTATCTGATCCTTGCTAAATGATGTCCGACGCAATATCGAGTCACCGTTCCGATTGAGTGGAACCTGGGAGTGCACATGCAGCTGTTTTGGGTCCCTCGCTGTGGAGCGGACCCATGTAGTGGTTAGTGAGGGCAGATGTGCCCTCACTAAAAAATTTCAAGCAAAGGAAACTAGTAACAAATTTTCACTAGAAGGTTCATAAAATTACTCATATCTTCTGAGTTGTGCCCTCTCTCAGATCTTGCACCAATATTAAACTCCTCGATTCTTTTGGTTCGGTTCTGGTTTGGGGTCCAGGTCTAACGGAATGTCTGTCTGGTTCGTTGAAACGGTATGCTTGTTTGGTTCTACTAACAATTTTGTTAGATGGCAAAATCCTTATGGTTTGTCAAGTCAAACATGCCGTAGGAAATTGTACAGCTTTTAGCCAATAGAGAGACAGCTCGATCTTCTCAGTATAAACCCGCAACTTTTCTGCATGCGAAACCTATAAAAGTTGCATTTCGTTGGGGGAACATGAGTGAGCTTCCTGACGCTTTAAGCACAAGATAAAACTTCTGAACATGCCCCTTTTTTTTTTTCCTTTCCTTCCATTTGTTTTTGCGTATGATCATGGGCTATACTAGTAGACAAGTCGAAGTGTCCCAAAAGCCCCATAATTCGTCTACCAACCAAGTACTTTGCGTTGCCATTATACGGCACTCACAACACCAACATACACTTTGTTTATGTATGCTGCCGCCTAGATAAGATAGGAGTAGATAACGATGGATAATAATATTATTGTTCCCGATTTATTAATTTCCCCGCTGCATTTCGCGGGGTTTAAATCCGCAGCCTTCACGCGGACACCACATGCAACGGCTCCCATTTCTCTCCTCCCCACCAAACCCAGCCATGTCGGCCTCCTCCTCCTCTGCCTCCAGCTCACTCCTCCTCTGCCTCTGCCTCGCTCTGCTCTCCCACCTCGCCGCCGCCTCGCCACACGACCTCCGCTTCTCCGCCGAGGACATCGCCGCGGTGGAGGCGGCGCTGCCGCGCCACAAGAGGTCGTCCAAGACCACCTTCTTCGAGGTCGACCGCCCGCTCCACCCGCCCAAGGGGAGCTCGGGGCCCTGCTCCACGCTGCTGCTCTCGCACTCCTTCGCCTTCACGCTCACCAAGCCGCCGGTCACCGCGGCGTACTCGCCGCCGTGCGCGCCTCGCCGTGCCGGCGAACGCGTACCGCGCCGTCCTCGAGGTCTACGTCTCCTCCCACTACGCCGACGAGTTCTGGTACATGAACACGCCGGAGCAGAACGGGCCGTTCCGCGAGGTCACCGTCCTGCTCGACGGCGACGTCGTCGGCGCGGTGTGGCCGTTCCCCGTGATCTACACCGGCGGCATCAACCCCCTCATCTGGCGCCCCATCACCAGCATTGGCTCCTTCAACTTCCCCACCTACGACATCGAGCTCACGCCATTCCTGGGCAGGCTCCTCGACGGCGAGCAGCACGAGCTCGGGTTCGCGGTGACCAACGCGCAGAACTCGTGGTTCGTGGACGCCAATCTCCACCTCTGGCTCGACCCCAAGAGCTCCAGGACCACCGGCGGCGTCATCTCCTACCACGCGCCGAAGCTGGCCGGCAGCATCGTCTCCAACTCCGCCGACGGCATCGACGGGGAGTACGCGGCGACGGCGCGCCGCAACATCACGGCGACGGGGTGGGTGAGCTCGTCGGGCGGCAACGTGACCACGACGTTCACGCAGCGGCTCAGCTTTGCCAACTCGAACGTGGTGAGCAGCCACGGCAGCGCGCAGGCGATCAACCAGACGACGGAGGCGCTCACCGTCACCGACGTCGTCGGCGGCGGCGGCGACGCGTCCGCGCAGCAGCAGCAGGTGCAGCAGAGCTTCCCGTTGTACATCTTCCTGGGCGGCGACGGCAGCGGCACGTCGTCGCAGCGGCTGATGCGGCGGGTGGAGATCGGGTTCGAGGAGTCGCGCGTCCGTGGCGGCGGCGGCGGCGCCGCCGCGACCACGAGCACGCTGCGGAACCAGCAGGCGGCGGCGGCGGAGGTGACGCTCCGGGACGACGCCGTGGTGGGCGCGTCGTGGCGGATGCACCAGACGTACGCGTACGGCGCCAGCGACGGCGGCTGCTACCTGAGGAACGTGAGCAGCGTCGGTTACGACGTGCTTTTCGACCATTACGACGCGTCCTGCGCCGGGACGCGCGGCGGCCGCTGACGCCGCCTGTCGCCGGCGACGACAGCGAGCGCCTCCGCCCCCCCTTGTCGGCGCCTCCGCCGCGCGGGCCGGTGGGATAACGGCCGGGGAAGCGACAGGGTGTAAATGGAACACCGCGACGGTGGCCAAGTGTACTACTGTACTGGCCCATTCTAGCCCTCAATTATGAAATATGAGGGGTCATTTTCATGTGCTTAGCTTTCAATAAGAAAAGATGTGATGTGATGCAGGAAGTAGTAGTGAATGTAACCCAAAACGTAAAGGAAATTGTTTGGCTTTATAATTTTTAATTTAATGCTCGTTTTTGAATTGCAGGAATTTAACTCGAATTCTATGCGTGGGCCATAGATTGCCCCCCTGTAGAATTCGTGTGAAATTCTAGCATAAGATCTACTGTAGTTGGAAACAAACATTATAGCTTCCTGGAAATGAAAAAAAAAATCAGCCAACAGAGTCTTCAATTATGAGTACCCCATGGGTCGTTCCATGTCATACTGTTGGTAAGACAAGATGTGATGCAATGTGTCGCATGAAGAAAACTAAAAAGTACGTATTAATTGCAAAGACCCATGAGGCATGAGGCATGATTTTATTTTTGGAACAATACGAAGGCATGAAGATGAATATTTAGAATACAGGTATGAGCTTGTGGCGCATCATATTTATTGCACTGACATATACTCCATATTTTGGTGAAATCAGCACCGACCACCATCCAATCAACAATATTTTTTTCTCAGCAACACCAGTGACCAGCCACTACCCAAATGAACAGGCCGTACTTAGAAGCGATGCCTACAGAACCGGAAGTGTATACAAGCAGCAGGGAGGCGGCATTACATGTTTTTTAGCCATTTTTTAGAAAAAACTAATAAAGTTCTAATATCTGTAAAATTTCAAAAAATAACCCCTCAGCTATGCTATGGCATGACTCCGGCTATCTGGTCTATTTTGCTGTGATAGTTTGAGTAACGTCGAACAAAATGTTAGTTATTGAAAACGTGTCTGAACCGAGGAGTGTTAATTCTTGAAATTTTAGCTTCTCACATTCTATTATTCAAATTTAGATTTAAGAACCAAAATAAAAAACATATTACCATGCGGCCCCGACGACTGCCGGACACAGAAAATGCCGGCCAGCAAAACCGGCGACGAAATGCTCGAACTGTTGATTTGATCCTGGCTAAAGCTGAATGATTAGCCGGCAGCCCCCCACTTTTTCTCGCTCTCGTTAATGGCTCCCAGCTGGAGACGGCATGGGCAGGGCAAGGAATGTCTCTGCCATTGGATTGGATGCGATTAGATAGGCTCGTGGCAGCACTAACGAAGGAATTCGCAAGTATTATTCTCTTGCACAGATCCATCATCCGTCAGCACCCGCACAATTATCATTTTCCACTTTTTCAGATGTTTTTTTAAGAAAACACAATTGTAATGCGCGCCTGCAATAAACAATGGGATGCTGCAAGCCGAGTTTATGGGCTCTATTGTTTCTCGTGTGGTTAGGGATTGTGCATCGAAATATCTGGGCGCATGCAGCTTATGCCACCGATAATACAGTACGCAGTAGGCTTTGGTTCATTTTAATGTATATATTCTCCGACAGAAGAACTGTAGTGTGAAAACAATTTCTCTGTGAGCAGCAGCAGTGCAGCACTTTGCTTCAGAAATCAGAAGGCGGATCAAGGACAAAACGTCCATCACTGTCGAAGGCGAACTCGGACGAAGAAGATTATTTGTCGGTCGGCCCATATACGATAGTGTCCGCAGCGCCCCTCGAAACGGGCCTAATGAAGCCTAACATACTGGGGGAAGAGAGCACATACAGTAGAATTGGCCCATTAAGGCCCATCTCGCCTGGCGTCCCCGATTCAGTCTGCTTGAGCAGCTTGTGCATCGAGATCAGCTCATCAGGCTCTCTCCTCCTGTGATTTTTGATCGTGTCTTTTATTTGAAAAAAAAAGGAAAGCTGTAATCCTGCCTCTTGTGGTACCCACCATACTCTCAATGCTGCATCCTCTCTCTCTCTCTCTCGCGCGAGGAGACCTGGCCCATTCCGAAGGGTGGTTGCGCCTCCGCTTGCTTGGGACTGGGAGCAGATGACTCGAGAATGTACAATCCAAGGCACGGTGAGTGCAGTGGGGGGATCCTACTTCTTCTTATCGAGTGATTGATCAGAACATGAGAGCTCAGACATTGATCCAAAGCACATAAAATCATGTTGCATATGTACTGCTGAAATGTGTTTCATAAATGACAGGCAGCTGAGAGCCTCCGCTTGCTTGGCCTCGATGACAACGTGCAATGTGTGCCTGTGCGCTGCAGGGCAGCTGCCGTATGTACATCGGGTTAGTACATGTCATATACTCATACTATATCAAAATGATCCATGAGATTATCGTATGAATTGGTGAGCTGGCTTAATTCCTCATATATCTATAAACTAGACATGTGCTATGCAAGTTAAGGTTACAATATTGTTACAGCACATGTTGATCAAAAACATATCGAATCTTGGGATTCACTACACAAGACTACAAGAGCCCTGCAAAAAAAATTAAAAAACGTAGCCAGGCCCACCTGTCACTCACCGACCACCGGAAGCTTACGCCCCAACCACCTGCAATATGATATCACCTCGTTTAAACCTCCGCCCCCAGTTTACTTACTTGTCCACTTCCCCTTCTGTCCAACCGCACCCCTCGTGCTCGCCGCTGCAACCATGGCGCCATCCGCCGCCGCCTCGACCCTCTTCCTCCTCCTCGCCCTCCTCCACCCCGGCGCGGCGGCACCGGCCGCGGCTCGGCACAGGCACCGCTTCACCGCGTCCTTGCAGCAGCTCGCCTCGCCCAACGCGTCGCAGCCGCCGACCACTTTCTTCGAGGTGGACCGCCCGCCGCGCGGCAGCGCGGGGCCCTGCTCCACGCTGATCCTCTCCGGCACCTACGGCGCCACCTACGGCCGCCCCCCCGTTACAGCCGCCTACGCGCCGCCGGCCTGCCTCGCCGCCGCGCGGGCCCGCGGCGGGGCGCTCGCGCTCGCCGTGCTCGAGTGGAGCGCCGACTGCCGCGGCCGCCAGTTCGACCGCATCTTCGGCGTCTGGCTCTCCGGCGCCGAGCTCCTCCGCAGCTGCACCGCCGAGCCGCGCCCCAACGGCATCCTCTGGTCCGTGTCCCGCGACGTCACCAGGTACGCCGCCCTCCTCGCGGAGCCCGGCGAGGTCGCGGTGTACCTCGGGAACCTCGTCGACAAGACGTACACCGGCGTCTACCACGCCAACCTCACTCTCCACCTCTA
Organism: Echinochloa crus-galli; assembly: GCA_900205405.1. Lineage (NCBI taxonomy): Eukaryota > Viridiplantae > Streptophyta > Magnoliopsida > Poales > Poaceae > Echinochloa > Echinochloa crus-galli. Next base: position 1,193,755 of record OAMR01000411.1, read on the forward strand.
CTTCCACGACACGCCGCCGCCGCAGCCGCCACCGCCCCAACAGGCCGATCTGATTGTGCCCATCTCGAGGAGCTTGCCTCTGAACGACGGGCAGTGGTTCGCCATCCAGAATGCCACCGATGTGCAGTCCAAGAAGCTCGCCATTCCGTCGAACACATACCGGGCGGTCCTTGAGGTGTTCGTTTCCTTCCACTCCGACGACGAATTCTGGTATACCAATCCGCCCAATGATTACATTCAGAAGAATAACTTGTCCAACATCGCCGGCAATGGTGCATTCCGGGAAGTCGTAGCTAGGGTGGATGGTGAAGTCGTCGGCGCTGTTTGGCCGTTCACTGTGATTTACACTGGTGGTGTCAACCTGCTTCTATGGCGGCCAATCACCGGAATCGGCTCATTCAATCTCCCGACATATGACATTGACATCACACCATTTTTGGGCAAGCTTCTGGATGGCAGGGAGCATGATTTTGGGTTCGGCGTCACAAATGCGCTAGATGTGTGGTACATTGATGCCAATTTGCATCTGTGGTTGGATCACAAGAGTGAGAAGACAACAGGAAGCTTGCTCAGCTATGATGCAGCTGGATTGGACCTTAATGTGAAGTCTGAATTCAGTGGGTTAGATGGGCAATTTGTGACAAGCGCAAGTCGGCACGTCTCTGCAACCGGATGGGTGAAATCGTCATACGGGGAAGTCACGACAACCTTCTACCAGAGATTCAACTATCGGAACAGCAATGTGTTTAGAGAGAATGGCACTGTGCAAATCGTGAACCAAACGATCGATGCAAAGTCTGGCATTTTTGCCAAGGATGCTTCAGCGGTGCTCCTCTCTGAGGAATCTCATAAGATTTACCCACTGTATCTTTATACTGGAACTTCAGATAAAGTGGGTGATGAGTACTCCTTGGATTCACTTGTCAAATTAGCCACGAATGAGAAGACGACCTCTGGTGGGAAACTGGGCTTCTTGTACAGCTCTCTGCAGAATGGGCAGTCGGCACGCGGCACCATGAGGGTGAAGAAGAATTTGGTGGTCAGTGGATTGGGGAAGACCCATCAGGTGTATAAGTATGTTGGAACTGATGGATGCTATTTCAGGGATGTGAGCAGCAGGAACTACACTATACTTTTTGACCGCTCTGATGATTCATGTTCAAAAGGAGCATACAGCGGGTCCAGCACGAAGTTGAACAATCAGTCGGCAAGAAGAAAGTTGCTGATGAACAAACTGTAAAACACGGAAAGATCTACATTCGTCAACGTTTCAGTTGGCTTCTTCAATAAAGATTGCTTAGGTAGCTCATGCTTCAGAAAGTAGGTGAGAAACTTGGAAATGTCTTTGTAAACACGCCACTTCAGATCCAGTGACATGCTATTGCCATCAGTAACTATCAAATGCATCACCATGTCGTATTATTTACCTGCACTGATGTGAGTGATGCACAACAGAATGAAGAATGACTCATACCATTATTCTGGTAGTTACCAGTATCATCAAGATTCAGACGCAATCACATTATAAGATATGAAACCATTGTTTTCAGCATATTCGATCAAATTTGCATATGGGTCTTGTGTATTCTTAGGCTGGATGCCTGGATCCGATCTCCATCAACAGATTCTTGCTGCCCTTCTCTGTCGTCTTGGTAGTGCTTATAATTTTTAAGACAAGACATACTTGGACCTTGATTGCCATGTTTCACCAACTGTTCTCTTCTTTGCATTGGGAAATCACTGATTCCCTCTCACCGTAGAAAGTAGCAACATCCATGAGTAAAGTTTGGGCCCTCTTCATGGGAAGAGAGAACAAGAGGTAAACCTGGTAAATAGCTTGGTGAGATGGTGTGCTACATTCTATCCCTTGTCAGCCTCATCTTTACACTCTAGCCTTTTTTAATCATTCACCCGTGATCATCACAGAGCCAATTCTGTAATCCATTGAAATTATCATAAATCTATAACAGTTAAATTACCACCATGTCATGCATGGTACAGTTAAAACACTGAACCATTGTTCTTTCCCCAAATGACTGGATCATTTTTCCAGAGGAATTGATATTTTAATGTGCACCATGTTTCATTAGGCCAAGCACTTAACCAATGTCAAGACCATTCATTTCCATCAAAATTCATGTTTGGTAGCGGAAAGAAGAATGAGATAGGTGAGGAGAATTGTGGGATGGGTGAATATCGAAGAGAGGAATGGAAGGCTGTGATGGGTTCTGCGTGCCCAAAGAGGTATAGGATGGTCTTGCTTGCCTTTGCCTTTGCCTTTCCCCACGAGAGGCCACGCCACGAAGGCAGTGGTTTGGCGCGCGCGGCGGCGACGGGCACGCTCCCTCGCTTCCCCGCCCCTCTCCCCCTAAACCGAATCTAACCGCCGCCCGCCACCTTCGCGCGCGAAATCTCCCCCACCCCTTCGCGCCGCCGCCGCCGACCACCAGCCATCCCGGCGACAAGGCTCTATCCGGCTGCTCCGCCAACGACCCAATTTTCTCGGCGCAGGAGACGCCGGGAGGAAAGCCAGGACCCCATTCCGTCGCGGCGGGACCAATGGGCTCCGGCGAATAGCTCGAGCACCTCGAGCTCGCCGGGACAACCGAGGCGGCGTCTGTTCTTCCCGGCGTGATGACGAGGCAGGGGAATACGTAACCGACCCCCTAGCTAAAGCCAACATTTTTTTTTTCCGTGCCTGGCTGTTGATCTCTACGGCGGCCTCGTCCGCCTCTTTCCTTCTTTCTCCGCGTTGGGATTTGGGAATCTGAGCGTGTGAGGGCAGCGAACTGGCGCCTGGCTGCCGGGCTGCTATTTCCCGGGAGGAGGCGCTCCCGCTGCCATGGGTGCGCGGCAGGCGCTTCGCCGCGGCTCGGGGCTCCAGCTGCTTTTTTTCTTCCTCATTCTGCTCCAGGCACAGGCCGGCCGGGGCGCTTCTTCTATCAATGGTGAAGGTAACGATTACCTCTTGGGCAGAATGCAGTTTGCTTCTGGGTCGATGGCATTGGTGACGATCGTGTTTGGTGAATTCGGTTTCATTTGATTTGTGACTGTTGATTCCTGCCTGTGGGGGTAGGACTGGCATTGCTGGAACTGAAGGCGAGAGTGGAGGCTGATCCCCATGGAGCCTTCCATGATTGGGATCCCATGGACAACAGCCCGTGCAACTGGTCCGGCGTGCGATGCTTAGACGGTAAAGTAGAGATTCTGTAAGTCAGTTTTTCCTCGATGTTTTCCTTGATCTTTTAGGAGAAAACCCTTGATTATCTTTTATAATTTGCTACAACTACAACTGCACGTTTGCAAATAATCAGACGAATGATAGCCATACTAGGAGATGCCTTTTCCCTTTTCCAATTTGCATGACTTTTCTGAAATATGACTGCCAGTTTGATTTTCTGCTATCTTGTTTTTATTCCGAGCCTGAACTATTATGTTCAGAAATCACGCCTTGAATTGTTATTTTTCTTCTTCATATAGGAACCTAACAGATCAAGAATTGACTGGGACTCTAGCTCCTGAAATTGGAAGCCTTCGACGTCTGAAATCACTGTGAGTTCATTTGAACACTTCTCTCCACTGTCATGTTACTACTCCTACTTGTCAGCTCCAGTGCAATGCATTATGTACCACACATTCTCAGGCAGGATGATATTTGGTTACTACTTATTTTGTTTAGTTTACTTCCGAAGAACAACTTCCGTGGGTGGATTCCCAGAGAATTTGTAGGGTTATCTGCTCTAGAAGTGTTAGATTTGAGCAGCAACAACCTGGATGGAACAATTCCAGAGGAACTAAGGGCAATGCCAGTGCTCAAACAACTGTAAGGCTTATTGTGCCCTCCATTCTCCAGTCTGTTCTTTGCTTGGTATAATGAAGGGTTCTTATGTTCCAGATCGCTTCATGATAACCAGTTCCAAGAAGGTGTCTCTTCTTTCGTCATCCAAGAGATAGCTGATGATCAGACGGGATGCTTGAGCAGAAAACTAGGGTGCTGGTAAGGGGATACACATGTGTTACTTATGTTTGTACTCCATTTAGTTTCCAATTCCATTTAGCTTCCAATGTTTCCAGGCCTTGTTTCTAAATGTTTCACCTCACTTGTAAAGGTCTTTGCCTTACAGGTCAGGCTTTAAAGGTTGGATATCTCTCAATGGCCTCCGGGACAAATATTACACCAATGTACCAAGTAATTGTGCATTTTTCATGCTGCAAAACCAGCCCTTGCACGTTTATGATATATAAACTGCATCTAACATCTATAGCCTTTTATGTCTTTCAGGTTTCAGTGAAGCACACATCATGCCGAATTTGCAGTCCTTTGCAAGCGCCATTCGCCGCAGGCTTCTCAGTGAAGCTGACAACCTGCCTGCTCTTTTGGGGAACGATCCTAAATCTTCTGTACCGGAAAATTCAAAAGGAATTCAAAGACCTGCTGACGTGTTTTCTCTAGGAAGTGGTTCATTCCCTGCATTTCCAACATATGGCCAAGTTCTGACGCCTTTGGTTCCCGAAGATATTGATGCTACCGCATTGCAGCAGCTGTCTACACAAGTGGCCCAGTCCAATGACGTAGAGACGTCTGATTCAAAGTACAGCAAGTGGGCATATCTGATCACAATTCCAGCTGCAATATTGCTAATTAGTCTGGTAGCTGTGATACTCTTGGTTTGGCGGAAGCGAGGGACTGCACCAATAGCCCCATGGAAAACAGGGCTAAGTGGACCTATTCAGAAGGCACTTGTAGCAGGTGAAACATTCTTAGCATTCTAATTTTTTTTATTACAATTTAGGAAGTAAATGCATGTGAAGTACCAAAATAGTGATGTTCTGTGTTGCAGTTATACAGAGCTCACCAACCCTGTGCATCTTTTGTTAGACTTCGGTCTTTGCGACTCCCGGGTTTTCCTTCTGAATTAGTCTTATGACTAGTCTAGGAGCTCTATTGCCCTTGTAATTTTATTTAGGATATCCTTGTCATTCAGGAACTCTATTTGCACATATGTCTGGTGAATAAGGCATACAGCCTTTTTTTTTCCAAGAAAAGGCATACGACCACTTCAGGAACTCTATTTTTTGCTTCTAGCTATATTTTGGATATCATTGTGGTTCAAAATTATTTCTCAGCATCCAGGTACCTCAATGCATTTCCGTTTCCTGTATTCAGGTGCTTCAAAACTGAGTAGACTTGAGCTCGAAGCTGCTTGTGAGGATTTCAGCAACATCATCAATGCTTATCCAACCTGCACTGTATTCAAGGGGATATTATCAAGCGGAGTTGAGATTGGTGTTGTTTCCACTGTCATATCATCTAGCAAAGACTGGTCTAGGAGTGCAGAAACGTGCTTCAAGAAAAAGGTTTATGAATAGCAACATCTTGTTCTCAACACAAACAACCTGAGAATAAAAGATCTTCAATATCAATTCTTACTTGGTTGTCCTCCCCTCTATGTAGATAGATACACTGTCGAGGGTCAACCACAAGAACTTTATCAATCTCCTTGGCTATTGCCAAGAAAATGAGCCTTTCATGAGAATGATGGTGTTTGAGTTTGCCCCACATGGCAGTCTCTCACAGCATCTTCACCGTAAGTTATTTTAATTTTGCATAAACTCCTAGCTCATATGCTTGCACTCACCTGCAACTTGAATGCACTGTTTATGCAGTCACAGAATTTGAGGATTTGGACTGGGCTGCGAGGATGAGAGTCATCATGGGCATTGCGTATTGCCTCCAATACATGCACCATGAGCTGGATCCACCCGTTGCGATACACGATGTGCGGTCCGACTCAACCTTCATTTCAGATGATTATGCTGCCAAGGTACAGCTTCAGCTAGCAGTGCCACTTTCAATAGCACATAATCACGCAGTTTATTTCCAGAAGCTCCAGTTAAGGCACCGGGCCACGGGCACGGATGTTTTGCCCAACTAATCTGTGAATGACTATTTTCTTGAGCTAATTATAAACGATTGCTTGAGCTAGCATATTTTAATGTCTTCTAGTCGTGCAGATTGCAGATGTTGGTATATGGGACGAGCTCGCCGCCAAAGCAAAGGCTGGAAAGGAGGACGGCAGCAGCAGCAGCCGTTCTGAAGCTCCTGGGGATCTCCCGAGCAATGTGTACTGCTTTGGTGCGCTTATGATCGAGGTCATATCCGGGAGGGTTCCTGATCCGGATGATCACCAACCCATGTGCAGCTGGGTATGAATTTTGCAATCTCAGGCTCCAAATATCACTCCTCACACTGTCTACCGTTGCATTTCTAAAGTCTGCTTCACCACAGGCTTCTGAATATCTGAAAGACAAGAACTACAGCAAGCTCGTGGACGCGTCGCTGAAGGAGCACAAGAGCAACGAGCTGGAGGCCGTCTGCGAGGTGATCGAGGAGTGCATCGACCCCGACCCGACGCGGCGGCCGACGATGGCAGACGTGGTGGGGAAACTGCGACCGCCTCTTAACATCTCGCCGGAGTCAGCGGCGCCGCGGTTGTCGCCGCTGTGGTGGGCGGAGCTGGAGTTATTGTCGGTGAAGTCAACTTAGTGGAGAAGGAGAACGCTGTATATTGATACTGTACAAACGTGTTGTAACACCCCTCTAACACGATCACATATGCTGCATGTATACCATGCTCATGCTGTTGATGCTATTAGAGAAATGTCGTGAAAATGTGATCGATATAACTCATGTACATGCTGATCTTTCACAAAAAGGAGGGGAATATGGTGTCTTTGTATAATTATCTGTAACTTCACTGTGTAACTGTATACAAATAAAACAAAAAGACTGGGTATTGGCAGTTGCCTTGTCCAAAGCCTTCGGTTTCTGAATATAAATTTATATCATCGATGTAAAATTCTTGAATTTAATAAATTTTTTCTTATAAAAAAATATAGGATTGCACAAATGACTGGTTAAATGTCAATTCTGACCAATTGCACGATCGAAGATTTTATAATTTATAAAAACCATGCACCAATAATACAGAATTGTAAATATTCATTTAAGTTTTACTGAAATTTATGCAAACCTTTTTATATATCAAGAAAAAATATGCAAAACGGTTGGATTCTTTTTTAGTCTCATTCTTTTTCCACGGGAACATGATTTTGGTTCCAGCAGCAGTTGACTCCGCGTTCGGCAGCAGTGGGGTTCTGCTATCGTGGCCGCCGTCGCCGTCGTCATCCCAGAGATTCGAAACGAAAGCGAGAGGTCGCCATCGCCACAGAGGGGAGGAGGCGCGCCTGGCTCGATCGCCGCTGTGTTTACGAGGAGGAATCAGATCGGCGCCGAGGAAGCCACTAGCCCAATCGAGCGAGCGAGCGATCGAGTCGACGGGGATGGCGGCGGCCGTGGCGTCGTTTTACCGGCGGGTCCTCCCTTCGCCGCCGGCGGTGGACTTCGCCTCGCCGGAGGGCAAGCGCCTCTTCGCGGAGGCCCTGGCGGCGGGCACCATGGAGGGCTTCTTCCCCCTGGTGTCCTGCTTCCAGACGCAGTCCGAGCCGGCCTTCTGCGGCCTCGCCTCCCTCGCCGTCGTCCTCAACGCGCTCGCCATCGACCCGGGACGCCGGTGGAAGGGGCCCTGGCGGTGGTTCGACGAGTCCATGCTCGACTGCTGCGAGCCCCTCGACAAGGTCAAGGCCCAGGGCATCACCTTCGGCAAGGTTGCCTGCCTCGCGCACTGCTCCGGCGCCGACGTCCAGTCCTTCCGCGCCAACCGGGTCACCATCCACGACCTACGGCGGCATCTCATCCGATGCGTCTCCTCCCAGGACTCCCATCTTATCGCCTCCTACCACAGGCAGGCTTTCAAACAGGTTACGTTAAACTCCCCCATCCCCCTGGCGAAATCTCCTACCATTCAAAGTCTCCTCTTTCCTCTCACACAATCTCTGATTACTTTTATCACAGTATACTGCCCCTAATGAATCTCTTACTATTCAATTGCCAGTTAGAGATTGCTACCAATTGGAGATTGCATTTTAGATTGGATTGTTGAGTTTGTCATCTAACATTAGGTGTATCTGTTATCTGTTTATATAACACTGATGCGTGCCTTGTGCAATGAAGCAGACTGGAACTGGGCATTTCTCCCCAATCGGTGGCTACCATGCCGGACAGGATATGGCGCTCATCTTGGATGTTGCCCGCTTCAAATACCCTCCCCATTGGGTTCCACTGCAACTTCTTTGGGATGGGATGAATACAACTGATGACTCAACTGGACTTCTCAGGGGGTCTCTACTCTGCCTACCTTCCTCTCGCAGCCTCGCTCACTCTTGATCATTTTCTCTGGGGCCATGCTAATATTAAGAATTTTAGATAGCCTCATTATCAAAAGAAAAAAAAGATAGCTGTACCTCTTTACCGAATAGCAAGTTCAAAAATAGTGCTGTACATGTTGTTTATCTGCACTTTCATATGCATTCAGGAAATTTCACTGGTTCTTCAGTTTTCTTCAGTATGATCAAATTTGTTAGTAGTCTGTCTTGACTTTTAATTGTGCCATTTTAAGATGTTGGCATCTTCATATTTGATAGGTTCATGCTTGTATCAAGACAGACTGCAGCTCCTCCATCATTGTACACAGTGGTCAGATACCAATGCTCAGTCAGTTTTAGTTAAATGAGGCATTTGATGTAGTTCTCTTTGCTCAGTAGTTTTAGTTTTCTGCAGAGTTGCAGAGATGAAAACTGGAAAAGCATGGCAAAGTATTGTGTTGAAGATTTACCAAATCTTTTGAAGAGAGAGAATCTAGACAATGTTCATGCACTTTTGTCCCTTTTAACTGAGTCTCTTCCAGCTGATGCTGAAGCTTTGATCAAATGGGTTGTTGAAGTCAGAAGAAAAGAGGAAGGTGGACCAAGCTTAAGCAAAGAGGAGAAAGAAAGGCTTTTTTTGAAGGTAACATTTCCTGATTTCCATTGCATTTTCTGATGCTGGCTCGTCTTTTGCTCCTTATGTAACACACCTTGAATTCACTTGCAGGAAAATGTACTACAGCAAGTTCGTGATACCAGGCTATTTGCCATAGTGCATGGCCAACAGTATGCTAATAACTCATGTTGTAGTTGCTCATCATCAAATGAAGAAGATTCCCTTACTAGGATTGCAGCAGCTGTTTGCTGTCAGGGAGCTGCAATGCTATCAGGAAACCTTGCATCAAGAGATGGTTTCTGCTGCAGAGAAACATGTTTAAAATGTGTCAAAGCGAATGGCGATGGGCTTAAGACTGTTATTTCAGCCTCTGTGGTATCTGAAGGCAATGAACATGGTGTTGATATGCTTTTACCAATGTCTTCACCTGGTGCTAGTTCGTGCAACCCAGACTTGAAGAACAATGTCATCAAATATCCATCAAGCACAGATGTTCTAACTGTTCTTCTGCTGGCTTTACATCCCAGCACATGGTTAGGCATCAAAGATGAGAAACTTAAAGCCGAACTTCAGACTCTTCTTTCAACAGACAATCTACCTGATGATCTTAAACGAGAGGTATGTTGTTGAAATGTAAGCATGCCTATCTTTATATACCTTTGCTCCCTAGCACAATGTTTTCCTGAAAAAAGAGGTGGGGTGCTAATATTTTTCTTTTGCGGAAGTGATGGTCAAGCTTTAGAGGGGTCTAGACGGGGTGGGGCTATTTTTGATTAGTCGATATGGTGCTCTGACAGATTTTGTGTGTGTGTGGGGGGGGGGGGGGGGGTTGTGGTTGGTTGGTTGGTTTAGTTATCAGTGAAACTTGCAACTATCCCAAGCCCAATCTGAACCTAGGCATTCTCTTCACACCATATTACACTTGGAAACCTGGTCTGCCTATGATACCAAATCCTATATGACTTTAAGAAATAAGAAACACTACCTCTGTCCACAAGTGGAATGTTATTTTAAATAATCTTTCTCCATGTACTTTGCTCCTTCCACCATTCAATATCTTTTCCATTATTATCTTGTTGGAGAAAATAATGTCTGTGATTTTATTTCCTTTTAATAAATATGATTGTCTAAAGCTTTTGTTATAGTGGGTAGAGTAACTAGTGATCCTTTATGTGCTGACAGATAATGCATCTAAGGCGGCAACTTTATTATCTGAAGGCTTGTAAAGAAGAGGAATATGGAGATGATCCACCATCGCCCAAGTAAGCGGCAATGCAGGCACGAGTCCACGACATTGACATATTTACTCGAAACTGATGTGAAGCCAAAAGTTTCGAGAGAGTGGTTCTTGACTAATAATGAGCAGACTTATCTTTGAAAAATCATAATGAGCAGAATTATGATAGTAGTGATGATCCGGTGTTCCTCCATTAATTAGTTTATTTACTGTAAATTGACGTCAATAAAAAAGTTGCAAGAGAGTGGGCCTTTACAGTCGCAAGAGCAGAATTTTGATATTAGACGCAAATATCTATTGAACCGTACTGGTGTACTCCTTGCTCTAAGAGACACCACTGTACTCTTTGCTCTTCTATTTGAAATCGGTGTAAGGATACGACGCTAATCTGAACTTTTTGAACTTACTAATCTCTAAGAATTGCAGCCAACGTTTGCTGTCAATCAAGGGAGCTGCAATGTTCTAAGATACCCTTGCATCAGAAAATTGCAATGACGCAAATGTTTCTTATCATATCAGTCACGTCTCATCTCAGTTGTCAACCTTGCATTTTGAAACATTGGCATCTTTGTTATCTGTTCGCTTATTCGCTTTACGCATTGGATGCAGTTTCCTTTTGCTCTTACTTTCAGTTCTTCGCAGAGATGAAAGGTGGAAAATCCTGGCAAAATATTGCGCCAACGATTTCCACCGTTTCATAACTTTATTGGTTCTCTTCCGGTTAATGCTGGATGTTTGACTAAAAGCCAACATGATATCCATAGATATTGACATCCACTTCAAGGCCGTGTTTCTTTGGATGGGAAAAGTTTTTTCGGCCCCTTTGACCAATAATTAAGGGTATTAAATAAAGTCAGTTTATAAAACTACCCTCACAACATTGAACTATTAATAAGGCCTTTGACCGCACGATTAGAGGATGGTTACTATAGCAAAACATGGATTAATTAGACTTGTTAGATTCGTCGCGCAAAGTTACACTCGTACCTAAAAGGGTTTTGCAAATAGACTTTATTTAGTGTTTCATGCATGTAAGATTTCCTTTGAAAATAAATTTCCGGGAAATTGTGAAACACGGCCCAAATTAGACTTTTCTTCATCAAAAGGTGTTTGGCAGGAGCCTGTGGTGGGATCCGGAGACTCACAAACAGTGGGTGCCCGGTGGCGTTGGCGTCACATGTGGCGGGCGCCCTGTATTTGTAGCTGTTTGCATTCAGGCCGACGACTCAGCCGCCATTATAGTCGTATAAAATAAACTAGGTAATGTGAAATTATGCAATGCAAGCCTTGTTCTGCAGTCAATCAAAATCAAAACAGAAAGAAAAAAAAAAGTGAGACGAGAATTTCTGAATCTTCTAATCCGAAAACGAGAGAAGAAAAGCGGATGCGGGGCAGTAAAGGAGAGGAGATGCCTGGGCAATTTGAATTTGCATCTGCATTTGCTGCTGTGTGTTTGCATCTGTGAGAGCAGCATCGACAGAGTGATGGCGACGGTGGCGTCCTTGTACCGGCGGACCCTCCCGTCGCCGCCGGCGGTGGACTTCACCTCGCCGGACGGCAAGCGCCTCTTCGCGGAGGCCCTCGAGGGCGGCACCATGGAGGGCTTCTTCAGCCTCGCCTCCTGCTTCCAGACGCAGTCGGAGCCGGCCTTCTGCGGCCTCGCCTCCCTCGCCGTCGTCCTCAACGCGCTCGCCATCGACCCCGGCCGCCGGTGGAAGGGGCCCTGGCGGTGGTTCGACGAGTCCATGCTCGATTGCTGCGAGCCCCTCGACAAGATTAAGGCCCACGGCATCACCTTCGGCAAGGTCGCCTGCCTCGCGCACTGCTCCGGCGCCGACGTCCGACCCTTCCGCGCCAACCAGGTCACCGTCGATGACCTCCGCCGCCACCTCATCCGCTGCACCTCCTCTCGCGACTGCCATCTCATCGCTTCCTACAGCAGGAGGCTTTTCAAACAGGTGAGATCCTACCTAACGTTCCTAGGATCCCCTCTTCTACAACCCAAATTAATATTAACATCGCATTCTCCCATACCATAATATACATTTTTTAAACGAATTATGCAGGAGAGCCTGCCGATTATAGGTTCAGAACGAATTATTTATTCACAAAAGATAAGGTTTTGGTGGGTGGATTGTTTGAGATCCTCGTCGTCAACTGCATAAATCTGGATATATAAACACTGACACTGAAGCGTGCCATGTCCAATGTTTCAGACCGGAACTGGGCATTTCTCTCCAATCGGTGGCTACCATGCTGGACTGGATATGGCGCTCATCTTGGATGTCGCCCGCTTCAAATACCCTCCTCATTGGGTTCCACTGTCACTTCTTTGGGAAGCCATGAACACGATTGATGAATCAACCGGACTTCTCAGGGGGTCTCTTCGCTTCTCCATTTTCCCCTCACCTCTCTTGATCATTTCCATTTACTTAACGGACATTATTTGTGCTGTTGGGTTAGGCAAGCATCTCAACAGCTTGGGGTGGATTGGGCAACTCTAGTTAGAATGAACTTTGGGCTACAATTTAGTGATATCAGTAGTTCTGGACATGGTGGAAGCAAATATCACAGCTGATAACAATGAAAAATCAGTAGCTAGTTGTTTGTGGGCTTGTATTTGCTTCGTACCTGTTGGTACTAAACATCATGCATGTGTTGTTATAAGAAACTGTTTTGTTTGGCCTAGAAACTGTTGTAATTTAATTCATTTGCTCTTGAAAAACATAATTGCAGGAAGAACATCAGTCAACTATTTTTTTCAGTTCAACTGGTTCAATTTGTTTTGTATTTCTGATGTTGATCACCAAAAACTGGGTTCATGTTTTATCTAGGGACGTTCTAATATTAAGCTAGCTGTACTTCTGTGCCTGTAGTAAGTATAAAAAAATTTAAAACCCTGCTGTGCATGCAGATGTCACTTGTCACATTGTGCATGTGCTCTTTCCTATGCATTCAGAAAGTTGCAGTGACACTTTCTTCCATATGATCATGTGTCACTTCTAGTGCTTGCATTTTAAAACATTGCATCTTTATTATCTGTTAGGTTCATGCTTATATCAAGGCACAATGCAGCTCCTTCGGCGCTTTACACAGTGGTAAAAGTGTTGTGTGAATGTAAATTTACACATTTGATTGTTTCTTTTGCTCATTACTTTCAGTTTCCTGCAGAGTTGTAGAGATGAAAGCTGGAAAAGCATGGGAAAATATTGCGTCGAAGATTTACCGATCTTTTGAAGACTGAGAGTCTTGACAATGTTCCAACACTTTGTCCCGTTTTATTGATTCTCTTCCAGCTAATGCTGAATCTTTGATCAAATGGGTTGTTGAAGTTAGGAAAAAGAGGAAGACAGGCCATGCTTAAGCAAAGAGGAGAAAGAAAGGCTTTTTCTGAAGGTTTTCCCATTTTGTTTTTCACTGCTGGATCAAAGCTTTCACCCCTTGTGTAACACACGTCTTGGGCTCACCTGCAGGAAAATGTATTACATCAAGTTCGTGATACCAAGCTATTTAGTATGATAGTTCATGACCTGCAATGTCCTCGTATCCAATGTGGTAATTGTTTGTCATCAAGTGAAGAGGAGGAGGCGCGCTTGGCTCGATCGCTGCTGTGTTTACGCGGAGGAATCAGATCGGCGCCGAGGAAGCCACTAGCCCAATCGAGCGAGCGAGCGATCGAGTCGACGGGGATGGCGGCGGCCGTGGCGTCGTTTTACCGGCGGGTCCTCCCTTCGCCGCCGGCGGTGGACTTCGCCTCGCCGGAGGGCAAGCGCCTCTTCGCGGAGGCCCTGGCGGCGGGCACCATGGAGGGCTTCTTCCCCCTGGTGTCCTGCTTCCAGACGCAGTCCGAGCCGGCCTTCTGCGGCCTCGCCTCCCTCGCCGTCGTCCTCAACGCGCTCGCCATCGACCCCGGCCGCCGGTGGAAGGGGCCCTGGCGGTGGTTCGACGAGTCCATGCTCGACTGCTGCGAGCCCCTCGACAAGGTGAAGGCCCACGGCATCACCTTCGGCAAGGTCGCCTGCCTCGCGCACTGCTCCGGCGCCGACGTCCGATCCTTCCGCGCCAACCAGGTCACCGTCGATGACCTCCGCCGCCACCTCATCCGCTGCACCTCCTCTCGCGACTGCCATCTCATCGCTTCCTACAGCAGGAGGCTTTTCAAACAGGTGAGATCCTACCTAACGTTCCTAGGATCCCCTCTTCTACAACCCAAATTAATATTAACATCGCATTCTCCCATACCATAATATACATTTTTTAAACGAATTATGCAGGAGAGCCTGCCGATTATAGGTTCAGAACGAATTATTTATTCACAAAAGATAAGGTTTTGGTGGGTGGATTGTTTGAGATCCTCGTCGTCAACTGCATAAATCTGGATATATAAACACTGACACTGAAGCGTGCCATGTCCAATGTTTCAGACCGGAACTGGGCATTTCTCTCCAATCGGTGGCTACCATGCTGGACTGGATATGGCGCTCATCTTGGATGTCGCCCGCTTCAAATACCCTCCTCATTGGGTTCCACTGTCACTTCTTTGGGAAGCCATGAACACGATTGATGAATCAACCGGACTTCTCAGGGGGTCTCTTCGCTTCTCCATTTTCCCCTCACCTCTCTTGATCATTTCCATTTACTTAACGGACATTATTTGTGCTGTTGGGTTAGGCAAGCATCTCATACAGCTTGGGGTGGATTGGGCAACTCTAGTTAGAATGAACTTTGGGCTACAATTTAGTGATTATCAGTAGTTCTGGACATGGTGGAAGCAAATATCACAGCTGATAACAATGAAAAAATCAGTAGCTAGTTGTTTGTGGGCTTGTATTTGCTTCGTACCTGTTGGTACTAAACATCATGCATGTGTTGTTATAAGAAACTGTTTTGTTTGGCCTAGAAACTGTTGTAATTTAATTCATTTGCTCTTGAAAAACATAATTGCAGGAACGAACATCAGTCAACTATTTTTTTCCTGTTCAACTGGTTCAATTTGTTTTGTATTGCTGATGTTGATCACCAAAAACTGGGTTCATGTTTTATCTAGGGACGTTCTAATATTAAGCTAGCTGTACTTCTGTGCCTGTAGTAAGCATGAAAAATTTAAAACCCTGCTGTGCATGCAGATGTCACTTGTCACATTGTGCATGTGCTCTTTCCTATGCATTCAGAAAGTTGCAGTGACACTTAAGCTTTCTTCCATATGATCATGTCGTCACTTCTAGTGCTTGCATTTTAAAACATTGCCATCTTTATTATCTGTTAGGTTCATGCTTATATCAAGGCACAATGCAGCTCCTTCGGCGCTTTACACAGTGGTAAAAGTGTTGTTGAATGTAAATTTACACATTTGATGTAGTTATCTTTTGCTCATTACTTTCAGTTTCCTGCAGAGTTGTAGAGATGAAAGCTGGAAAAGCATGGGAAAATATTGCGTCGAAGATTTACCGGATCTTTTGAAGACTGAGAGTCTTGACAATGTTCCAACACTTCTGTCCCGATTTATTGATTCTCTTCCAGCTAATGCTGAATCTTTGATCAAATGGGTTGTTGAAGTTAGGAAAACAGAGGAAGACAGGCCATGCTTAAGCAAAGAGGAGAAAGAAAGGCTTTTTCTGAAGGTTTTCCCATTTTGTTTTTTCACTGCTGGATCAAAGCTTTCACCCCCTTGTGTAACACTAACACGTCTTGGGCTCACCTGCAGGAAAATGTATTACATCAAGTTCGTGATACCAAGCTATTTAGTATGATAGTTCATGACCTGCAATGTCCTCGTATCCAATGTGGTAATTGTTTGTCATCAAGTGAAGATTCCATTACCAGCATTGCAGCCTCTGTGTGCTGTCAAGGAGCCGCAATGCTATCAGGGAACCTTGCATCAGGTGATGGTTTCTTCTGCAGGGAAACATGTTTCAAAAGTGTTCAAGCGAATGGTGATGGGCCTAAGACTATTATCTCAGGATCTGTGGTATCTGAAGGCAATCAACAAGGTTTTGATATGCTTTTACCAATGCCTCCTCACAGAACGAGTTCGTGCAATTCAAACTTGTGCAATGAAATCATCAAATATCCATCAAGCGCAGATGTTTTAACTGTTCTACTGCTGGCTTTGCATCCCAGCACATGGTTGAGCATCGTAGATGAGAGGCTGAGAGCAGAATTTCAGACTCTTGTTTCAACAGATACTCTACCTGATGTTCTTAAAGCGGAGGTGTGTTGTCACAATCCAAGCGCCTATCTGTCTAATTTTGTGCCCAAGAAAAAAAAATGCTTCCTTGAAAAGAAGATGCACAAACATTCTCTTATGGAAATTATGTCAAAATTTAGAACTCTAGATGGTGTGGAGCTGTTTTTGCTTCAAGTGCTTCCACCCTGGCCCTGGTTGGGCTGGGGCAGGGAACTTTGCTGTCCCCAGTGATTATACCTGTTTAACATGTCAACTATTTCTAATAGTCTCTCAATATATTTGGATATAATAAAATTATATGTTCAAGACGGCCTTCAGCCACAATGAAGGTTCCCCCTCTTCAAATTATCCCAAACCCATCACAGCCATCACAAACAAAAAGTCACAGACACAAAAGTAAACTGGTGGGATAGATGCAAGGGAAAGTACAGCCACATGTTGGCATTTATAAACTTATTTTTTTAGGTATTCACTGCATAAGGTGCAAGAAACTGAGATGATGATGTTCTCTGACCTGTTAAATTGTGAATGCCAAAATTTTTAGAAACCCAAATTGTTAAATTTATTTTAAAGGAGTTCTCATTTCTGCACCTAGTCGTTTTCTTCTAAGATTCAGTGCTCCAGTTTTCTATGTGTTGCACCTTGACATAGAAAAACTGTAAGGAGAATATTTTTCAAAATTTCTCTCCACAAGTAGAAAGTTACCAGAATAATCTTTCGCACGTTTTTACTCACAAATTATCATGTTCCATTGTTATCTCGTTGGAAAACAAATTATCATATTTTGTTAAATTCCTTGTCACAAATATGAGTGCAAAAACTTTGTTTGTGTTAGCATAGTAGCAGAGGAATTATCTAGTATGACTCTTTATGTACTGACAGATACTGCATCTAAGGCGGCAATTCTATTATCTAAAGGCTTGTAAGGACGAGGAATATGAGGACCCTGTGCCACCATCCCCTTCGCAGTGATGCTGAAGTGCGGCAACCCTCTCACTTAATGAGTTCATTTATTGGAAATTGTGGTCAAGAGAAAATTTACAAGAGTGATTCTGGGCAATCACATGAGCATATAATTCCTATAGTAGTGATGACACAATATTGTTAGACAAAACTGCCTATGTACCACTTGTCCTGAATGGTGTTGGACACATATGGGGTTATCGACTTATCGATCATATCTTATTGATCATTGTTGCGTTGCTTTTAAGAGAGGCTATTGTTCCTTTTCTTAGAATAATGATGCTGCAGTTTTGAAAACAGTAAAACCTAGTCTTATTACTTGCTAAACTCTTTCTCTTATTCACTTCACTCCAAAATCCAAATAAACTTTTTTCACTATAAATGTATAATGATCATCGTAAACAGAAATGTAGTGGCAAATGGCCCAGGTATCATATACGCCTCCAAAATAAAGAGCCTTGAGTACTAGAAGAAAAGGTGATCTAACTGATGTACAATTGTACATGGAGGGAATATTTGTAACTTATAATTAAAATTATGGTCTTACCATTTGTATCCGATATATCAGTGATCATTTAGCCTGGAAACATTACACGTGGTCGCTCAACACTACTCGATGGACTTTCGCTCCATATTTTATTTGCATATCAATTTTTGGATACATATGCCACTTGGCACAACCGTGATGTTTTAACTACAATACAACAAATTAACTCCTCTGAGTGCATTTGCCACATGCTTGTGTTTTCCATTTTGAAACGATGGCAGAAAAGCACAGCCTGTCAACCAAAATTTCTATGAACTGGGGATATGCTGAGCGCAAGGCTGCAACAGGTCCGTTGTGGACCCAAATCATATGTCAGATCTCGATGACAGGTTGCATCCGGTTTGGCCAGGTGGAATTGGAAATGAAGGCACGTTCTTGTCTTATCCATCTGTTTGCGAGAGGAAAATAATTAAATTGCTCTATCATGTACCAACAGTTTGCTATATCTGTCAAACTTGTGTCCATATGCATGCCATGTCATCCTTTTCTTGTGGGAATCTCATAATTTTGAATTGAATTGACAGGTTTGGCTCAGCCTTCTCACACGACCCTATGAGTAGCAACTACGTGCGGAGTGTTTTCTGTTGGATATGGCATTATTTTATCCGATCCAATTTGTCAATAGCACCAGTGTGCCAGTGTTTATCTTCGGTGCTTTGGTTCATGGCCCCGATTTGCCTCACTTGGGAGAAGCACACGCTCGAATTAATTCTTATGCATACTTCAAAAAAAATAATTAATTCTTATGCAACTTTGCGACACTTGTGGCTAACTGTTTCATTTAAAAGATAGAAAAAAGAAAGTAGATGCTTACAACCAAGCAGACCTACAAATCTGAAGGAATCTCCACAGAAAGTTGGAACAGGAAGGATCGGAAGGAGGTTGGTTAATACATGAACGTGACAAGAAATGCTGCATTGTGGTGACAAGCTTCAGACCAACAAGTTGTCCCCTTTAATTTGGCCCTTTCGGCCTCACTTTCACAGCCCTTGTGGCGTTTAACGTTAGGCCAAAATATGCTCATGCATTCTGGCAAATCCCTTACCTTTTCCATCTAAATGTCATTCATTACAAAAAGGGGCGAAAAATTCAAAACCGGATCTCTGTTTCATAGTGATCTGCCCTCTGAGTACATTTTACATAATAATGTTGAAATTTGGTGTAGTATGCAGCTTTTGATTGCTAATGGTGCAAAAATAGATCACGGCACTAACTGTTCGAACTCGCAGTTATATGCTTGAATACAACTAACTATACAAGATCACTTCCATGGATTTAGGCACAGCTCACAGATACACGCAACGTACAAATTCAGAAGTCCACGAATACACCAGCAATGACGCAGAGGAAGACAGGTTGGTTGGTACCAGTAGCATGCAGGATCGTCCAGACGGCACATCTGGATCAGCGACGGCCAAACTGTCCAAGAACTGCATGCATGTTCTATCTGAACTCGCCAAACTGTTATTCAAAGAAAACCTAACATCTTTTTATAGATGGAGCATGAGACATGGTCAGCTGATGGCCACATGCAGCGTTAGATATATGTTGCGAGCAGCTGCTACACACAACACACCATGCCATAAGCAGTTCCACACATGGCACCTCGTCCAGTTTCATATCCTCTAAAGGAAACCAATCATAGATGCAAATGCAATTACAGTTCAAATAATTGATCAGGGGTGTCCATCACGAAAGACACATGTAATAACTGATGAAAAGAAATGATACAATGATATGGCTGATCTCACCACTCAAGACTCAGCACATACCATGGACCGGGATCCTACAAATAGCACCCAAATACCACAGCCATTCAACACAGACACCCTATTCTTAAGCACCCAAAACCACAGCCATCCTATTCTTAGGCCGCCTGATCCATCTCCAAAGGAAGATCGAGTCCTGGCCTCATGTCACAGGGAAAGCTCTAACTGCCACAGACTGATTCCCCTCTCCTTTTCTACTCCCCCCTTGGGAGGATTCCGAGAGCACATCAGTTGTGTGTCTTGGTTTCCTCCAAAGCACAAGCAGCCGCTTTGTCGCCCTTCACCTCTCCTTCCTCTCCCCCTTGCCAGGGAGAGAGGAAGACAGAGGCACGAAGTGGCGCAGAGCAGACGCTCGTGACCCATTCGACCTGTTGCTGCTGCTGCTGCTGCCGTCGTCCCCAACGAATCGAGAAGGATGGAGAAGAAGCCCACCATCCTCATGAACCGGTACGAGCTCGGCCGCATGCTCGGGCAGGGCACCTTTGCCAAGGTGTACCATGCCCGGAACCTTGCGTCCAACCAGAGCGTGGCCATTAAGGTCATTGACAAGGAGAAGGTGCTGCGTGTCGGCATGATCGACCAGATCAAGCGGGAGATCTCCGTCATGCGCCTTGTTCGCCACCCCAACATCGTCCAGCTGCACGAGGTCATGGCCAGCAAGAGTAAGATATATTTTGCAATGGAGTATGTCCGGGGTGGTGAGCTCTTCGCCAGGGTTGCCAGGGGCCGGCTCAAGGAGGACGCCGCAAAGAAGTACTTCCATCAGCTGATAGGGGCTGTGGATTTCTGCCACAGCCGCGGTGTCTATCACCGGGACCTGAAGCCAGAGAATCTCCTCGTGGATGAGAACGGCAACCTCAAGGTGTCGGACTTTGGCCTGAGTGCCCTCAAGGAGTGCCAGAAGCAGGATGGGCTGTTGCATACGACATGCGGCACACCTGCATATGTTGCGCCTGAGATAATCAACAAGAAGGGCTATGATGGAGCAAAGGCGGACATATGGTCTTGTGGCGTCATACTGTTTGTTCTTCTTGCAGGCTATCTCCCATTCCATGACACGAATCTAATGGAGATGTACCGCAAGATTAGCAGAGGTGATGTCAAGTATCCCCACTGGTTCTCTACTGATCTTAAGAGGTTCATGGCCAGGCTCCTCGATCCAAATCCAAACACCAGGATCACCATAGAGAAGCTGGTTGAGCACCCGTGGTTCAAGAAGGGGTACAAACCAGCAGTGATGCTGGCACAGTCACACGGTTCAAACAGCCTAAAGGACGTTCAAGTTGCTTTCAGCACTGACCACAAGAACAATGAAGCTAACAAGGTGGAACAACCGGACAGCTCTTTGAAGCCAACAAGTTTGAATGCATTTGACATCATCTCCCACTCCAAAGGATTTGATCTGTCAGGCCTGTTCGGGAACGACCAAGAGCAGAAGGCGAATTCACGGTTCATGACCCAAAAGCCAGCATCAGCGATAGTGTCAAAATTAGAGCAGATAGCTGAGTCAGAACGCTTCATGGTGAAGAAACAGGATGGACTGGTGAAACTTCAGGGGTCCAAAGAAGGGAGGAAGGGGCAGCTCGCAATTGACGCGGAGATCTTCGAGGTGACACCAGCCTTTTATGTTGTCGAGGTGAAGAAATCAGCAGGGGACACATTGGAGTACGAAAGGTTCTGCAACAAGGACCTAAGACCTTCACTCAGGGACATCTGCTGGAGCGGTCAATCAGAGGAAAAGCTTCCTTCACTGGCCGAGTCATCACCAACAAAGTCATCCTCTTAGTCAGTCGTAAGATATGTCCTTCAAGCGCAATCTCTTCAGAGATGCAATTACAATTCACCTTCCTTAGGGCTCTTTGTAATCCTTTTTGCCAGTTTTCTTCTTGTAGTTGTAATTGTTGAACATGGAACTCCTGTTCCTTTCACCAATAGAAGCATAATGATCAGCACTCTCATTGTCTTTTTCCTGTAGTTTGGACAGAACAACCATTGCCTGCAGAAAAATATCACTGATTAAAGTACAAATTAGAACTGTAAGAAAATAAATATAACGGATAACACAAATGAAATCTTATACATACCAAAAACTATGGCAATTAAACAACTTTAACAAGGAAAAAAGAAACAGATTTGCTGTGCAGAAGATCCTAGAACTGATTCCTCATTATACAGTAACATATTTCTGTGGTGCACCATTGTGGGAACATCTCTATGGCAGTATTTTTGGACAATTTTTGTGTGATTGAAATTATCAGCTATATGTTATATCAGCTTTAGTAGAACAAAACCCGATAAAAAACAGTACAATTAGTTTCATAGATACCTTCACATCAAGCAATCCGGAGGAAATAGACACACTCATTCAATCTTACAGTTGTACACAACTGCCCTACTGCATACGGGTACCACTTATCAGACGATTCAGATCAAATTCTCAGAAGAAACAATTGATAAAAAGCATAAGGCCTTATAGGTGCAGACAATATAAAATATAGAAAGTGCATCACCATACTAAAACTGTGTGATCTATTTAGAGGAGTTGCTACTTGCACTATGGGAGATGGGCAAAGTATCCTTTTCTGGGAGGATACTTGGAACAACAGATTGCTAAAAGAGTCATTCCCAAGACTCTACAGCTTTGCAAGAAAAAAAAACATTTCAGTGGCCAAGTTTCTCCAAAACAATGATATACAAGAACAATTTCATATTTCTCTGTCAACCAAAGAATTTCAAGAGTTTCAAGAGCACCAATTAATTATTCAAGGGATACAAGTAACAAATACTCATCTAAGCAATTTTACAACCTCCCCTTCAAAAAACATCAGACCTCCATCTCCTTTATGGATCTGGAAATCAAGATGCAGTAACAAGCTCAGAACATTCTTATGGCTTATACTCATGGATAGACTGAACACTAGGAATCTGTTCAGGAGAAGGAACTTCAATATAGAAGGCAAAATTACAACTGTGTTCTATGTAATGGCAATACGGAGGAGACTGCATTTCATCTCTTCTTCTCATACCCCTTCAGAAGATCTTGCTGGCAAGCCATTGGTGTTGAATGGAGAAGAAACCTAAGTTTCTTCCAAATGATGAAGACAGCACAGCAGGAGTTTCATCATTGGTTCTTCATGGAGATATTCATAATAGCTGCTTGGAACATCTGGAAGCATAGGAACAACTTCATTTTGAGGGAAGAAGACTGGCTGTTGGGGACTGGACATCTAAATTTGTGGATGAGGCAAGACTTCAAGCTCACAGAATCAAGGAAAGCAAAAGACAGGATTCCTTAACTGGGTCAACAATGTACAGATTTAGCTCTAGCTTTTTTCTGACATTTTCTTTCCTGGGTGCTTCGGTGCCCTTTGGACTGTTGTCCTTTTTTTCCTTTCTATATATTAATATATATTCTACCACAATGGGGTTTCCCCTGCTGTATAGATTTCAAGAGAGAGAGAGAGAGAGAGAGAGAGAGAGAGAGAGTCAAAATCCATCAACTTACTTGTTGTCTGTAGATGTAAAAATGTGGCGTCATATTTTTGTAGTAGAAAATGCGGTGCTACTTCTTCTTAGTTACACATGGGCAATGCTATTGCATAGATGAAATCAAGGTAGATTATAATGTTTATGCCAAAACAATAAGCACTGTGCCTTTTTTTGGGGGGAGGGGGAATAAGCACTGTGCCTTTGTTACACAAACATTTTGCAATTCAGGATTTATTAACAGGAGTTGCTGGGCACCATCAGTGTCTCATAATCACCCTAACTGCTGAGTGAAGCTAGTAAAACAAGGATCCTCAAAATATATTCATAATGAAATGAAAAACAAATATTATTATGTCCAATATAAACAAAATGAAAAAAAAACATCTTTTTGTCCAATATAAGATCAACTCATTGAAAATATAAATTAAGATCAGATGATTTCTTGACAAAATTATTAACATGCGACAAGAATCGCTTCCAGCTATCAGCTATCACAGATTTTGTTAAAGATAAGCAAAGTATAGATAGAAGGACCTTAAGAGTTTATATGCTGCATAAATCAGCACCTACTTGGAAGCAGGAAAAAGGAAACAGCAGGAAGCAGCTTATAAGGACTAAGCTCTAGCTAAATGCAGAAAACATGTCTGAAACTCCAATTCAATCAACACTTTACCGCAATTACTACTTGCAAACTACCCAGCTCTTTAGTTTCTAGCGTCATCTGATACAGAGATCCCGAACCTTGTACTCCGTATAAAAGAAACATAATCCATGCCTCAGAAACATAGAAGAGCCAGTATTCAAAATGAATCGAAAAGGAACTCCTTACTGATCCTCCCACATTGACGTAGCAACCCAATAAATAAAATCAAAATACTAAACAACCAAGACTATAGTTCTTTCCTCAGAGAATTAGTGACAAGTAAAGCATTATGGCCACGAATACTTAGCTAGCGTAAGTGTAAGAACATTAAGCATCACACGGAAATTAAGCAATCAAATTCAAGCCGGTAGCACCATGATCACGACATGGAAAAAGAAGGATTGTTATATTATTGATTCATGTCACCGCAACACGATACACATAATAAGAATATCAGGAAAAAAAAGATAACATCTATTTCTCCTCTGGAGAACAGCATCTGAAGAACCCTAACCAGCGAAGATAAGCCCTACTCTAGAATCAGGGCTTCGCGGCGACGGCACCCACGCCGGCGGTTGCAGGCGCGGGTTCGGCCTCCGCTGCAGAAGCCAACGCCGCTTCGGCGGCGGCGACGGCGGCCGTTATATTATTGATTCATGTCACCACAACACGATACATATATTAAAAATATCAGGAAAAAAAGGATAACATCTATTTCTCCTCTGGAGAACAACATCTGAAGAACCCTAACCAGCGAAGATAAGCCCTACTCTAGAATCAGGGCTTCGCGGCGACGGCACCCACGCCGGCGGTTGCAGGCGCGGGTTCGGCCTCCGCTGCAGAAGCCAACGCCGCTTCGGCGGCGGCGACGGCGGCCGAGGCCTCCTTCTTGTGCTCGTAGTCGCGATAGGTGTTGATGGCCTTGGTGCAGATCACTGAGGAGAAATGGGAGGCGTCACGGGGTCAAAGCACACGAGAATCGCGGGCACGCGTGCACGAGTTTGTAGGAATAACATACCTCCTGCGCCGACGAAGCAGAGGAAGCGGGAGAGCTTGCTGGAGGCCTCGCCGGCGGCGGCCATGGTGGGGGAGAGGTCGCCGGAGTCGTGGAGCAGTGCCGGGGCTAACTGGGCTGCGGGTCTCGGCCTTTTCGTTCCTCGTTTTTTTTTCTCGGGCCTCTTTGTGGGGGCGGACACGTTACCGTGCGGGCTCTGGCTACTGTGGGCTGAGCTGGATAAAGTCAAGCGGCCTTTATGTTTATGGGCCTTAAGAATTGCGTCTTCCCTCAAAGTCTCAAACTTACTACATTCCTCTTTTTTATTTAGGAACAACTAACTAGTAAATGGCAGCAATCTGAAAGCTTCTCTATCATAGCTATACAGAAGTTATAAATGCTTACATCTCATCTCACTTACCGATATTTCTCAAATACCATCCATTTAATTTAGGGGGTTATATCTTTAAATGAAACTGCTTCGTAAAAAAAACAAAAAAACTGAAGGTTTCTCGTTAACATACTGCTGCAAGCGCAAAGCCTGCAATAGCTTTTTAGATAAGAGCTAGAAGCCTGCAATAGCTAAACTGTCAGTGATAATGACTAGCTCGTGCTAATCCTTATGCTTAGTATGAAGTACTCCCTCCGTCCCAAAATATATGCAATTCTAAGACCGGGCACACAAATTAATGGTAGATGTAAAATTACAAAATTGCCCCTTGTCTTTTGTGAGAAAAATCAGACATTGCTTGTCTTTTGTTCGAGAAACTTCCGGATACTCTTGTCTTTTGTGGTTGGTAGGTCAAAGTTGCATTTTTTGTGGGACAAATTTTGAACTCTAGGATTGCATTTATTTTAGGACGGAGGGAGTACGTATCTAGCATGACACAACTCCTTCCAGAAGTAGCTGGTAGCATCCAAGAGGAGTTACAGTACAGTGTACACAGGTCCCACACGCGCCTACTTTTGTCCGATCACGATTATACTTAGTATTCAGCAGATAATACTCTGATCTCTAGTTTCGGAGACTAATGACACGCATTTGGCACATAAACAAAAGCGAAGCAGCGCTTAGCATGCACAGCTGTTCAGTTTCAGATCTCGTCCACGGCGATTTCCGTGTCCGAGTTCTCCTCCCGCGACTACGTGGGCGAATTGATGCAATTGAGTTCTTCAGCGTCAAATAAAGCAGGTGAAAGATGCAAATCCTGCACAGACTTTTTTGATGATTGACGATAGGTTGCTATCAACTCTTTGATGTGTCATGGAGTAATTGAAGCCGCAAGGTCACGGTTGGTTTGTCATAATTTATTTTAATTTGGTGTTTCGGTAGATGAAAAATTCTTCAGAGTTTATTATTATTAGTTGGCATTGACCCAAACATGTATGGAAAATCATGGAAGTTCGGTGCATGTAAAAGCTGCCATGAAACTGAAATGTTCAACAATAACACCACCGGTGTTTTTTTTTCCTTTGAAGTTTTCCTTTGTTTTCAGAGGTTTTCAATCGTGGAGTACGTTGCAAACTTGTAATCATGAAAATTAAACAAATCACTAGCGAGAAATTTTGAAAAAAAAAATATACAACACGCCGTTGCAAATGCCATTTTGTTAACACTTGTGCAATTCGCACATTGTTCATAGCCCCTAGTCTCTTTCGAGCAACAGCAACAGCTAATTCTGACTGAAGAATGCAAAGTACTTTCGGGAGTTTCTATGACACCTGGCTCATGTATAGCCTGATGGCTGATGCCCTGATCCATACCTTATGGTTGCAGGTTGCTAATCTTCTGGTTGTATGTCAAATCATTTTCTTATGCGTTGCATAGGCCTGTAGAAACTGCTCATCAGTGCAAGAACCACTGCATTCATAGGCATGAAGCATTCAGGAACAGGTCAGTGCACTGTTGGTGGACAGGCAAAAACAGAGAGCTGAGTTTACATTTTCTTCTCCAAACAATAATTAGTTTTAGTTCGGTATAAATAAATAAACGAGATCAATTGGTAGCATTTTCTTCTCCAAATAATACAAAATAAGTGATTATTGGCACATCAACAAACACCAACTCCCACAAATCTGCACTTGTAACACAAACCCCCTAGCTATTACATGCATATGCCCTATTCATATAGCACACAAAATTTACATTTCTTTTGACTTTTCCCCCTTGTATATGAAGTACGTACAACAGTGCTGTCATGTATGGATGCTCCCAAATACCATCCACACAAGACCACAACACTGCAAAAAAATTTGTTCTAGCGTACCACCGTATATATACGTATAGAATCCCTCTCACACGTACGCACACGTACAATAATTCTGCACGTAGAGCTGTATATTTGACCGTATGTATCTGTCCAAGTATAGTACGCGGCAATAAGCCACATACGAACGTGCGTGCATGCGCATGCGTTGATGCCGGCGTGCACGCATGAATCCATCATCGCCGGCCACGATGATCACAGCTCAGAGGCTCCGAGTCCGAGATCGCTCGTCGGAGTGGATCAGTGTCGGCTCGTCGCAGACGAGGTCGCGCAGGCCGGGCTTGAGCTGCGCCCGGAAGAACTCCTCGTACTCGGCGGCGCCGCCGGACTTGCGCCGCACCTCCACCACCACCAGCTCCGGCGTGAGCTCGTAGATCTCCGCGCCCACCACCAGCGCGCCGTGCTCGCCCTCCCGCGTCCCTTCCATGCTGATCGACCCGTCGTCCAGCTCCCGCACCACCAGGCCGCCCACCGACGCGGCCCCCTCCAGCGCCGCCACGATCTGCTCCGCCGGAGCCGCCGACACGAACCGCGCCGCCGCCGCCACCGGGTGGTGCCGCGGCTCCGTGCCGCCGCCGCCGCCGCCCGTTCCCTCGCCGTTCTCGAACAGCCCCGACAGGTCGAACCCCCTCGAGAAGGAGATGATGTCGAACGCGTTCAGGCTCGACCGCCGCCGGCTGCTCCCGCCGAGCCCGCTCCGCGATTCCAGCTGCAGCAGCGACGGCGCCGACCCGCACGACGTCATCCCGCCGGCCTTCTTCATCAACTGCTTGGCGGCGGCGCCGCTCCCCGCGTCCTCCGCCCGTGGCGTCTCGGGCTCCGGCGGCGAGGTGGACGCGTCGTCGTCGTCCAGGTCGAAGCAGGTGAAGGAGCGGTCGCTCTCGATGCGGAAGGAGAAGCGGCGGAACCCCACCTTGAACCACTCGTCGTCCATGATCTCGTTGGCGGTGGCGCGGCGCTGAGGGTTGGTGTCGAGGACGCGGCGGAGGAGGCGCTTGAGCTCCGGCGAGAACCACTTGGGGCACCGGAACTCGCCCCTGTGGATCTTCCGGTACATGCCGACGAGGTTCCGGTCCTGGAACGGGAGGTAGCCGGCCATGAGGACGAAGAGCACGACGCCGCAGGACCAGAGGTCGGCCTTGGCGGCGTCGTAGCCCTTGCGCGAGAGCACCTCCGGCGCGACGTACGCCGGCGTGCCGCAGAAGGTGTGGAACAGCCCGTCGTGCCGCATCTGGTCGGCGACGGCGGAGAGCCCGAAGTCGGAGACCTTGAGGTCGCCGGCGTCGTCGACGAGGAGGTTCTCCGGCTTGATGTCCCGGTGGAACACGCCGCGCGCGTGGCAGAAGGCGACGGAGGAGACCAGCTGCTGGAAGTATCGCCGGGCGTCGTCCTCCCGGAGCCGGCCCTCGGCGACGCGGGCGAAGAGCTCGCCGCCGCGGACGTACTCCATGACGAAGTAGATGCGGAGCTTGGTGGCCATGACCTCGTAGAGCTGCACGATGTGCGGGTGGCGCACCCGCCGGAGCACAGCGATCTCGCGCTTGATGTGCGCCGCCAGCCCGGACTTGAAGATCTTCTCCTTCTCCATCACCTTGATCGCCACCTCCTCCCCGGTGCGGACGTTCCGGGCCTGGTACACCTTGGCGAAGTTGCCCTGCCCCAGAAGCTTCCCCACCTCGTAGCGGCCGAGGAGGAGCGCCGGCTTCTTGGGCTCACGGCCGCCGCTGCCATTGCTTCCTCCCTTGCCTGCCATCCGCACCATTGACCGGCAGCAAGAACGACGTCACTAGCTAGGGTAGCTGCAAGGATCGGAGAAGATGAGGAGAGAATGGACGGAGAAGGGAGAAGAGAGAATAGAATCGTTGAATGAGAGGTGGCATATATAGAGATCGAGGTGGTAGGGAGTGTGCTCTGCTCATAAAGAAGAGATTGACTTTCTGTGATAATCTTTTTGTACTTGTTCTAACAATTGAATTTTCTTGGGATTATTTATGCATTTTCAGTACAGATGTAATGTGATGGGAGGGCACCAATTCAGTCATTGGTGACTCGGATTTCTCCATTGCCGTTTGATGTGGATTGTGACGTTATCTTGGCCGTTGGTTCTGGGTAAGGGTAGTGTTGCTGCGTGGTCGGTGATCTGGCGAAGGGATCTCCTTTTGTGCAATTATATATTTTTTTTTCTGCCATGACACGGACGAATTGGTTGGAAAATGATTTTTCATCTAATTTTGTTGACATTTCGGTGCTGCTTGCTCTATGCTTAGTTGGATATGTTACGGAAAAAAGTCGGTGCATTGTGGCAGTTGAGCATTTCAGAGGTAATTTGTTGCTATCCTCCACACGCAGGATTGCAGGAAATGGTTGGTGGGAAACAAGTTGAAGTATTCACTTTATATTCTACTGTAGTGCAGATTGAGCTATTGCCACCTGTTTATGCTCCCAAGCCTTAGGCCATGAACTTCGTTTAATGACTGCGATTTTTCAACATAAAAGATAAACAGAAAATATTACTTTCTTGATATTGAAAGGTACGCTGAAAGTATTAGCTCTTGCATTCGTATATTTCTGACAAGTTGTTCATGACAATATATAGAAGAAGCAGTGTCTAGCAGGGAGAAGTGTTGTTCAGGGATGGATGTCAGATGTTCTTAAGAAAAGCAGAAAACAACAAGAAGTGCCCTCTTGTTTTCCCCGAGGTCGTTGGTTTCCAATAAGACAGAAACGAAAAATATCCAGAGAACACGTAGAATCTAGAATCAACTTTCCACATTACGAGGGGACACTTATCTGTTTGCGTCCAAACGCAAATGTTTAACCCCTCTGCCTCCGTTTTTTCGGAACTGTAGCCCTACATGTATCATAGAGACATTAAGTACTTTTCCACAGTGCAATCGTCCCCATTTTTAATTATCAGTGATGCATGCATTGCACGACGAAATGTTCATGAAAAAAAGAAAATAATTTTGATAGCTGTGATGTCTAATTCTTGGAATAGAAAATAGCAAGGAAACCTTCAATAGTTGGGTAAACAATTTGTAAATGCGGCGGATAATGCGTGATGCCCAGGATTCAGTGTTACACGTTGGATCCAACACACGGATCAGAAGCTGTATAGTGGAAGCAAGAGAACTTTTCCTAGGGCATGTTAGCCCTTTTGAGTTTTTGGTCAAATGCAAGCGAGAGAGATAAGACATCATGGTCGGCAGGAAGATTCCTAAGTGAAAAAATTATAGAATGCATTTGAATGTTTGTATAACGTTTATTGTCATGAATTTTAAACAACCTAATACTAGATGCTTAGACCGATATATGATACGTCAAACATACCTTTCAGGTCTTATACATCATCAATTCATCACACATTCACAATACATGATAGTATATAAGATACCATGATGAACCATGCAAAACATAGTGATACTCTTCCCTCTTCACGGCATCCATCATCCATGCATGGAAAAGGAATCCATGCAGATGCAACACGACAGAAGTTATTATAATACAGCCATACAGTTACAGCGTACATGGATTATACAGGTATGGTATACCCATGCTTGCAACAGTATATCTAAGGCAAACAGGCCAGCATCTGGCCTCTCATATGCACCAGACAAACTGAATACACCAACACGCCATGTAACAACTGAACGCCATCTTGTCACACAGACTCACTGTCTAACTTCTGTATCAGAGTAATTGATGGTTTCATAAGGCAGATAGCACACACACATACATATACGGGTCACATATTATACAATACAGTTGATCGGTTCAGCAAATAAAGGGCTCCAGAAGCACGATATGCTGTTCCATGCGTCAAACTTCTGCTATCAGACTATCACAAACTTCTGCTATCACAACATGCAACACGAGACACACAACAGAATGAAAACAGCACTGCCATCTCATACCCAAAAGAAAATAAAAAACCGTAAGCAGAAGTAAACATAACAGGAGAACCACCATAGACATAGATGGAGAAACTGTGCACGAGGTTTGGCTCCTATCACTGTTACGAATTAAATCCACTTTCATAGTATTTTCATTTGATAGTGCCCTTTCCACTTCCAGCAACATATGTCAGCAACAAAAATTACCTAACAACGCTC
This sequence comes from Echinochloa crus-galli, assembly GCA_900205405.1. NCBI lineage: Eukaryota > Viridiplantae > Streptophyta > Magnoliopsida > Poales > Poaceae > Echinochloa > Echinochloa crus-galli. The sequence continues at coordinate 1,224,844 of OAMR01000411.1, forward strand.
CAAAGTACAACAGGCGATATGAATATTTGGTGTCAAAGGATCAAATCACCATGCCACATAGACTTGAAGAAATCAGAACTTCAAAGTCTGTCTATCAGAACCCACTGCTTGCTTATTATAGTTATGTCTTAGCGCAAGCATGACCAACCAACCATATCTTAAAGTCCCATATTCTTCTCGAACTTCTGGATCTGATTCAACAATATCCAAGTCAACTGCACACAAAATATAATTGTTAGTATGATATAAACATGAAATAGGCTAGTTATCTGTTTAGCACATGAATGATTGGATATGCGCGTTACCATGACATGTGGAGGAATCCTGACACGTACAGTAGACAGGAAACCCGATGTAGAACTTAAAAGCACATCTCCACTCTTCAAGGTCTTCATGTCGCAGT
>OAMR01000411.1:1235655-1247820 GCA_900205405.1 Echinochloa crus-galli
GACGCGTCGTCGTCGTCCAGGTCGAAGCAGGTGAAGGAGCGGTCGCTCTCGATGCGGAAGGAGAAGCGGCGGAACCCCACCTTGAACCACTCGTCGTCCATGATCTCGTTGGCGGTGGCGCGGCGCTGAGGGTTGGTGTCGAGGACGCGGCGGAGGAGGCGCTTGAGCTCCGGCGAGAACCACTTGGGGCACCGGAACTCGCCCCTGTGGATCTTCCGGTACATGCCGACGAGGTTCCGGTCCTGGAACGGGAGGTAGCCGGCCATGAGGACGAAGAGCACGACGCCGCAGGACCAGAGGTCGGCCTTGGCGGCGTCGTAGCCCTTGCGCGAGAGCACCTCCGGCGCGACGTACGCCGGCGTGCCGCAGAAGGTGTGGAACAGCCCGTCGTGCCGCATCTGGTCGGCGACGGCGGAGAGCCCGAAGTCGGAGACCTTGAGGTCGCCGGCGTCGTCGACGAGGAGGTTCTCCGGCTTGATGTCCCGGTGGAACACGCCGCGCGCGTGGCAGAAGGCGACGGAGGACACCAGCTGCTGGAAGTAGCGCCGGGCGTCGTCCTCCCGGAGCCGGCCCTCGGCGACGCGGGCGAAGAGCTCGCCGCCGCGGACGTACTCCATGACGAAGTAGATGCGGAGCTTGGTGGCCATGACCTCGTAGAGCTGCACGATGTGCGGGTGGCGCACCCGCCGGAGCACAGCGATCTCGCGCTTGATGTGCGCCGCCAGCCCGGACTTGAAGATCTTCTCCTTCTCCATCACCTTGATCGCCACCTCCTCCCCGGTGCGGACGTTCCGGGCCTGGTACACCTTGGCGAAGTTGCCCTGCCCCAGAAGCTTCCCCACCTCGTAGCGGCCGAGGAGGAGCGCCGGCTTCTTGGGCTCACGGCCGCCGCTGCCATTGCTTCCTCCCTTGCCTGCCATCCGCACCATTGACCGGCAGCAAGAACGACGTCACTAGCTAGGGTAGCTGCAAGGATCGGAGAAGATGAGGAGAGAATGGACGGAGAAGGGAGAAGAGAGAATAGAATCGTTGAATGAGAGGTGGCATATATAGAGATCGAGGTGGTAGGGAGTGTGCTCTGCTCATAAAGAAGAGATTGACTTTCTGTGATAATCTTTTTGTACTTGTTCTAACAATTGAATTTTCTTGGGATTATTTATGCATTTTCAGTACAGATGTAATGTGATGGGAGGGCACCAATTCAGTCATTGGTGACTCGGATTTCTCCATTGCCGTTTGATGTGGATTGTGACGTTATCTTGGCCGTTGGTTCTGGGTAAGGGTAGTGTTGCTGCGTGGTCGGTGATCTGGCGAAGGGATCTCCTTTTGTGCAATTATATATTTTTTTTTCTGCCATGACACGGACGAATTGGTTGGAAAATGATGCATTGCTACTTCTGCTTCCAATTTGGTCTCCATCCTCCTAGATGTACTGCTCCACCACACCTTTCATGCATGGGGAAAAAAATTGATAGGTCCAAAAAATGATATGTTCATTATGTTTGGTTTGCAATCCTAATTATTCTTTAAGAGGTCAGAGTATGATATTGTGGACAAGAACTACAAATTTGACACACAAAGCAGGATTAACTGGGCACACATTACTGAACCGGCATCCCTTTTCCTGAATCCAATCAATTATTCTGTGAGTGTTCAGAGTTCAGATTTTCCTGAATCCGTTTTTTTCGGAACTGTAGCCCTACATGTATCATAGAGACATTAAGTACTTTTCCACAGTGCAATCGTCGCCATTTTTAATTATCAGTGATGCATGCATTGCACGACGAAATGTTCATGAAAAAAAGAAAATAATTTTGATAGCTGTGATGTCTAATTCTTGGAATAGAAAATAGCAAGGAAACCTTCAATAGTTGGGTAAACAATTTGTAAATGCGGCGGATAATGCGTGATGCCCAGGATTCAGTGTTACACGTTGGATCCAACACACGGATCAGAAGCTGTATAGTGGAAGCAAGAGAACTTTTCCTAGTCGTGCTACTTGCTGCTCATCTGCAACATGCCTGCCTAGACGTGGGCACTGCACCTAGCCGCCTGCTAGTGAGATGCAGGCCATGCACGGCGTGATCCACGCTACAGTGTCGCGAGCACAAGCGAACAGCGCCGTCTCACGGGTGACGGGGCCCCGGCGTCTCGTCGGCACGACACGAGGCGCTGCCGTGGCCGCCATGACAGACAGGGTAAGGGTTCGCCAATCGATAATGGACTTAGGCCGTTGGCACTTATCTTTTCCTATTTTCCTTCCCTAAATAAAATATTCTGTTCGGTTCATTAAAATTCTTTTCCTATCCCAATTTCTCCGCACTCATCTCTCCTCTAAACCCTTCCCCTATCCCAACAAACATATATTTTACTAGCATGAACGCACGTGCGGCACGCACGTTCATTGATGACACATATATACTAAAACAATATCACTTGAGTGGAACATGATAAAAATACTTTATATTTGCTCTCTTATGTATAGAGAGCTTTAGATATTCTCAAATGTAGATGCACATCATCTTTAAGATAGTTGGTCTTTATTTATATGGAATAGACTCTCCAATCTATTGTTTATTAGAAATACGGAATAATTGTCTACAGAGGTGGTTACAAATGTGGGTATATCATGAGCAGGTGAGTCCGCGTGGGTATGGGTAGAGTCTTAGGTGAAAAAAGTTTCACATTTTGCACTGTTTTTCTACATTTTTCCACGTCTTCCCACGTCCTACAACCCGACAGATGGGTCCTCCGTGAGGGGTGGAGGTGGGTATATTAGGTGAGAAGTGTTTTCAATTCTTTAGGATGGGCGGGGGTGGGTATATTAGATGAGAAGTGTTTTCAATTCTCTAGGATCCTTTTAGTATACTAGTTGCAATGCCCGCGCGGCACGCGCGTGCTAAACTCTCTTCTACACATTTGTCTCAATTAATGTGTCACGCACGTTTATTTGTGACATGTAGGTACTAAAACATTGTCACTTTAGTGGACCATGGTAAACAGACCGGCTATGCGAAGCACTTTTAAAAATACTTTATATTCGTTCTCTCATGTATAGAGGACTTTGTATTCTCAAAATTCAATAGTTGTTGCACGTGCGCGCGCACGTGTGTATATAGAGCTTTAGCTATTCTCAAATCTAGAGGCACATTATTTTTCGAGTTAGTTGGTCTTTATTTATATGGAGAAAAACTCTTCAATCTTTTATCTATTAGCAATACGGGATAATTGTGTGCACGTGGGGAGTTAGGGACCCACCTGGCCGGAGGTGGGTACGCGCGGGACGGTGGGTGAAAAAAGTTTTGCGGAGAATGAACTAAAAGCGTCTGGAACATGCAATTTTTTCTAGCGTTTTTAGTTTTTCCCTCCCACCAAAGCCCGACAGGTGGGTCCTCTGTGAAAGGGTATGGGTGGGTTTTTCTATCTATTAAAGATCCAAGAAAATTGAAACCATTCTCACTAAAAAAGCCCCCTTACCCTCACAGAGGACCCACCTGCCAGGCTAAAAAAAGGGCAGAACATGGGGATTTGTGTGGGAGAAGGACGTTTCTGCCACCGACAAAAATACTTTTGTTACCGCGGTATCTCGCTTACCCGCCCGCGTACCCACCCCTGACCCGCCAGCGCCAATCACGGGCGTCGTCAGCGTCTCCTCTCCCGTGCACACGAGCCATTCTTTCCACCCGTCCTCCATCTACGCGACTACGCGCTCCACGCTCCACCTCCCCTCGTTTATGTGTCCAGCTGCGGCGGCGCGCAGGGTGCCTAGGCGGCGGTGCACTAGAAGTGGCACATGTGAAGCGGCGGCTCGGTCGTTCCCCCACCCCAGCTCTCCCCCATCTTCATGCCGCAGACGCCACGCGCGGTAGGTGTCGCCGCCGGCGCCCCATCTAGGGTGCAGTAGACGCGACGGCAGCAGGTCAGAGTAGATACGGCGGGAGCCGCCGCCTTATTCTTGGGTGAGGAGCCGGATTTCCCCAGCCATGCCAGTTTCGGATCGAGGAAAAGGAAGAGGAAGAGGAGGCAAGGAGTCAACCCAACTTCACCAGCCATGGACGGATCGGCCGCGGAGCGGGTGGTGATGCGGTGGGACTCGGCCTCGGCGGCCACTGCCGCGGACGAGCCGATGCAGTTCGACGGCGCCGAGGAAGACCGAGGCGGACCGCTTCCTCCGCGCCGTCGACCACCTACGCCTACGTCGCCTCCCATTCCCGGCCGCGGGTCGGTGCAGTGCCGCGGGATGATGATGATGATGATGATGATGATGATGATTCGATATGTGAATAATTCTGTCATGTCCATGTAAGCTGCGAGGAAGGAAATCTGAGCTTTTCCTTGTCTTTCTCTGGTATTTCAATTGATATTGCTGCTGCTGTTGTTCATTAGGAGTAGAGATAATGCGAGAAATTAAGATAAATTATTTATATGAGTCATTAGTTGCTACTTTATTATCATAGACCTTAATTGACGGACTGAGGTGAGCTTGAACATGCTTACCGTAATACTGACTGATTCATCTGCTGATGTTGTTCCGATGCTTACTCTGTTAATATTTTGTGGCGCTTGCAGATCTTCTACCCCAGCCTCAACCGCCCCAAGTGCTGTGTCAAGGGGATTTGCACGGGTCAGTACTCTATGAAACTCAGGGTTACTTTGTTCTTCTGTTTGGTTCGTATCTTGACCTGTTGTCGTGCGTGCAGAGTGCTTTCTCCAGATGAAGTCACCCACCTCGTGCCGGCCGACGCAGTATCCTGACCCAGTTCACTTCAATTTCAGTCTTCTATAGTGTTGTTAACTGTTATATTAAACCACACCAGTTATTGTTCAGTTGCCCTTGACTTGCCCTGTAGAAGGTGTCCGTATTGCAAGACGCTGAAGACGTGGAGACCAAGGAGGAGAAGGGCACAGAGCAGCTTGTGAGTGCCCATAGAAACTGTGTTTTGTTTCAGAATTGGCTGCTTTTTTTTTGCTTTTGCCAATTGGTTGGGACCGGGAATCGTGGGTAGGAGGAGCAGAGGGTGATCGAGGCGCAGATCAGGATGCGGCAGCAGGAGCCCCAGGAAGATGCCAAGCGGATGAAGAGCAAGCAGACTGCCGCTCCCATTGATGCAGCAGCAACTACGCAAGTTGAATGTCGCGATACTGATGGCACATCGACACCAGCTGTGTAGAGTTGTAGATTTGCCGTGTGTTACTTTTAGTGCATTCTGACCCTGTTTGTTTTGTTGATAGTTGCAAGCAGTGCAGCATTCAGAGTTGCTATCGAGGAATTCTGAAGCCTTGAAACCGTTGACACTGATATTTTTGTAAATAATTTGAATCAGATTTGACTTAAAGTGTTATGATGGTTGGAGCTCTAGAACCTGGCAATTGCTCTGCTGGCTTCTCCGTGGTAGGCAAGCTGAAGCATACTCATGTGTCGGATAAGTTATGAGCTCGCTGACAGGTAGCCTCATTTACTTGTTTTGGTTCCTGCCAATTGTAACTCTCATGAGCACCATATTAGTACCATACCTTACTTTTGAATATATATGTTGTGGTAAATATTTCTGGCTATATGGTGGTTAGGTTAAAATATTAGCTAAAACCAAAGCTGCTGGAATGGCTCAAAAGATCACACATGACAGATTGACAGGGAGCGCTACTTATAGTGTGCTTTTTTACTTGAAATTACAAAATAATCCAGCATGAGCACACATTTTTTAATGCTGAGAAAGATCCATATTAGAAAAAGGTTGAGAAAAATAATCCTTGATTTAACATTCCACATGGATCCCATTTGATCTTACAATATTTTGCTGCCTACTTTTTAATGATGATGTTTAATTGTTTTTGTATACATGTGATAGGGTTAGTGAGCTTGGGATTGTAGAACTTCAGAATGGCCTATGTGATCAGCCTTGCTCTGGATATTGCCAGGAACGATGGATTATCATGGAGTTGGGTTGTAGCCCTTCTAGCGGGACATCGCATGATGGAGTGGCCAGTTTGACATAATTTGGAATTGCATCTGTGTGAGAATGGTATGGCAAATCAAGACCCAATTTTGCCATTTGTCAGCTTAATATAGAATTATTTATAGTGAGCATAATGCCATTTTTTAAGTGCAATATATTTCAGGCGTATCTTTTAAGGGTCAACATTGCGGCTTTTGCTATCCTTCATTTAACATGATCCATTTCTAAATTTGAATTTGCTTTGTTACGGAATTAGCTTGGCACCTGTTTATATCTTAAATAGATTAAAGCTGAAATATGTTGGGAAACTAATTTGCAGTTTTCAGGATCGGCAATGTACAAGTGAGAGAATATGTTATGCATTTGTTTGTTCCAGACTCTGCATTCTGGGACTTTTTTCCAGGAATAGCTTGTGTTCAGTATGATTGGAGGAGAATATGTTTTTTCTACGCAACATTGGACAGCTCAATTTGTTCTTGAGTGGCTGTCAATTTTGCTGGAGTAGCATCTATCAGTGCGACAAGTCCATCAGGTAAGTTTGTTAATTGCTAATCTGATTACAGCATTAAAAATGTTGTCGGCTAAGCTTATTTGTACTAACTTGAGATGAGCTAATTCCCTTGGAGGAGCCAACCTCAGTAGATTGTAAATAATTGCTCATGATATCCTTTTATATTTATTCTTTTCCTGTCAGAGCTGAACTATTGTGTGCTCAAAGCTTCGTTGTTGTACACTCATATTGCCATGGTAATTAAAATTCCAAACTAAAGTAAAATATTATTTCAATATACAACTCTTTTGCACGATTCAAAGATACATGAACTTATGGTTGGGTAATCTGTTAGGTTCAATGGTGATGCAGTCTCTTTCTACTCAAATTTAAGTTCTCTTGTTCTGCAATTTTATATTTACATCTGTTTACTGACAATTTTCTATTAGCATCATAAATCTATATCATTAAGAGGTATCTGGAAGGTTATATTCAGTCATTCACCTTATATGAATTACACCTTTTTGGAACACCCAAGTATCCTAGAAATAGGCTTGAAATTTTCTAAAATTGATTTTGCATATAGTAGATGCATGGACATTATCTAGAGTTAAGGATAACAAATGTCTAAAGGTTTCCGGTGTAGATTTTTTATGGAATAAATTTAAAATAAAAGTAGATGAAAAAATGTATTTGTTAACTGTATGGTGGACAAAACATCATCTAATGGTGGAATCAATTATTTAGAGACAAATTTGATAGGAAAGTCTTTCTGATAGTATTCTTAAATAATAAAATAGATGGCCTTCTGTTAGTGTTGTTGAATAAGAAAATAAAAATATAGAATATTTAGAACAGTATTATCATATTATAGTTCAATGCTGAACATGGGTTTTTGTTGCTTGGGTAGTTGGGTAGCTGCTGATGTGAACATATTTTTGTTCCGAAGCAGATTGAAAATAATAATGACACGGATCAATTTGTCCCTTTTTTTTTGTTCTCTATGCAGTTTCAATGTGGAACTACACTTGCATGATCATGGTGGGAATTGTTCTTCTCAATTTCATTCAGAAATTTGAATCTCCTCAGAAAAACATAATGCTGTAATTACAATAGAAGGCAACCAGATTTTTGAAGTTCAGAGGCCAGCCAAACCAGGGAAAAATCTCTGTGGCAATAGGGAAATAGAATCTTGAGGTCTTGTACTTTGTTCTGATGCGATAACATATATATTGATTAACTGATTTGAGCTGTCTGATGTTATAACGGTTATATCATGGCCCAGGCAATGCTAGAGCAGCCAGCAGTGGAAGCTGCAAGTGGACAAGATGAAGGTCATCGATAAAAGGTGAAGTAAGATCGATCCTTTCTTCTCTGGCCTCTTTAGTTCTTCTTTATGTTCTTAGAATTTTTCAGCAAATTCCTGAAGCATGAATGTTGGGATTGTAGTGTAGGCCACCTATTTGACGAAATGCCTAGGAAGAAATCTATTTAATAAAAAAGATTGTTGTTGGAGTATAAAAGATTTAGTGCAAATTTTTATACATTGTTTGATAGCTTAATTATGTTCATATGTTCTAGGATACAAGCCATAGTCATATGCCAAGAGATGACGCATGGAGAAGGTGGTGACGACACCCAGTGATCCTGAATATGATTTCTGAATTTTCTATTACTACATGTGCTTGTGCAATTATTAGTTTTAGTAGGAACAACCGAACAACCAATAAAGCTTTTGATGGGGTATGCATCTCTATTCTTAATTTGTGTCTTCTTGTTTCAGATGAGATGAATTTAGTAAAACTTCTCTTTTTTTATGATGCAGATGAGCAAGATGTGGTTTTACATATGGAAGACGAAGTAGGAGGCAACTGCCTCAGATCCGGGTAAGACTTCTTATTGTTCGTTTTGATGCTGCAATTTCAGGTCAACATCTCTTTGTTTTTTTAAATGCGGGTGCAAATGATTGAGATTAGTGAACTGATGGGTCCACTGTCCGGTTTTAGTAAATTGATTAGAAAAAATGTTCCTAGCACATGTACCGAATCATTTTTTTTATTTGGATCGCTTCCTATTTTTAGTGTGTGACTTTTGTATTATTCCTATGAATAAGGTTGGCTGGCAGTTTGAAACATAAACATATTATGCCTGAATGCTACAAACTGAAGTAATAGTAATTGAGTTATGCTAAAAAATCTGGAAAGTTAGTAAAGAACTATAAAAAATCTGGAAAGTTAGAAAAGAACTATAAAAAATCATTTTTAAATATTGTTGCCAGTTTCTCTATGCACGGCTTATGTATCTTAGATGACAGTGTTGATTCTTATATGAGCTTGGTTACACACAGGTAAGGCCATTGGCTAAGATTGCTTTCTGCTTGGAATGGTTGTTTAAAAAAAAATCAACTTTCACCACCATAGCGATATTCTTAAAGTATGGGTTAATATTGAACATGAAAGTCATGGCTCATCTTGTTAGCAGATAGATTACTTGTGTTTCAAGCTGCCGACTTACCATTTTACTCAGATTTAAGAATATCGCTATGGTGGTGAAAGTTGATTTTTTTTTAAACAACCATTCCAAGCAGAAAGCAATCTTAGCCAATGGCCTTACCTGTGTGTGAACAGGTCGATGAGGCTTCACGCCGAGCTGATTTTTTTACTCAGATTTGAGAATTTAGATTATGGTTTCTACCGACCATTTATTTTGTGAAGAATAACTTGGTTTTTATGGTCTTAGCGCATCAAAATAGTGAAGCAGGTTTGACTATTATCATGCGTACTCAGATTGTTTGTCTAGGCAATGACAAATTAGTGAATTAATGGATGCGATGTTGATCTGTGTAAGCAATTGAGTAATGAGGGACATTGATCTGTTTAGGCAAGGATGGATGGCTGAATTGATGGGTGTGACATATAAGCTTCGACTAATTGTACACTTGCTACTTCACTGCCAGTTGAGTGCTAAGGGCTATTTCTGATTCAAGGTGTTGCACTCTTACAATGATTTTATCTGGTCCAAAGAGATGAGTGAAACAAAGATCTATGACTTGTCGATTTCGTGCTCTAGGTAAATAAAAAAGTTTGATGTCCTTTTTGTTTCATCGTATAAAAATTTCCAGGAGAATATTTTTAGGTTGTTATTAACCAAGTCCTTGGCTGACGTTACTATGTTAGGACAAAATACTGAAGAGCCTATGATTTCCTTGCATACATAGTTCAAAGCCGTTACAGCCTTCCAATTCAATTTAATAATTTGAAGATTTCTTTTTCCTTTACGCTAAAGACTTGTAAACTAATTTGAAATTTCATTTGCATACATGTGATAAGCCTTTCAAATTAAACTGAATCTTTTTGTCTGCATAGGCTGGTTGTACCTCCTCTCCTTGTGAGCAGATTGCTAGACATGCCCTTTTCTTTTGGATGATTGGAGTGTTACTGATGCAAATTTTGTAGCACTGAGGGTTCAATTTGGTATCATTTGATTTATTTCGTAAAAAACTGAAGTTAATAAATTATCCAATTTTAGCATCTGGTGCCAATTGCTGGCGTCAAATGGATCCCGTACTCTCATGTGACAATGTATGAAAAAATTATGATTGGATTTGGCTACACAGCCATGCTGATTTATTGGCTTATATATTTTGCCAATCTATGACACATCTTTTGAAATTCAAATTTAGTCTGAATTTTTGCTTTTAGGTTTCTTTTGATTTAAAAAGAATATCATTGTAGATGTTTTAATGTTTGGTAAATACTTCTTGCTTTTGGAAAAGAGAGGTCAGTCTGATCTTTCCTACGGGTTATACTGGTTTCCTCTGTTTTTTCAACCGAACCAGTAATTAGCGGTTTAGACTGAGTTGGTCCGGTTCCATGGTTAGCAGATAACTGGTGCAAAAAAGAAAAGGCATCTTTGTAAGCACCTGGGCATTAGTGGTTGAAGAATCATGTGGCACTGAAATCTATGTGCCGTTTGAGTGGTGTGTGATGTTGTACTAAATAGTGTGCCTAGCCATGGTAAGCGTTCAGAAAAAACTCCTGCTCAACTAAAAAATACATTCATGGCAATTTGCTTTTATACAGTGTATTTAATTTCTGACTTCGCTGTTGGAAATAACACACGGGCCTGTACAAAAAGAAAATCTCTTGGGACTGACCACAATCAGTCACATGAATAGCTTAATCTTTTTATTCTGGAAGCAAAATTGGTTGTGTTTGAAACGACCAATGAGTTGATCTGTCTGTACTTGCATATCAACTGCACCTTTTCAATATCTGTTATTTTTTATTAAGGAAAATCCCAGCCTAAGAATATTGAAGGTGCAGCATTTTTTCCTTGACTAGGTACATGAAGCATGGTCAATTTGTCAGGTAGAATGCATACGATTACTTTTCATCTGTATTTCTTTTAGATATGCCAATTTGAAAATCTCTAAGTTAAGCACGCATTGACATACTTTTAAATAGTTGTCTATCACATACATACACTGATTTTTTTTGAAATATAGAAAACTACTTTGAGGCAAGACTAGGGATGATGGTAAAACTAAAGTGAGTTTACTAAATATTTTCAGAACCATAAAAATCTCCACCTACCTTCGGTAATACAATAAGAGCTTTCCTTATATAACTTTGAGAAGATTCAGGCAGTATTTTCAGTAGTGCAGACACTTGGCATACACAACCGTTGGAATTCAATTTTTATTTTAAATACTGAACTTCTTTACAATTTTGTTCTTTTCATAGTTTTGTTAATTAATCAAGTAAGCATTATTTAGCCTGTTGTGGGAAATATCGGATTAGTTAGTCTGTAAGCTTTTTCATGGCTTACTTGAGTCTGCACATCTACCCTTCTGCACTTTAGTGACACGAGCATATATAATGGGAGCAATAGCATTTTAATATAATAATTAATTAACAAGATCCTATGCAATAATCTCAAGTAGCATAATTGTTTTACACAGATAAGCTTATAGAAAGGGAGATAAATGTAACTTAGGGCTTGTTTAAAATTAACGAAGTGGGGGTCTCGATGAAACAAAACTGCTCATAAAATCAGACATACAGTTTAAGTCTAATTTTGTGATTTCTTCCTCCAGTTAGGCTTCGGTGCCTTTTAAATTATTGTTATTTATTCGATTACATTCTGGTGTGGGCAACCTTGATCGTAATGGCTGTTCTTTTTATTGGGTGGGTGTTTATCTACCATTGCAATCGGAACTCATCGCCCTTGATCGTAATGGCTGTCTCTGTTTTTGATGTTTTTTCCTGGAGCCTACTTGTAAAACTGGTATCCCCGATTTATAAAAGCAGGGTTATAAAAGCAGGGTTAAAAAGATGGACACTGCAGACAAGAATCCCTCACTGCCTGATACCTGCAGTACACTTTGTTTTGATTCATCCATATTCTAATTTATGAATTAATGGATTGTTTTTTTAGGATCTTATGGATGAATCGTGCAGGTGGTGATTCTATTTTAAATTGGATGTTCACAAGATCAATTTTAGTCATGTGATAGTTTTTATTTCTATCTATTTGTAAAGATATTTGTAATAAAAGGATTGGTTGTTACAAATTTAATTTTCACCACTTCAATTTTTTTCATGAAATAGTCGAAATGAGCTTGGCATGCAAATAATTTTCTGTCTTTTAGAAGGAACACTAAAAGTTTATTGACGGTCATAGAAGCAGTTGTGTTGAACATCAAGAAGAATTTAT
>OAMR01001603.1:9421-22571 GCA_900205405.1 Echinochloa crus-galli
GAATGTATGGTGACCTGCAGGCGGGCCCAAAGCAACAGAAGATGTACATAATGGCACATCTCAAACAAACATCGAATTGTAATGGCATATTTGCGAATAGAGGAATTGTAATGGCATATCTCAGAAACGGAAAAATTACAATGATATATATCCAATTAACCCAAAAAGAAAAGGAAGAAGGGAATATGGGCCGAAGTGGGTGGGCTGCGCAGGAATGAGGGAAAGGCCCACCAGCATCAACAACCGACCTACCAACGAAGCAACCAATGATACGGTGGCACGTGGATGCGGCGGTTTTGCTTTTCCCTCCCGCTGGCGGTTTGGGGGAAATTTCGGAGGCGAGCCGCAGCAAATCAAAACAAAACCCCCCTGCTCCCTCCCTCTCAGAGCAGAGCCTCGCCTTCTGAATTCGAATCCCCCAATCCCAAATCCAATCCCCCAAATCCCTAGCCACCGACGCCGCGCCGCTTCCCGGAGATGGAGGCGCCGGTGATCAGGGTGACCTCCCTACCCCATGCCGTCAAGGAGATGCTCGCCGCCGGCGGCAGCAAGTGGTCCGCCAGCGTCACCGGGGTGCGCGTGGAGGACGTGCCCGCCATGGTCTCCCTCCTTTCCGCCCTCGAGACCAGGTGTAAGGTGGCGAACAGGCGGCGGCTTAAGAGGCTGGAGATCGCCGCCGATTTGCTTACGATCGTGGGCTCCGCCCTCCTGCCCGTCCTCGCCGACGACCCCACCCACAAGCGCGCCCGCGACTTCCTCCACGGGTACGCCATGCGGATCCGCGACAACGCCCGCGTGGTCGGCGCCTCCTTCGGCAAGGAAGCCACCGTCGTCGCGGACCGCATGCTCAACTACCTCAACCAGGCTCGACGCCCCGCCGCGCTCCTCTCCTCGCAGCAGCTAGTCCACTTCGCGCACGACATCAAGCGCGTCATCGACGACTTCAAGCGATCCGAGTTCACGCTGCTGCTCGAGGACGAGCAGCGCGACGGCGACGACGACGGCGAGGAGGGCGACGACAAGGAGGCGGGCGAGGAGGGCGACGACGACGACGACTCCCGCCCTCCACCGTACGGGCCTCAGATGCTGAGGGGCCGCCCTCTGGTCGCCGCCCCCACCATCCGCGTCACCTCGCTGAGGACCGCACTGGAGGCCGCCCTCGAGGCCGGTGGCAACCCGCGCAACGTCCTCGTCGCGTCCGTCCACCTGCGCCACGCCACGGCTCTCCAGGAGTTGCTGCGGTTCGAGGACATCAGGCACGGCTGGAGGGTGCTCAACCCCGACAGCACCAACGCCGTCATCCTGGCTGACAACACCCTGCATGTCATCTCCGCCGGCATCCTCCCGAGCCTCGCCGAGGATCCCACCGGCGACCCCTTCCTCACAATGATGCTGGGCTGCGCGAACAAGCTCAAGCGCTGTGCGGAGTCCCTGGGAGGCTCCTCCAGCTCTCACGTGAGAACCCTCGCCGACCTCCTCCTCGACCATGTCCGTGCCGCGCGTGGCCAGCCTGCCGTCGCCGCGTCCGCGCTCGTAGCCAGCAGCAAGGGTTTCGTCGCCAGGATCGCCAATCTTCGCAGCCAGCAGGTGACAGTTCTCGAGGATGTCTAGGCGAGCATAGCGATCAATCACAGTTCGCTCCATTTTTGACACGCTGCCCGGTGTATTTCGATTTTGCTCTGCATATCTGCTATCTGTCTTGTGAAATTCGTGATCTGAACTTGGTTCCTGTACAGGGTTAGTTGCTACAGCTTTCTTTCATAAGCAAATGCAAATACGACATATCTGTCCGGTTCCATAATTTGCTCTTTGTGCCGTCAACTACTCAATGCTCTGATATTTGCCTTGGCTGCTGGAGTGCAATGTGGGCATGTGGCTATTGATGGTCTCTTGTTCTTTCTGTTTCTTTTTTTTCCTGTGCAATGTGTGTGACTTTCTTTGTCAGTCCGGTTCCATGGTTCAGAGTATTGTTTATATTTTGAGAATCCCAGATTGTCATGCGGTATGCAGTGAGGTTGGTGAATACTATGGTAGTTAGCGTTCTTTTAGATTCAAGAAAATTATTCCATCTAGGTGAGAATTGAACTTGGAAAGTCAGAATTCACATATCAGTCCGGCTCCGTGTTGCAGATTATTGTTTGTATTTTGGGAAATTCCAGTTTGTCATCATAGATGGAGGACCAACACAGAAATGCATGGTTCTCTAGTTTGCTCTTGCTGTCTGCTTGTCTCGTTGTCAACAACTGTAGCATTGCAATGTATTGCCTTCATGCTTTGTCTGCTGGAGTGCAATATGAATGGTCCCTTCATTTTCTTCTTTTATACATATTAAGTTATATTTTGACATACAAACACATATACAAAATGCAATTAAACGTGCCTAAACGTGCTTTCCATCGTGCCTCATCGGGCCAACCCTTAATCGTGCCGTGCCCGTGCCGGCCCATGGGCTGGCGCAGCGGCCCAGGCCCGGCCCGAAGGACGTGCCGGGCCGGCCCGGGCCCGTCTAACATCGTGCCGGGACCGGGCCAAAATTTCGTGCCATGGGCCGGCCCATGGGCCGCGGGCCAAACGGCCATCTATACATGTGGCTGTTTCTGTTTCTGTTTCCTTTCTTTTTCCTGTGCAATGTGTGTGACTTTCTTTGTTAGTCCGGTTCCATGGTTCAGAGTATTGTTTATATTTTGGGAATCCCAGTTTGTCATCAGATATGGAGGAAACACATGTCCGGTATGCGTGGTGAATGCTATGGTAGTTAGCATTCTTTTAGATTCAAGAAAATTATTCCATCTAGGTGAGAATTGAACTTGGAAAATCAGAATTCACATATCAGTCCGGTTCCATGTTGAGATTATTGTTTGTATTTGAGAAATTCCAGTTTGTCATCATAGATGGAGGACACACCACCTATGCATGGTTCTCTAGTTTGCTCTTGCTGTCTGCTTGTCTAGTTGTCAACTACTGTAGCATTGCAATGTCTTGGCTTCATGCTTTGTCTTCTGGAGTGCAATATGAATGGTCCCTTCATTTGCTTCTTTTTCCTCCTGCTTTTGGTGCATTTCTGTGTTGACCCTTGAATGGGATAGCAGTGTGCGGGTTTCCTTGCAAACTCCAGCATTTTTTGAATTGCTGCAGCAAGTTTCAAAACGCCACCAGGCTTGCTGCCATTACTGTTGGCTGCTGCAGGTTGCTGTTGGCTGGAGCACAACCGAAGGGCTCCGATTAGTTGGTGGTTATTTACCTGAGAACATTGATCGTACTGGCTGACTCGTCCCCAATGTGGGCCTGCTGTTAGCATTTTTTTTTGTCACTGGTGAAGTGATATCGTTGTCCTGTGCTGCTAGTTTGCCTTGAGAAAACTGTCCAGGATCGAACTGGCCTTTGCTGCTATCTTCAGGTTGCCGCAGTCAGTCAGAGTGGTGCTGGCAGCGCATGGCAGACCCGACATCAGCCTCCTTGGCCGCAAACAACAAACATATTTCATGGTACATCAAATAAATTAACATGCTCAAACCTCATATGGGCATTGCTGCCAACTCATCTCTGCAAATGTAAAATCCATGCGCGGTTCCAAAGGCAACTGAACATGGGATGGTTCGTGCAACACTGAACTTTCCAATAATTCGAGTTGAAAAAATAAAAAATGGTTCATCTATAAAACCAAATCAACAAGGTTGTATATTCTGACATAACAATGACTTATGGCACAGCGTGCAAGGCTCCAGAACAGTTAACTGTCGGGGGAACCTTATCCTCAATGTACATTCCGATAGCCGCCACAGCTCTAGTGGCTTCCCTGAGAATGTTATTGCTCTGGGGTGCACATCCTATTCTATTTCTAGAACCTGCATCCCCAGAACACCTAAAACCATTAAGGGTGTTCAATGAAAGACACTCAAGTGACACTGCATTCTTGATGATATAGCATGTTAGTTCAACCAAGCTCTTGGCCGAGCTGAACCCTGTCATCTTTATATTCTTGAGGCAGTAGTGGCGCTGTTCTGGTATCTGCCTCAAATCTGAGGAACCTCCAAAAACCGATTCATGCTCCATACGTTGATCACTTACCTGAAGATAAAAAGGAAAGGAAATTGAGCTACTGGATCCAATGCAGTGACCAGATATATATCATCGCAGGTTAGAATGAACGAGCAGTGCCTTATTACCTCCAAGATAAAGGTCTCCAAGGAAGGAGACGCGTCAAGGAAAGAAACCAGTGAGAGATAATCATAGGATGGGGAAAAGTCAAGCCCTGATGACATAATCAATGATATGGCCAGGTGCTTGAGGTAGAAAAATCTGGTAGGCAACATAGGCGTATCGACTTCCTGCACAACATATAATCATATAAGTCTCGGATCAATTATGCACAAGCTAGACATCCGCTACACCAATATGCATATATGACACCTTAATGTTTAGAGCATACCTCATTACTGGAGCATATGCCAAGAGACTCAAGATTTGGCATAATGGATGGCAGATCGGAACGAGCATAACAGAGCGCTCTTGATCGAATCATGCTTATGCGCTTCATCTTCAATGTTTCTCCAAGTGACAACTTTACATTTCCAATAATGTTTAGACTGGAGAGGTTTGGAGCTTTGCTCTCTATCACTCGCAGCCTCCAGCATCCATTAACCTCCATGCAGCTAAACTTTTGCAGCACACAAGGTACCTTCAGGCAGATTATCTTACTGCAATCACTAAGCTCCAACCGCTCCAAAGCAAGACAGTTGGAAAGAAAGCACTCCAACTCATCCCCCGTAATGTACACATAATGCAGACTCAGATTTGTTAGGTTTCTCAAGGGGCCAAGTTCAGCTGTTGGGTGAAAGGCACAAAAGCCAAGTTCAAGATGCCGAATTGAGCTTCCAACCCCATTGGATAAAACTGAGCATGGGAACCTGTACATTTTCGTACAGGTACTGCAGAGCACAACGGTGAGTTCTTCAATCGTAGGTGTAACAGCAACTTGAAGCCAACTGCCGAGGTGGTGATTGGTAATATGATATAGTTGAAGCTTCAATACCTTCACACTAGTGCCTGAGTGGTTTCTTAGAATGCTATCAATTATGTGACTGACATTCACTCCAAAATCATATGCATGTTCTTTCGAGAGAACCACATCCCTATTCAAAGTGAGGTTTGGGCGACACCTCCAGGAATGTAGAAAGGCACGAGACAGGCAAGCCGCACGAGCAGCATCACGCAGTGGCATTAGGGAATGTATATGGTACCAGATGTCCTGCATAAACAAGCATTGGAATTTGAAGTTCAATGTAGTAGGATGAAGGGTGAAGCTTAAAGCTTAGCGCAGGCCAACAGGGGCAGTGTGTAGTGTCTACCCCAGGTATAACTTTTTGCATGATTGCAGTGTGCAGCACTACATGGGTCAACATTGCTGTAGAATGTATCCTTGGAAAGTAAACTTAGGACTGTAGAAACTGTTTCTTGTCTTCTTTCCTAACAGTAGTGGCTTTCTTTGGAAAAAATGAGCGGTTACTAACAGCTAGCGCTGACAAACTATTACATATGTTCCAAAATATAGGCCGTTTTAGTGTTGTCCTAAGTCAAACTACTCTAAGTCTCTAACTTTGATAAAATTTATAGAAAATGCATTAACAGGTCAAAGTCAAACTAGCAAAGAAACAGTAATAAATATGTAAGAAACTGCAGTGTGCAACTAGTACATGTGAATACTTAAAGAAACAGATGCCCAGAATATCAGGATGCTTTGACAGTTACAACAATAAGCATCCCACTAATGTTAAATTGTCAGGGGGCATTTTTCGTGTTGTTCTCAAATGAATGTGCAGACTTGACATGGTTAGACATGCTCATATTACTGTTACAATGGTACAGTACATACTTGGCATGGCTCTCCATTGCTTATAGATCACATGCAACAGTTGGACTGAGGAAAATAACATAAGGCATGCCTGCAAGGCCTCAGACCATTGGCCAACGTAAAAAGCAACAATCTTATTAGGTGTACCTTAGGGAGCTAAAGCAACTCTTCGGTTCTCTGCAAAGGTACCAGACAATAAATAGACAAACTTCATGCCTGATGATATGCTTAATATGTACTCCCTGCATCCCAAATTACTTGTCGTTTTGGCTTTTCTAGATACATTTCTTTTGTTATGCACCTAGACATAAATATATATCTAGATGCATAACAAAAGGAATATATCTAGAAAAGTCAAAACGACAAGTAATTTGGGACGGAGGGAGTAAGGGATAAAGACTATCACAATCTATCTATGTTTAAGAATAAGCACTATATATAACTACATTTAATCTGGATAATGATACTGATGGAGCTGCTACTAGAACTGTTCTGTCTCTGCAAAGGCTGGAAATATCAGACTCATTACATCTCTCCAGAATCTACGTAGTGGACAGCCCACAAGGTGGGGGAGACCTTAGGCTGTAAAGAGTATATTCTAAAGTTATATATTATAAGGTTAACTGTATCAAACAACATCTATTAGTTAGTAACATAACTTGTACTTGTTGGTGGATATACTCTCGGGGCTCTGGATGGTAGGCAGAGTGCCAATATAAGAATGGCATGCTTGTTGATCTGAGAAGTTCAGAGATGATGTTATGTACCCTTCGCAGGTACACAAAGGGATGTGTATAGATAAGAGATGAGATGGTGATATTACTAGCCTTTGCAGAGAGAACTGTTACTCTTAAACAAAGCAAAGCAACTAATTCACTATGAGATGGTGACCCATTGCAGCACTAAAAGATCTGTACACTGTTTATAAGTAATGAATAGTCCGCTGGTTTAATGCAATTATGGTAAAATTATCCTTGCAGTCCTCGTGAGCGCTGTACCTCAGGAAGGTCTGGAGTTGAGTATGTCATTATTTTGCCAGCTCGAGAATCACCATCACCATACTGACAGAGCGAGCCCTTTCCAGTATTCACTGAAGCAATGGATTCATCTGCAATGCCACAAGCATGGTTATGATAGTTCATCCCAGACATGAATTGAACTAAGGAAAAAAAGAACTCCAATTGAAAAGGGAACTATCTTTTTTGTAAAATGGGATCTGTTGAAGTCTCCTCCCAAAATAAAATTATCTTTAGAAATTAATGGAGGAGGTTATCCACTGGAAGTTTCCCCCCTTTTTTCCCCTCAAACATGCAAGCGAATTGTAAATCATTTTTATTAATAAGAAGAAAAGGAGTCCAAGACCCCCAAAGCTCGAAAGGTAGTACCAATTACAAAATCCTTGCCTCAATCAACATATAGCTACGTGTACGTCCAGTTAAACAATCACAGCCTTAGGCTACTGAGGTCCCTTGCCCTGGACAAGCACCACAGATTGGCCTTATCGCGGATGCCTTTATGATGGTGTCAATGCTAGGGGACGCACCACAAAAAAACAAAAAAAAAACAGGAAAAAACTGGAACAGCACACGTCTTGACGAGCTGCAGTTCGTCTGAGGGCCTGCAAAGGGGCTCCCAGCTGCACCTGGCCACCGCTGTTGTGTGTTGGTGTTCCAGGCTGATAGCTGTGTGCTCAGATTGACCAGTTTGTGTTGATTTTCAGAGGTTACTTTGTTTTGCTTCACTTTATTTTTTCTGTTGGCCTAGACGAGGCTCCCATGAATGGAGACCTGGAATGATATATCCTTTGTCTGGTTTGCTATGCTAATGGACTGGGGCAATGCCCCTTACAAATTCACATCTCATGAACTATAAAAAGAACGAGGACAGGAACCCGAGGAGACACGACTGCGGCGGGAAGACTGCAGCAGGGGAACAAAGACACTGCTAATTACCTCCACTAATCATGTGAATGCACGCCTATATGTTAATCCTTCCACTGCTATCCACCAAGGTGAAATTTAATCTCAAACGGATGAAGAATTGGTAGCAGGCTCACATCAATCTAAAAGTTCTAAACGAATCGGTCAGGAACACAAAGGGACAATTTTTTTTAATGAACTGAAGAAAACAGCAAACCGAGTAAAATGCATCAGAGGGAGGGTGAGGAGACTTACCCCGGGCTCGGATTTGCCGGTCGTGCTGCAGGGACATGAGCCGTTGCAGCGCCACTAGACGACGATATCTCCCGTCCCGGGGGGATCTAGCCGAGAAATCTCCGCTCCCGGTCTTGGATCTCTGCTCCTCTGTTTCTTCGTCTATCTATCTATCTGTATCATCTCCCCTCCCGCGATCCGTTTGGCTTGTGTTCTTGGTTTTGAACCCGATTTCACTTCGAACACGATGGAAATCGCGCCGGCGCCTCTACGAACGGGAGGAAATTGGACTCCGTTCCGTCAGCAGAACGAGATCTTTGATCTACCGTTGCCCTATCATCCAACGTCTCTCAGAGGCTTTTGGACATTACCCATTCTCTCGAGAAGGAAATAGTACCGCTGGTGTTGCAACTTGTTGGCCGCCGAGAATCAGATGGGTGACAAACGAGAAGAGTCAGGATTAAGGATGAAAATGGTACGGATATTTCCCGACCGACCGTCCGATTGAAGGAGTTCGGATAGTGATTTGGATATATTTTTCGGATATCCGGATGTTTTTTCGGATACCGGATACGGATATGGATACTTTATCTGGATATCGAATTTGAATATAGGAAGGCCGTTATCCATCGGATGTCGGATATTCAGTCGGATAATCCGGATAGTCCAGCCGGATATTTGATTCGGATAGTTATATATTATTAAAAATCAGATTTAATCCTAAAATTGATAACTAATTCATATTAAATCACCAAAATATGAAATTAGCACCAAATTTTTTCTAAAATATTATCCATCTATTGGTGTTTCATTTGGATTTATTTGAATTTTATTTCTATGGTAGTTAGCATTCTTTTAGATTCAAGAAAATTATTCCATCTAGGTGAGAATTGAACTTGGAAAATCAGAATTCACATATCAGTCCGGTTCCATGTTGAGATTATTGTTTGTATTTGAGAAATTCCAGTTTGTCATCATAGATGGAGGACCAACACAGAAATGCATGGTTCTCTAGTTTGCTCTTGCTGTCTGCTTGTCTCGTTGTCAACAACTGTAGCATTGCAATGTATTGCCTTCATGCTTTGTCTGCTGGAGTGCAATATGAATGGTCCCTTCATTTTCTTCTTTTTCCTCCTGCTTTTGGTGCATTTCTGTGTTGACCCTTGAATGGGATAGCAGTGTGCGGGTTTCCTTGCAAACTCCAGCATTTTTTGAATTGCTGCAGCAAGTTTCAAAACGCCACCAGGCTTGCTGCCATTACTGTTGGCTGCTGCAGGTTGCTGTTGGCTGGAGCACAACCGAAGGGCTCCGATTAGTTGGTGGTTATTTACCTGAGAACATTGATCGTACTGGCTGACTCGTCCCCAATGTGGGCCTGCTGTTAGCATTTTTTTTTGTCACTGGTGAAGTGATATCGTTGTCCTGTGCTGCTAGTTTGCCTTGAGAAAACTGTCCAGGATCGAACTGGCCTTTGCTGCTATCTTCAGGTTGCCGCAGTCAGTCAGAGTGGTGCTGGCAGCGCATGGCAGACCGCAGACCCGACATCAGCCTCCTTGGCCGCAAACAACAAACATATTTCATGGTACATCAAATAAATTAACATGCTCAAACCTCATATGGGCATTGCTGCCAACTCATCTCTGCAAATGTAAAATCCATGCGCGGTTCCAAAGGCAACTGAACATGGGATGGTTCGTGCAACACTGAACTTTCCAATAATTCGAGCGGAAAAAATAAAAAATGGTTCATCTATAAAACCAAATCAACAAGGTTGTATATTCTGACATAACAATGACTTATGGCACAGCGTGCAAGGCTCCAGAACAGTTAACTGTCGGGGGAACCTTATCCTCAATGTACATTCCGATAGCCGCCACAGCTCTAGTGGCTTCCCTGAGAATGTTATTGCTCTGGGGTGCACATCCTATTCTATTTCTAGAACCTGCATCCCCAGAACACCTAAAACCATTAAGGGTGTTCAATGAAAGACACTCAAGTGACACTGCATTCTTGATGATATAGCATGTTAGTTCAACCAAGCTCTTGGCCGAGCTGAACCCTGTCATCTTTATATTCTTGAGGCAGTAGTGGCGCTGTTCTGGTATCTGCCTCAAATCTGAGGAACCTCCAAAAACCGATTCATGCTCCATACGTTGATCACTTACCTGAAGATAAAAAGGAAAGGAAATTGAGCTACTGGATCCAATGCAGTGACCAGATATATATCATCGCAGGATAGAATGAATGAACAGTGCCTTATTACCTCCAAGATAAAGGTCTCCAAGGAAGGAGACGCGTCAAGGAAAGAAACCAGTGAGAGATAATCATAGGAAGGGGAAAAGTCAAGTCCTGATGACATAATCAATGATATGGCCAGGTGCTTGAGGTAGAAAAATCTGGTAGGCAACATAGGCGTATCGACTTCCTGCACAACATATAGCCATATAAGTCTCGGATCAATTATGCACAAGCTAGACATCCGCTACACCAATATGCATATATGACACCTTAATGTTTAGAGCATACCTCATTACTGGAGCATATGCCAAGAGACTCAAGATTTGGCATAATGGATGGCAGATCGGACCGAGCATAACAGAGAGCTCTTGATCGAATCATGCTTATGCGCTTCATCTTCAATGTTTCTCCAAGTGACAACTTTACATTTCCAATAATGTTTAGACTGGAGAGGTTTGGAGCTTTGCTCTCTATCACTCGCAGCCTCCAGCATCCATTAACCTCCATGCAGCTAAACTTTTGCAGCACACAAGGTACCTTCAGGCAGATTATCTTACTGCAATCACTAAGCTCCAACCGCTCCAAAGCAAGACAGTTGGAAAGAAAGCACTCCAACTCATCCCCCGTAATGTACACATAATGCAGACTCAGATTTGTTAGGTTTCTCAAGGGGCCAAGTTCAGCTGTTGGGTGAAAGGCACAAAAGCCAAGTTCAAGATGCCGAATTGAGCTTCCAACCCCATTGGATAAAACTGAGCATGGGAACCTGTACATTTTCGTACAGGTACTGCAGAGCACAACGGTGAGTTCTTCAATCGTAGGTGTAACAGCAACTTGAACCATTACTGTTGGCTGCTGCAGGTTGCTGTTGGCTGGAGCACAACCGAAGGGCTCCGATTAGTTGGTGGTTATTTACCTGAGAACATTGATCGTACTGGCTGACTCGTCCCCAATGTGGGCCTGCTGTTAGCATTTTTTTTTGTCACTGGTGAAGTGATATCGTTGTCCTGTGCTGCTAGTTTGCCTTGAGAAAACTGTCCAGGATCGAACTGGCCTTTGCTGCTATCTTCAGGTTGCCGCAGTCAGTCAGAGTGGTGCTGGCAGCGCATGGCAGACCCGACATCAGCCTCCTTGGCCGCAAACAACAAACATATTTCATGGTACATCAAATAAATTAACATGCTCAAACCTCATATGGGCATTGCTGCCAACTCATCTCTGCAAATGTAAAATCCATGCGCGGTTCCAAAGGCAACTGAACATGGGATGGTTCGTGCAACACTGAACTTTCCAATAATTCGAGCGGAAAAAATAAAAAATGGTTCATCTATAAAACCAAATCAACAAGGTTGTATATTCTGACATAACAATGACTTATGGCACAGCGTGCAAGGCTCCAGAACAGTTAACTGTCGGGGGAACCTTATCCTCAATGTACATTCCGATAGCCGCCACAGCTCTAGTGGCTTCCCTGAGAATGTTATTGCTCTGGGGTGCACATCCTATTCTATTTCTAGAACCTGCATCCCCAGAACACCTAAAACCATTAAGGGTGTTCAATGAAAGACACTCAAGTGACACTGCATTCTTGATGATATAGCATGTTAGTTCAACCAAGCTCTTGGCCGAGCTGAACCCTGTCATCTTTATATTCTTGAGGCAGTAGTGGCGCTGTTCTGGTATCTGCCTCAAATCTGAGGAACCTCCAAAAACCGATTCATGCTCCATACGTTGATCACTTACCTGAAGATAAAAAGGAAAGGAAATTGAGCTACTGGATCCAATGCAGTGACCAGATATATATCATCGCAGGATAGAATGAATGAACAGTGCCTTATTACCTCCAAGATAAAGGTCTCCAAGGAAGGAGACGCGTCAAGGAAAGAAACCAGTGAGAGATAATCATAGGAAGGGGAAAAGTCAAGTCCTGATGACATAATCAATGATATGGCCAGGTGCTTGAGGTAGAAAAATCTGGTAGGCAACATAGGCGTATCGACTTCCTGCACAACATATAGCCATATAAGTCTCGGATCAATTATGCACAAGCTAGACATCCGCTACACCAATATGCATATATGACACCTTAATGTTTAGAGCATACCTCATTACTGGAGCATATGCCAAGAGACTCAAGATTTGGCATAATGGATGGCAGATCGGACCGAGCATAACAGAGAGCTCTTGATCGAATCATGCTTATGCGCTTCATCTTCAATGTTTCTCCAAGTGACAACTGGGATGAGTTGGCCTGGCTATGGTTAGGAGCCGACTACGGCGACTGACGTTGGCGCCGGCGGTCAATCCGTCGGCGGCGCAAGCCAGCCGGGAGGAGGAGGAGATTGTGGCGAGGGAATGTCTTCACCGGTTGACGGAGACGGTGGCACTGGCGGCGACGCCGGTGAAGAGGATCCATGGAGTTGAGGTGGACAGGAGCTCAAGGTTTTGGGCTCTGGGAGATTCTTCTTCGGAGGAGGATGTTGAGGACGATGTGGAGGAGGGCGTCTATGAAACTCCGGCGTCGGCCTCATCCATTGCCACGCCTGAATTGATTGGGCGGGCGCAATGTGCAGGGTTCACATTGTCGCAAATTTACCAGGCGGAGGAGGAATTGGAGTCCACGGGCAGCGCAAGGAAGAAAGGGGGGAAGGAACATTGGCGCGGAGGATTGTTGATTCGGTCATCAGCAGCAAGCTCGCCGGCGAGCCATGGAGTGGGCCACTTCCAAAACCTCGACGTT
This sequence comes from Echinochloa crus-galli, assembly GCA_900205405.1. Lineage (NCBI taxonomy): Eukaryota > Viridiplantae > Streptophyta > Magnoliopsida > Poales > Poaceae > Echinochloa > Echinochloa crus-galli. Next base: position 22,404 of record OAMR01001603.1, read on the forward strand.
CGCCGCCGAGGACCATTGGAGACGCCATAGCAAATGCAAAGGTGAGGCAATGTTCTTTCACAGGTTCGAATAGGTATTCAGCGTCGTCATCCCAGTCTCACTCTTCCACTCCGGCGAGGCTCCGGCCAAGCATGGAGGTGGGCAGCCCGAGATCCGATCGGAGTTCTT